>OY740769.1:34158722-34758722 GCA_963513935.1 Aphrophora alni
CTAGATACGGATATTTAACAAACTTGTTCGTTATTTTAATAACAGTGTTTACGTAATCACACAAATTGTGATTGCTCATGGAAGAGGAATCCCGATGGAATAAATGAAAGAAAGTAACCTTTTTTAATTCTCAGATTTACTTAATTATTCTACAAGAGTTGAATATTTAAACTAGTAACAATGGAAAATTCAATGTACATTGTAACTCTCAAAGTGACATATTGGTAAAGGTACAAGGTGATAAATTTGCTTTTTTGATGACGCTTCTCACCAAGAAACGTGATATTTCTCACCAATCTCACTAAGAGACGTTTTGAACAGTTGTTCATAAAACCTAGAAAATATACGAAAAACAGTTCAACCAATATTGAAAATCACACTAATCGATAACTGAAAATCCACACTATATGTTTTACACTGAAATGTTATTAATATTTAGTTTCTAATTATTGTATAGCTAAATCATATCAGTTGTTATGCCTTATAATGTTGGATTGAAATAGAACGCTTTTTGCAAATCATCAATGATACCTAAAATTCATACCCAAAATCATATATTTATATTTAGCACTTCATAAAGAAATCAGTACAGTATACATTGTTACTAATTTGCAACAATCCTTATGTTTCAACAGACATTGAAACCATGGCAACAATAAAAAAAGAGTAGTACCACAAATGCAGTACTTGGAAAATACATGATACATTTTTACAAAAAACAATACGTAAATTTATTTCTCTTTTAATTTTATTTTGATGTGTAAAATATATTTATTAGTCAATGATGTAATTTGTTTTATACAATGTTTCTTACAGTACAAATGTTCACGTTCTACCAAATCTAATATTAAACAAAATTTGAACTAAAATGAAAATGTATAAAAATTAAGACATGTAATTGTGTGTATTGTTCTCCAGACTTTTGTTAACAATCTTCTTAGTAACATGAAAATGCTAGGTTATACCTATAATTTTATTTTCATTTATTAAATTTACCTGAAAAACACCCAAAGCTTATGTGCCACCACTGAGAATTAAGGTGTTACTTTTAGAGTTAAAAATAGGAAAATCATATATATTATTACTTTTGGAAGATATACACAAGCTAAACGTTTGGAATAAGAGTGCGTCTAAGACTAAATCATCGGCTTCCCCTTCTAACCGAGTCCAAGTATACTGCCATAATTCATGTTTTCCTATACTATTGTAACATTAATAAGTTAACAATAAGAGCCATAGTTGGAACGTTACTTTAACAGTTGGAGGGGAGGTCCGTTTGCACCTCAGATAAAAAGTTTTGTTCGCCAATCTCCAGGATATTCAGAAAGAAAGGATAGGCAGGCGAGATGCGTTATGAGTGGTCTTATCCCAGACCAATGTAGTAAAGTTGTTGGGATATTCATTGTTGTTCATTAATTACATTCACCCCTTCTAGTTTCCAATATGACCCTCACAGAATCCTGGACACCTGGTTCCATATTCTACTCCACGGATTATCACCAGAGATACACCTTGAGGCACAGAAAAAGCTCCAAAGAGAAATTCCTTTTTGGAATAATCGTTACTTATATACATCAAAACTATAAACCCACTACGGGGGGGGGGAATAAACTAAAGCTCTAAAATAACTAGTTAAAGATACCTGAAGCATAAATATATACTATTTGGCGAGGTTCTAGTTTATTTCGAACGTTTAATTATTAACTAAGCCATACCTAAATTACATCTAAATATGTTTAATAATACAATTCGAAAAAGAAAATTACATGTTTTTCGAAGAGATGCTTAGGTTTCATGATATGTGGAATCTGAAAAGTGATTTGTAGACGTTCGTTGTTATTCTCATCGTACGTAGGTGACGGAGAACAGCTGAATTACGAAGTCGACGAAGAACTCATCGTTCGTACGTAGGTGACGGAGAAAAGCTGATTTACGAAGTCGACGAAGAACTCATCGTTCGTACGTAGGTGACTAAGAAAAGCTGATTTACGAAGTCGACGAAGAACTCATCGTTCGTACGTAGGTGACGGAGAACAGCTGAATTACGAAGTCGACGAAGAACTCATCGTTCGTACGTAGGTGACGGAGAAAAGCCGAATTACGAAGTCGACGAAGAACTCATCGTTCGTACGTAGGTGACGGAGAAAAGCTGATTTACGAAGTAGACGAAGAACTCATCGTTCGTACGTAGGTGACGGAGAAAAGCCGAATTACGAAGTCGACGAAGAACTCATCGTTCGTACGTAGGTGACGGAGAAAAGCCGAATTACGAAGTCGACGAAGAACTCATCGTTCGTACGTAGGTGACGGA
Organism: Aphrophora alni; assembly: GCA_963513935.1. Taxonomy (NCBI): domain Eukaryota; kingdom Metazoa; phylum Arthropoda; class Insecta; order Hemiptera; family Aphrophoridae; genus Aphrophora; species Aphrophora alni. The sequence continues at coordinate 34,161,034 of OY740769.1, forward strand.
GAAAAGCTGATTTACGAAGTAGACGAAGAACTCATCGTTCGTACGTAGGTGACGGAGAACAGCTGAATTACGAAGTCGATGAAGAACCACCAGGTAATATTTTTTGGTCTTTCCATGCATACATGACTCCTGGTGCTTGTGTGTTGTGCTTTCGAAATTGAATCGCTTTCGATCAACGTGTGGATATCTATAAAATGGTTCTCTTTTTAATTTGTCTAATATCCATTGGATCGACAAACTGGACACACAGTTTAAAGTAATAAAGCTACTCAAGTCGTCCGTCATTTGGCAAAAATTAAAATCCGTAACATTCTGTATTAACTCGAAATGATAGGCCAAGGATGACGCTCTCTTCTGGCGAGAAATACACTCAAACAGGGACTACTAAGTACCATGATATGTTCCGAGCTACTTGTTAATATCTGTCAAACCTATTATTTTTAAAATATTGAAACTCGTCTGAAGTTTAATTCGAAAAAAAGCGAATATTCAAGTGAAGTAATTTTAGCGATAATATATTGTGAAGTAATATGAACTGCAAGTGTACAACACCGGTGTCATTGACCTTCATTTAACAAGTGTAGTGATTAATTAATCAGAAGAAACTTAAGTTTGTGAAAAATGTTTATCAATGTTAATGCAATTTCTGGAAATTGTTTGTTTTTGGAACTATAACATGTGTTAAGAAATAGGCCACTTCACAAATCTACTACCATTGAGACGACTTAAATATTAGGTAATTTATATTGTTCCGAAATGTTTAGTAGAGAATAAAATCTCCATGAAACCCAAATCAGTGTCAAATAAATGTGATTTAAAGATCTGGTAATTTTCATGCAAATATTGTCAATCCGCACGTTAAATTAAAAAAAAAATTGAGGTAGTTAACCTGCTAGATTATTCAAACCATTTCAAACATGTTTATACACTCAGAAAGTGCTATATATTGACATTTTACTATACCTATGTTAGATGAAAAAACCGGAAGTTGGGAAATGTAATTTTTAGTTTCGATTACATTAAGGATATTAAAATCTCTAGAAGAGAATTAAAAACACTTTTAATAATATTATTAAAGATTTTAAGTAATTTTACTCTAAGAAAATTAAATTAGTTTAAAGTATTAGAATTAAAGTAGTTTCTGAATAAAGGAAATGATATAAATAATACAAATAATTATCTCATTCTGCAAGATTTAAAAAGGAAAATGCATTTAGGTTGTCAATTTGTTTCGTAAATGATAAATTATTATACCTGCAGAGTTATATCAACAGAGTATATTAACACATAAGACTGTAATTATAAAACACGCAGCGTAAAAATATATTTCACAAGGTAAAATAAATACAAGTTATAATTAGTATCACTTACAAATTTTAAGCATAACTTCTTAATCCATAATTAAATGGAAAAATCAATTTTTCACAACAAGAAAACATATTTTTCAACGACTAGGAGTCATCCTCAATTAAAATCAGCACAGAAACTCCTTTGAAATATAAGTAAAATGATAGGCAAACAGGAAACTTATATGAAACTGCAATGATAGTTAATAATTAATAATGTATTAAGGTAAGATATCAATGAAACATGCCCGTACATAGAAACCGTACATAGTTTAATATATATTGATATAAATGTACCTAAATGTTCCTATTTGATATAACAAATAGTTACAGTATCTGTGTGAATTGTTGATTCTAAGTTTAGACACTTCGGGTATATTAAAAAAAAACTTTGAAATATAACTTTTACCTTCGACTCTAGTACGTCTACTTCATATTATAATATAATGTTCAGCCGTTTAATTCGTGTTGGTAGGACTAATATTTGTAAAATGTTAAAAATTATGATCGTAAAATGTTTCAGAATAAAAATTATGTAATTGAGAGTAAATAACTTAAAACTAAAAGGATAATTGATAGTCGTTATTAAGAACTAATTGTCATTCAAACACCCTTATTTTTAATTTCTTATTAATATATTACCTTGTAAGAGTATATATGTAAAAATATTTTTGCAACAATTCCGATATACAACAAAAGAAAGCAATTAATGATACAACAGAAATATTATGAGCATTTTTCATGAACATTGTTAAACTAACCTTAAATTGTTATTATTATTAGCGTAATGAATCAGCAGATGTGCAATTTATTTTATGGTTGCTATGATAACGAATATCAAAAACAATTTAACATATTCATAATAATAATCATGTAATTTGATTGAGCAACAGTTATGGAAAAAAAATCACCTATTAAACATCTCATCAAGACCACTTTTCAACGAGTAATCATTCTAAGTTGCAATAAACACAATTAGTTGAATCGTCGGCGTTTTTGTAATGGAAATTAGTGTTTTATTAATTGTTTTTTCAATAATAATACTAGGTTCAGCTAAATTATTAAATTTTTCTAAGCGATGATCTCACTATTTTTCTACACATTTGTCACTATTTTTATTGACGTACAAGATTTTTATCTTACACAAATTCTTCACTCATTTAAATAGTTTATACATTTGATACATGAATTGAAGTCAAAATTGCCAGAGGATTTAAGCCTCGGATTTGAGCCATTTTGTGTCCTTGCTGTAAGTGTACTTTTACTGGATATCTGATACTTTTATACAGATTTACTTCAACAGTTAGTTCTTTCTATTCCACGTTCAGATTATTTAAGCTAGATTAGAAAGAAATGTTTGTAAAATTTGGCACAGTTTATCTTCCCTAATATTATCTACACGTACATCAGACTATTTGATACTAAAGATACCCACACGCTATTAAAACATAGATTGTAACAAAATTATTTTGGTTCATTATTTAGTAATAAAATAGTGCACTATATTGTCGTAAGGAAATTTTTAATATGGAAAGTTCAGCAGTTGATTTCTTTTTGAAAACCTACAACCGAGGCCGTGAATTTTTCACATTGAAATAATTTAATGCCATTTGGGATCACGCTATATATATGTATATACACAGGGTGACCATTTTATAGTGGACACTATTGGTATCTTGTAAACTGATAATATTAGGATAACTATTTAATGGGGATAATCGTTACTTTTTATAGAATTTAAAACTTGTTTGCAAACTAAAAATGGCCGCCATTTTCAAATATGGCAACTAACTTTAAAATACCTCACGGAAACTCTTATTTTTTATGGTCTTTTAAAATTATTCACTACATTTTATACCTTTTTTGGGCTTCAATATTTGTATAACCTGACTTGTTTAATGAGTTAAAGGGGTTTGCATTTTTGATCATTTGAAGTTTGGTCCGTTTTCCTTATTTCCTAATTTTTATATGTTATATATTTTAAATTTTATATGTTATATTTATATATTTTAAATCTTTCAAAAGTTCAAGCACCTTTTACTCCTAAAAGAGTTAGTTTATAAAAAAATATTCAAGAAAAAAGTATTTTTGTATGGAGATATTGATATGGTCAGAATACTTTGAGGCTGGCCATTTTGTACAATTAATTGTTCCATTGGAAGATTGCAAAGAAGGTGATGACGATGGTCTTTCATTGGAAGAGTGGGCAGGCTGAGAACGAGATGGTTGAATTTTGATTTGTAGGCACGATTTTACAAACTACTGGATAAGTTTGTTAACTTAAAAAATAAGCCGTTAAGTTTTGAAATGACGACCGATTGTTAAATCTCAAGAATGATTTTGTGAAAATAATTGTCGTTACACAATGTCTCAAGATATTTAATATTATGTAAATTTAAAATCTGCATCTAATAATAACAATGGGAATTTGAAACAAATTTAGAATGCATTATTTTTAAATATTATTAAAAAGCAAAAACTTAAAAATGGCAATAGGTTTCAAACTTTTTTTATGTAGGATTCACATGAGCATGTTGATCTCGTTTTGTGTAAAAGAAAATCTTCATATATTTATCTAAAAATTTGAAACGGCAAAGGAGTGAATTTTAAAAAAATAGGAAAACAAAAACAAGTCCTATAAAGTCAACAGATAAAGTACTTTCTCAGGATAATATTATTTTTATATGTATTATTCAAATTGCATACATTAATATGGAGTTTTCACCTCATATTCTACCTACGTTAAGAAACCTGTGTTAACTTAAGGGATTAGCATCTTTGAAATTTTCACCAAATTCACTATATCTCTGCCGAGGTGTTCACTTCACATTTGCACAGGTGTTTTGTCGACTCCTTCCTGTGCAGAACCGACAGAAATCCTGTTCTATCAATATCCATCTCTCTATGTTTCTAAACTGGGCAGTGACTAATCAACAGAGGCGTCCATTTTTCCTTCTCAGTGAAAAATATATTTTGGCTTTCGACTTGAAAAATCAAATAAAACTCCTTGCCTGTCTAAAGCCAGTATGTTTCTCCCAGTAAAGAGACCAACCACAACCTCGCTGGCTAAGTTATCAGCAGGATCCTTTTTCTCTATACATGAAAAGTCACCCATTTAAGGGTAACATTGTTAACTATAGGCATATAATAATGATTTCAATGCTAACTTAGTTACCTTAAAGTATATAATTTTTGTTCTAATGAACGGAAAAACTTACATTAATGCCTTGTATAACAAGAAGTGTAACATTTCTCTAGTTTCGTTTTTAGAACTCGATTTTTAGAGAGTTTACATTAGAGTATAGCTTCCAATATTATATTTAACCTTTCAAGTCGTTTATAAATAATAAATGCCAAATTCTAGAAATGTACAAACCACTCCTATTAAAAAACATTTAAAATCAAACTTATCCAAATTTATCACTGATATATTTATTTAACTCCATGTGAAGATCAATCAAAAAACGGAGGTAGAAATGTTTGCGACGACCAAGTTTACCCATCGTGCGACCGGACCTTCGTTTCACTCTAACCAAGATAAGTATGTACACAGGTGTAATCAATGATTTCCTTATAATCATGAAGCCTTGCACATACAATCAGTATTTTAAGATGACGTGTATTTCCTCCATCATGATAAGACGCGGAAGTACCTCTATAGGACCGGTGTTCAGTGCTTAATCTTTTTAAAACAACCTGGTATAATCACACATGTACAATGTGTACGTGGTTTGGGATAAACGTAATATCGGTATAGAATCATATAAAAAGCGTTATTCCAACAAACCATGTCCACTTCAAACAAAATGTCAGCAATTCAAGGAGCAGTCTATGCTTTGGCACTCTTCGCTTTCATTCAGGTATATTTATTTAATTTTTATTCAAATTAGTTTTTAACTTTAAGAAGTATGAATTAGAATTCTTGACGAATACATAAAACCATATTTATGCTTTGTTCATGTTTCATGTTCGTAGACAGATCCACTCTCTGTACCTAATAAATACAGCATATTGTTCATATCACAATACTTGTCGGTGACGTTTTTGTATATTTAGGGATTACCCAGAACAAATTACTTTAAATTACGATATCCACCCCATCCGTTTATCATCGTTAACGACTGTACGATAGTGGCAACAAAATTTAATATTAAAAAATGAAATTCGATATAAGAGACTATAGTGTACTCATATAAAATCTGACGGAAAATGAGAAAAATTGAATTTAAAATGTGAAAATGTAGATCAATTAATCTTTTGTTTTTCATATATCGTATGTTATTGAACTTAAAGACTTTGTACAGATTATAATTCAGCAAGTAACCAACATCATCTATGACAAATAGTGAAGTTGTTGTAGTTTTGAAGCATGATCTCCCAAAGAAATGTGATATTCGTCAAGTTATAGATCAGACAGAACTGAGTTAATGAAACGATCTAGAGTCCCATTAGAGCCAAGCGCTGTCAAGAGCAATATACCAAGGTCTATAAAACCTGTGTAATATCGGTATTAATCTAACTTACCCTGCTTACTACGTATAATATAGCCATTGATCTACCAATTTAAAATTCCCTACATGATGGAGCTGGGAAAGTACAATAATGGCTCACACCAATTTCTTAAAGTTGTACAATTTTGTATGTCTCTGAATCAAACTAATCTTTTATTAATAATAAGGGTTAATAAACTTAGTGATTTTTAAGGATTCACTGAGTAATTAAGAACAAATAGTAAATGTACTCGTATACTAATATATATCCTGATCGTCTAAGAAGTTTTGAGTAAAACTCAATTGTTTCTAACTTTCAATAAAAATATATCACTGAGCTAATCTACGATTATTTTCAGACAATAAAAAAAAAAAAATAAAAATAAAATCTTGAAGATTAGAAGCCGTTCTTGCTCGTGGGTGTAAAAGTATTATTTAAGATTCAAAAACATTAGAGACCGTTATAAGTATCCAATCAATCATAGCAATCATCTTTACAATATCTATGACTCACTGAGTAGCACAATTTTCTCCAACTGTCATTGAGTTATTTACAGATACCGTATTAGCAAGGCGTAAATTATTTGAAGGTTTTTTTGGAAAACATATAAGTGTGTCATAAGCGATAATTATTGTACGGTGCTCAGAAATGTAACAATGGTTCGATTTTTGTATCGGTTTTCGAGATAAAGGTAGTTGGTCTAGCCATGACGACTGTCAGAAAAGTGGGTGTGCAGCGTTTAATTACACGATCAGCCGCTTGAATCTAAATCACTTTACCGTGCGTAATGAAGCTTTATTTCTGCATGTGACAGATTTATCATAGTTCCTTTTATCAAGGTTCTATATGAGTACATGACAGGTTATTTTGTCCAGTTTGGGGTAATCTTGGTCAAGGGCTGTAAATCCCAAAAACTCCTATGAAATTATTGGTAAGAGTATAAGCTGCATCTTACATATTACGTACATTTTTCAATATATAAAAATCAGTTTTAATCATTACTCCTTATTCTATTTACAGGTATCTTCTGCGTGTAAATACGAAAAATATAGAGGATACGGAAGTGGTTACGGCTATGACTGCTGTTGCGATCCTATCGTCACAATAATAGAGACTTGTGATTGTGGCTGTTGTGACCCTGATCCTGATTGTTGTTGTGATCCTTGTGATTATTGTTACTACGACCCTGGATACGACGGTTACTGCGATCCTGGATATATCTGTTACTGCGATCCTTGTTACGATCCTGGATATATCTGTTACTGCGATCCTTATTATGATCCTGGATATACCTGTTACTGCGATCCTTGTTATGATCCTGGATATACCTGTTACTACGATCCTTGTGATTGTTGTTGCGAACCTATAGAGACTTGTGACTGCTATTGGGATCCTGTTCCTGTATGTTGTTGTGATCCTTACGGTTATAGCTATAACAGCTACAATCCTGGATACAATGGCTACTACAGCGGATATAACGGTGGTAGTTGCTGTGGACGTGGACGAGGAGGATATGAACAATAGACGTCACAATTTAAAATAGATTATATTTTTTGTTAAACTAACATTTCTGCTGTTGAAAATAAATATAATAATTCCCTAGTTTGTTGGCATTATAAAATTATTGTTTTAAAATAATTGTATTTAATCTGTAAAAATGTATTTCCTTGTAAAATATGTGTTGAATTAAAAATAATTAAACATTAATGTTTTCTTTTTATATTTACTCTGAGAGTGTAATGAACCTCGGTTAACTAGGATTTGTCATGCTACAATTTTATTCTATAGTTATTAGCCTCTGCTGTACATTATAAAAGAATGAAGTATATCAATATACTTTGATATATCTAATATATATAAATTGATATATATATATATATATATATATATATATATATATATATATATAGATTTATGTATAAGACCTTTCGAGTGCCTAATGGTACGGGCGACGACCTATTGGAGGCCTGGAGTGCTTGAACTCAGGCATTCAAAAGGTCTGTTTTCATACACTAAAACGACCTTTTGTGCCCTCTGTATAAAGCGAAAACGTCGACGAACCTTTTGGATGCCTAGAGTGCCTGGTGTGAAATGTACGGGAGACGATATTTTGAAGGCTTATATACGATCAGTTACAAATGCCACCTATTGAAGTCTTATACGATCAGTTACAAAAGTAACCTTTTAAAGGCTTTAGTTGACGCCTGTTCCTGTTAATTTCTATTTTCTGATGCCTGTTATCACCATGGTATAAGTCATCGTGTTTTATAGACCTTTTGAAGACCTGCTATTATTTAAATAGAACCTTTTGAAGACCTTATGCTCTGCAATAAACTTAATTTTGACATTACTTTGTCTGAAACATTATTTGAGTAAAATTTTGCGTCACATAACAATATTGTATAGTTTTAATACAAAAAAATTTGATTTAATAATTTTGTCATATCACTTACTTTCTTTCATTAATACTATTGTTTGTCAAATACTAATGAAGTAACTATTTATTTTAAATATAACTAGAGGGTACATAATCCTCTGTTCGCGGTACAACTCCCGTTCAGCCATTCGTTGTCCTCGTTTTCATAATATAGTTAACAGAATGTTAAAATATGTTACACATTATTAATCAGAAGACGAAAATAGTTACATTTATTTCTACAAACAAGTAGGCTACGGTATTTATTTTTTCAAGTTTATAAATAAAACTATATTTTAACTAGTTACCATTTTACTTTCACACTATACTATAGTATAGAGAAAGTATAGTGATCGCAAAAAAATCGATGATGAGATTTTTGTGGATATACCCGTTTTGGGACCCCCTGAGTCCAAAAAAAATGGTTTTTACAAAATATCTGTCTGTATGTATAAAAAGCTAGAGAGAAAAATATTCGATCGATTTCAAACAAATTTGCACCAAGCATGTCAATTAGGCTTGCTTTATTTTTGTTTAAATTTGTTAAATTGTTAAATTTGTTTAACAACAAAACACACGTCATAGTACTTTTCCCAGCCCTAAAATGTATGTTATACTGTACAGTCCTAATAGTAGTTATGCGATTAAGCAGAAAAGTGTCTTAAATTAATTCAGCAGCCTAAACAGTTACTTTTGGTAGTGTTGAACAACAAAACACATGTCATAGTACTATTCCCAGCCTTAGGGCATTTACTGTCTGGGCATTGAATGACAAGAAATTGAGATATTCGGCAAAATACACTGGGAAATCCTCACACTTAACAAATATCATAAACCACCTAACTTATAGAAAGGTTTTGAACCCGAACGGCCATAAAGGACCACCGGGTTTTCACTAATTGGTTCTGTTAAAAGCATGCGTTAATGACAAACCTATAAATATAAGTAAATATGTTTTTTTTACAAACACTCCCGAAATTACACGCCCTTACTACATGTAAAAAAAAAAAGTTTGCTAATGGCCACCTTAGGATCGTCACGTTTATGGAAACAGATAATACAAATTTTCCCTAGGCCCTTTAGTGGAACCGACCTTATTAATCTATCTTGTTATTTGTGCTTTAGATAATAGTATTAATACATACAACTGCTATATTATAAATTGCAAATATACAGGATGCCCTCGAAATCTCTGGTCCCCTTTTGTGGATTTGTTCCTGGAATCGAGACAAACAAATTTCACAATATAAACATAGGTCAACGGTGCTTACTTTTTCGTCTGTATAACAAATCCACAAAAGGGGACCAGAGAGTTCGGGGGCATCCTGTATATAATCATATGTAACACAATACAATATAACAATAGTCCCATGTAATGTTTCCAGATTTTTCGTTGGAATTACAACTTTTTTTACTAGATCCCATTATTCTGTACTGAAGAACAAATTAATTCTTTATAAAAACATAATTTATGGAAAGATTGATTAAGCTATGCCTAAACTTGGTCAAGGCTTGTACGAATGTACTAGGATACTTAGATAACTTTTTTTTTTATAATAGATTGCATAACAGTTGAACCCAGCCTATATGTATGTATTCACCTTAAAAGTAGGAGGAATTCACTAAATGAAAGTTTTAATAGTAAAATTGAGTGTTGGTGTGGAAAAGTGGGTTTTTTGAGCCCTAACGGTTCGTCGGAGAAATAACCTAAATAGTAAAATATGTAGGAAATTTTATATTCTTTCATTTTGAGTATGCTAGAGAGGTTATTAAAGAATAGAGAAAACCTGCAAGAATGAGATTTTTTACCTTTTTTGCATTTTTGTCAATGTTGCGTCACGAAATTTTGTAAGCAAACCTCAGATTCGGATTCAGCACCCTAAAAAACATAGAGAGGGGAAGAAATAAAAACTACCCTACAACTTTCCTAGTAATCCACCAATGTAATTTGACATATGTGCAATTGAACAATATACAAACACATTTTTGTTCAAATACTAAGAGACAAGCAGCTCAAAAGTTGTAGATTAATAATTTCCAAAATATCAATTTAACAATGAATTTTACGAAACAAGTGCACACTTTGTAGAGAAGTTGGAATCCTAAACTTGTGTCCAAACAAATTAATCTATACTATAAATTAACCATTCTAGTGCGCGCTACAAAGCCGTTACATTTGTTGTTCATTAGTCACCTATCACATCCCGCCGGAAATAAGTCGAGTTACGGTAACCCTATATTATGTTCATATTAGGTTAATACCATTCAGTTTTACTCGTTTTCAGTTACATATGAATTTGCTTACTTATTCAAATACAGTAGATTAGGTTGTATTAAACGCTTTAATTGTTTAGCATACAGGGTGTTTTGCGAGAGTTTGGCACAACTTCAGAAGATGATAGGGGTCCACCTAAAATCAAAATTGTTCATATGTACCTAGGGCCAGAAAAGCTTCGTTTTCCAGACATCCGCCATTTTGTTTCTTTTCCAAAATGATTTATACCTAGAGAACAGTTTGACCGATTCAGTTTGAACTTGGCACAAAGTTTAACCTAACAATGATAGACCCTATATATATACAGGGTGAGTTTCTACTGACACCATTAACTTCGCCAGTATGTTCTACTCACTAAATGGAATAAAAAAGTTCATATGGACCCATGTCCGATCTCAACCGTTTGGCTGTAGTCGCGTATTTTGTGTTTTTTTCAAAATCATGATATTTTGCCTCACTATTTGTTTGAGACATTTAGTGTTTAAGACATTCTCGCTCTTGATCAGAGGACATTTTTCGCATATATACTCATGTTCAGAGCACAGTTACTGTCCTCTGAATATTAGGAGGACAGTGTATTCTCATCAAGAGTATATATAACTTACTGTCCCCTTAACATAAGTTAACATAACACGGATTTTTGCAACAAATGCTGCCAACATTGTCTTGTCCCCAACATTTTCCCTTCTTCTATACTCTCATTTTTGTTATCTCCCTAAATCTCTCTCTGCAATTGGCATTAAAAATTTGGTTTATTTTAGTTTAAATCGATGGAAAATAAACAATTAACATCAAATTTTGTATGACGATTTTTTCTATAGACTTGTGGGTGGAAACACACGATAATATTTTAACTAGACTTTTTTTCTATAGATAAAAAACAATCTAGATTATTTAATACCATATTTATTGATTTAGATCATTTATCAAACTAATAAACGCTATTACGCAACTTACCCAGCGCAACATTAATATTAAGACACCGTTTGACCGATCACCATAAAAATTGGCCAATACGTTTTTTTTTTTCATTTTCCCTATTTATTATAAAACCATAATGTTACTTACCCCAGCCCAACAATAATACTATGACACCGTTTGACAGATTACGAAGAAAATTTTCAAACTCATTTAACTCAATAATGTAGAATGTTTTTATCTAATTATTATAAACGCTATCATGTTACTTACCCAGTCTAACATTAATACTAAGACACTGTTTGACCGATTGACATGAAAATTGGCACACACATGTATTATTTCATGGAGAAGGTATTTATCTAATTATTATAAACATCAGCTTGTTACTTACCCAGTCTAACATTAATACTAAGACAATGTTTGAATGATTAACATGATAATTGGCATACACATGTATTATTTCATGGAGAAGGTATTTATCTAATTATTATAAACATCAGCTTGTTACTTACCCAGTCTAACATTAATACTAAGACACTGCTTGACCGATTAACATGATAATTGGCATACACATGTATTATTTCATGGAGAAGGTTTTTATCTAATTAGGCCCTATTATAAACGCCATCATGTTACTTACCCAGTCTAACATTAATACTAAGACACTGTTTGACCGATTGACATGAAAATTGGCACACACATGTATTATTTCATGGAGAAGGTATTTATCTAATTATTATAAACATCATCTGGTTACTTACCCAGTCTAACATTAATACTAAGACACTGTTTGACCGATTGACATGAAAATTGGCACACACATGTATTATTTCATGGAGAAGATTTTTATCTAATTATTATAAACATCAGCTTGTTACTTACCCAGTCTAACATTAATACTAAGACACTGTTTGACCGATTAACATGATAATTGGCATACACATGTATTATTTCATGGAGAAGGTTTTTATCTAATTATTATAAACATCAGCTTGTTACTTACCCAGTCTAACATTAATACTAAGACACTGTTTGACCGATTGACATGAAAATTGGCATACACATGTATTATTTCATGGAGAAGGTATTTATCTAATTATTATAAACATCAGCTTGTTACTTACCCAGTCTAACATTAATACTAAGACACTGTTTGACCGATTAACATGAAAATTGGCATACACATGTATTATTTCATGGAGAAGGTTGTAATCTAATTATTATAAACGCCATCATGTTACTTACCCAGTCTAACATTAATACTAAGACACTGTTTGACCGATTAACATGAAAATTGGCACACACATGCATTATTTCATGGAGAAGGTATTTATCTAATTATTATAAACATCATCTGGTTACTTACCCAGTCTAACATTAATACTAAGACACTGTTTGACCGATTAACATGAAAATTGGCATACACATGTATTATTTCATGGAGAAGGTTGTAATCTAATTATTATAAACATCATCATGTTACTTACCCAGTCTAACATTAATACTAAGACACTGTTTGACCGATTAACATGAAAATTGGCACACACATGAATTATTTTAAGGAGAAGGTTTTTATTGAGTTACTATTGGTTTAACCCAGCTTCGCCCGGGACTTCTATCATATGTTATTCACAAAAGAAATGTTGAATATGATCTTGATTTCAAAATATTCGTAAACCCGTCTGCTAGCACCTAATTGAAGAATCATGCGCAAGACCCTAAAAATGATAGTAATGAGTTAAATAAAGTATTTTTACAAAGTAGAAATTTACTCAGTAACAGTAACTTTTTTCAGATGATCCGGTGTTATAGGATTGTGTGGTAGTTGGAATATAAAGAGATAAACCTCAAAATATAAGAAGTAAAAGCTTTTTATTGAAAACATTCTAACTATTTAAAATTCTTGTTTATAAACAACATTTTTTCTTTGTTATCTGGGGTAAGTTATACAAATTTTTCGGATTTCCTACTCGAGATCAAGCTACATATAATTGACCGTGAGAAAAACAGGAATCTTTGAGACTTATGCCGCAATACTTTAAAGTTTGTCCCTATGGTTTATCAGGCTTATTGTTAATGTGTAACATATGGGTCTGACTTTTTAATCTTACAAAAGTTATCGGCGTAACTTTACATACTCTATAGTGTTTACTTTATTTCTTATTTATCCACTACATCTAGTAAAACTTAATGGTTTATCAGGCTTATTGTTAATGTGTGACAATTGGGTCTGACTTTATAATCTTACAAAAGTTAACGGTTTAACTGTACATACTGTATAGTGTTTACTTTATTTTTGATTTATCCCTTACATCTAGTAAAACTTAATGGTTAATCTGGCTTATTGTTAATGTGTGACAATTGTGTCTGACGTTGTCATCTCGCAAAAAGTTAACGGTTTAACTCTATATACTGTATAGTACTTACTTTATTTCTGATTTATCCCTTGCATCTAGTGAAAAGGAAGCAAGACTATCGTCACCTTTGAATACGTATTCATTGACTTCATTTAAGTTTAAAATATTAATAAATAAAAACCAACCATCTCTATAAATATTACATCACATCCTTTTTTGCCCTATGGTAATCTATTAATAAAAATTTGAAAGACATTTCTACTTTTAAAAAAAGAGAGATTGAGATTGTAGTTTTTCTTCGTATAAATTTATCTCTATTCAGACAAAATGTGTATATTCTAAAAACACAGTAGAAATGTAAACTTTTTGGAGATATTAAAAATATATTATATAACATTGATTAGTATAACATTTATATAATATAAAATGAATTAATAAATATATTGAAATTGCTATTTTAAACGACGAAGGCCTACTTAGGAAAATGTATTAACAACCAAATCTATAACTAATTATGAGGGCTAGATACCAAATTTTTACGAAATAATGCTACAAATCTTCTTTCCTTGTAATATTTAGCATTGACTTGGTGGCCGGTATGTAGTGGCCGGTTGCATAAACGTCAATCAGATATGATCTATGATCATCGTCCAAATTGATCTAACATCAAGAGTTTATGTTTATTATTGAGTATATGTTTAGAGTTTACCTAACATTATATTTTGTTGTATTACTTCATGTTTCATTGATTGTAGACATAAAAATTGAACAAGCTGCAAAATTAGCAGTCTAGTAGTCGTTCAGGTAGCCCCTGCCCCTAATAAAACAAAGGGGCTACAGTGTGTTGATTTATAAAAGAAACTAAAAACTTTGTGAACGGTTTTAGACTAATGTCTCCAATGCCTAGTATCTGTTGTCTTTAATGCAGTGCAATTACATTTATACAAAAATTCAATACAATCAGTATGAAAATATTTCAATAATAAAAATTAAATCCAATTTTAATCATAATCTTTTAAATTTTGGACATTTATATTTCATTATTATTTTAAACACATATTATTGAGACAGTATCAAATTTCAGCACAATATTTAAAACGCTTTAGTTTCAACTAAAAGTTATCGCACATTAGGACCGTTTAAGGTTATAATTATTATTGTTATGGAATAAATACTTCTTTCCACAGACCTTTGGTTTAACCGGAACAGAATGGTCAGGATCGAATTTAAAACCTATATCCTTTTACTAAAAATATTAAGGATTTGTGATTATAGATTGCCAAAAACTTGCCAAAAAATTACCGTTTACCGTTTTTACATTGAGGTGGATTGTAATAACTGTTATTGATGTACTCAATCGAAAGAAACTGACTTCTTAAACTGTTAAAAATTATAAATAGCTAGGAAAGAATTCACGACTGACGTAAAAATTTGTCTTTTAAACCGAAAATGTATATCTTTGTTTTCTTTTATATGTGTGTGAATTTGTAACATAAATAAAACTAAAATTTATCTTAGAAAAGTTTGATAGAAAGGTTTCTACGGTATTCTGTAATTTATGTTTCCTAAAAATATTGTGACTGACCATTACAGCTCTCTCATTATTAGGAATTATTTTGTCTTAACTGCTATGTTGAGGTTCAAGTAGCCAGGGCGTTAAGACTAACCTAACCTCTCTTAGTTTTATGACACTAAGAGACATTTTAAAATATATTTTAAATGAGCCTGACGTTTTATCTTTTCGGGAAAATCATTGTTTTAAAAATTCCTTTAGACTTAAAGAAAGCGAACACTATCCCAATCCATATTGCCAACAATTAAAAATAGCGTATGCCTTTTACATTTTAGGAATCTTGATTTTCTTAGTAATAACGATGCCATTTTTTAATTAAGATAATTAATATTACTACTGTTACATATTAATTGTAAACAAGTGAATGGATCAAAACAATAACGAACTTTGTCTAAGAACTGTTTCTTGTTAAATAAGAAAGTTTGTGTGTATGTATATATTGAAGCACACTTTAAGAGTGTTATATAGGTAAGGATTTTTTTTTTAAAGTACTAAATTTAAAATGGATGAGTCAGAGGTGGGAGGCACAACAAATTACCTGACGTTAAAGTTGAAGAAGTCCTAGAAAATATTTCAAAGGTTTTAAACAATAAATCGTACTATAGCTATTCAACAACTCGAGCAGAATATTGGAAACTCAAAAATTCCAATAACTTATTTCAATAACCTATGTATGGTCAAAGTTATAGGCTTCTTTGGCGCAGAAGGATAGCACTTTCGTAAAGTATCTTTAATTGTGGTGTCTTATATTTATATTTAATTTTAGCAATAAATGAAATACAGTACTGTAGTTATTAGTTAAATCACAAATTTGGTAATTTCCCTAGTTCACAATATTATCCTGAAAACGGAAAGATAGACAGCCAGAGTGAAGTCTAAAGAGGACTTTATTTTTATTATATAGAGGAACTATATTAATCTTTGTTTTTCTAGGTAGTTGGTTCAAATCTATCTCGTTATTTTTTTTAATAAGCCTAAATATTTCAATTTATTTAGGAAAGGCTATTTATAATACTAAATTAATTACGATTCTACAAAGAAAGTACGTTTGTTGTTTTTAAGATTCGTGTTAAATAGAACAACGTTGAAAATACAATAATGAGACACCGTGAAAATAATAGAGGTTGCAGTTTTACAAGAACAGAAAAACACCCCCCCCCCCCAGCCCACATCCAAAACAGAATCACGGACGCATGTTATTCACAATTATCATCTCATCAGAGAATAAACTATATTTCCGTTCACAGAGTTGGTTTGTTCACATGTAAGCCTATAGGTTACTCATCAACATTTGAAGAATTGTGTCAGGAAGTAGTTCTTCCTTCATTGGAACACACTGAGCTTGTTAGGAGTGTTACTGAAAAAAACACATCGAGCTTCAACTGAACTAAACTAAGATGTCTACAAGGAATTGTTTAATCAAATATTTACACATTTATCTTTACAAAAAATACTGTTCAGCAATTTGTGAAACACGTAAAAACATTTTGCCTTAAAATAGTTGATTTTTTTTGACAAATTTCTTTATTTATCGAAGTTAAAGAGACCAACAGTCAAAAACGAAATATATTTTATCTAACTTCGTTTTAAGATATGTTAAACAATTTGAAGAAAACTGAACAAAAATTAATATTTCTCGATTTATTATGGATTTAGTAATTTATATTATACATTGAATTTAAAAAAACGGTTAAATATCACCAGAATTCTTTGACAACTGTATCGAACTCATCCAAAAGAAATGTTTGTGACAAATAAGTTGAAATTACTCAATCAAACTTCAGAACAATCAAAACTTCAATAGTACAGTTCAATAGAACAGATTAAGTACGACAATATATACATTAAATGCTATATAACATGTAGGATAATCCGATCGTGCTTAGTTTTCGAATATCCGCCATTTTTAAAAATAAAATAACATTATAACTTTAGAAATATATATGATATTGAGTTCAGATTTGATAAACGCATTTTTCATGTAACGTTTTACACGAGATTTGAAAATGATTTCCATTTTAAAATGTTAAAGTCGTATATATTGAAAACTTGTTAACCTTATAAAACAATTACAAGAGAGTGAAACTTTTATTTGTTAATGACGAACAATATGGTATTTATATTTTTACTGTATCAGTAAAAGAATATATATTTGAACAGAAAAGGGAAAATTGCATCACAAATATTATATAATTTTAACAACAAATAAACTTGTGCTCTATGAAGTAAGAATCGGTTGACATTTGATGGCTGGAGAAGTGAGGGGTTGGTTTTGAGATTGTCTAGATAAACATTTATAGTTAGTTATAGAAATTCGAACAAACAATATTAGGTAGTAGCAAATTTTAAAAAAATAGTAGAAATAGGCTGTGGATATCTAGTTATGACCCACTTATGCTTAGTAAGGAGGGAGTAATGCAACGTTGTCACATGGTGTGTTTTTTTCTACCTGCGCCAATTCACTGTTTATTTTACAGTTGGACACAATATTAATATTTGCCCGGTCGCAAATTTGACTACATTTTTGTATTCAGGAACTTTACAACTATATTTTAAATATTTAATAATGTTTTTAATTGATTAAAAAAATACTATTATTAGGTCTGGAATATGAAGGACAAACGTTTATTTATTGTTTACCTTATTTTTGAGGGTCACTCAAATTATAAAGTCATACTATGCCACGTAAAAGTCAGACATTTTTATTTCTAGAAATGAATAGAGGTGTAAGTACGCCTTTGATAAGTTATGTTGTTTTTCAGAGACAAGAACCCTTAAATGCTGAGAATCCCCCTAGAAAAAACATGTGTTATCCATTTAATTTACCTTTCTTAACGGAATTAATTCAACAAATCGGTCGGGAAGAACACCCTGGATAAATTGTATTGTTTTATATAAACTGTTGTTTCCTAAGTATTACATGGAGAGAAAATTGCACTTCACCGTCCAGTAGTTCAATAAATAAATGATTTAGGCAACTCAAGACATATGTAAGCTTAACATTCATTTCATCAACCATGATAATTGATCTGGTGATAATCACCCTGCTTGTCCAGAATTTAGAATAAATTTAGATAGTACTCAACAAAAAAACCTTTCAAAAAGGTAAAACTTTCGTAAGTATGACCTTGCGTTTTATTCCCTTTAACTTACTCAACACATTGTTACATTTTCCTTTTCCTTGTATCTGAAGTAATTTAATAAATAAGGCAGCGAAAGCATGAGAAATCATACTGGGGTGGGGGTTGTCTCTGAACACTATTCCAGTGGGCGACATATCACCACACATTTGATTTATTAATAAATTCCTAAATACTACCATCTTGGAAAAGCAATTTTTATTAATAAACCAATAATATAAAATTTATTGAGCATATATTATATTAATAATCATTTCGAAGTTGTATTATACAAAGACTCGAATATAACTTGCATAATACCTTCAACAACCATAAAATAGTATTTAGATTTTTTTTAAACGTAAGTGAGCAGTTAAAAATCGAAAATTCAATTTAAAACTTAAAATATTTCTAAAGAAGATAACATGAGCATTATTATTTTATATTTTATTTACAAGTTAAAGTTTTTTCTAGCTTCAACTACTGCATTTTCTAAGTTTAGACCTTGACTTTTATGAATAGTTATTCCATAACTATTGCAAATTGGAAATTGTTTTCTTATTATAAAAGCATTCCTCATTAATTGAAATTTAGATTCTATACGTTCTATAGAATATTGTCTTTTATTGGTAAGTTCAATTTTAATAGTGTCGACAACATTATTATTATCTCTTGTTACAGAAATAATAGTACCTATTGTACCATTAGCTAAGCCGATAGAAACATCAATATTTCGTCTTATCATAATTTTTTATCCAGCTTTTATTTTAATTACTCTAGCTAATCCTGCAGTTCGTGAACTACCCGCTTCATCATTCATTAAAGACTTTATTATTTTTTTGTGCATATTCTTCGCTCGAATTGTATCTTCGGCAACAAACTCAATTTCCTCGGCATTAATTTTTTTAACATAGCATCTTTAAGGTATCGCACATTTGATTGGTAGGTAATAAGCAAACAGTATTTGATGGCAAAGTATTTAGAAAGTTACAAAGTTAAGATATTTCCACTTAAAAGATTAAATACATGATTACGCATTAAGGAATATGTATAAGTAATATTTTGCGGATCATGGCCAAATACTAATGAAGTGGCAAAAATGCTATCGCGAAAACGCCACAATCAACTCCATTAAGTTGCTGGGCTACAGAAGGAAATATAATCTTTTTCATTTTTGTTAAAATAAAATGGATAAAGCTTTTTCAAAATTTTTTTAAAAATCTGCATCTAATGTATCAGATTTTGAAGAATCATAAATATATAATAACTTACCATCGTAATAGCTACATAACCAATGTTCAGAATAATTAGAAAACAAAATTTGAATATCTTTTTCACGCTCAGCCATTGGTTTGATTTTTGAAAGAACTTGAAGTCTTCCGGTATGTTGAGGCTTGTAAATAGTAAACCGTAGAAGTAGGTTATGAAATCTTTCAATATGATAATCATTTAGACGTCCTCCATTTTTTATGATATCATAATCACAATTGATCCTTGAATATTGAAGATGCCAAGAAGGAATTTGAATAAAATAAAAAGGAAAGTTTTTTATAGAACGCTCTCTAAATATACGTAAGAGAAATTGTCGCATATAATTATTATCACAGTTATATCGCACATAATCTAGTCTAATACCATGTACAAGAGATGTCGCAAAAGCAATTGCGAATATACCACAATCACACTCACTCTGAAGTTGAACTTCAGGCCACTTTATAGTCTTTCCAGATTGAAAATAAAATGGTTATAATTTTAGCAAAACTAATCTATAAGTGACTATGATCTTTCTTTTCATTTAATGAGTGATAAATATAAATAGTTTCAGTGTCAAAAAAACTGCACACAAAGTGACCTCTGAGCATGTCATCATATGTTAAAGGCCGAAATAAAATTTGAATTCTAGATCTATCAGGAGAAGCGGGAGTAATCATATCATAAATTTGTTATTCTTCCATTCCTAAGAAATCAATATTAAAAAATTCTTTTATTAAATCGCCGAAGCGCTGTATATGTTCTACACCTAAATATGCATCTTTGTTAATAATTACGTTCAAAATCTTCGTCACCAAAATCAACAGCCATGCTAAATATTTCTGTAGTCTTGTTTACTTTTTTTTTTCTTTCACAAAAATAATATTTCTTTTCGTAAGTATAGTATAATAAGTAAATTTCGAATAAATTCTTATTTCTTTTTGTGCAATATATATTTTTTCTTTTTAATGATACTTATATAAAATTTCATAATTTTATACTTTTATACAATTTGATACTTACGTTAAGTCTAAATAGAATACCGAAAATTTCAAAAACTACCACGATGTTAATTATTTCTTCCTGTCGCCCTTATAAAAAGGTACCGGTACCTGTGAAAAAAAATAAAAATTGACGATAAAATACGTAAATTCTCGGATGCGGATAAGTAAGGTAAACTACTGGTTTTCTTGTAGAAGTATATACATGCTAGAAAAAGTAATTTGTAGAATTGTGGGGTCCATTGTATGGTGATTACACCGACAATGGGTGATGCGCCCGCAGATAGCCCCGACGAAACGGATGGACTATTATTTATTTAATAACTATTTATTATTTCGGAAGTTGTATAAAAGTAAAGAGATTTAAAGTCAGTTTAGTATTTCAATATATTTTTGTAAAGATTTGACCTTCGATAAGAATAGTGTTTTAGATTGTAAACCAATCGCTTATCAGCAGATAAGATGTATGGCAGGATGCTAACAGACATAAATATCTCTTGGCTTTAGCCAAAGAAAATACGATCAACTAATTCTAATCTTTCTTCTGCTAATTTAAAGTAATGATTACGTTCTGATTATTCAACTAAAATCACTTGCATTTATTTTTTATATTTATAGCCATGTATGTATAATATTTGAATTATGTATGTCTATATATGTATTCACAGGTATTTCGGCATAACCTTACGACAAAAACTTTTGTAATATTTAACCAAACGACTTTTTAACCAAACCGAGCTTTTTTTCCGTTCTGGGCTGTGAAAGCCACCTTCAGAGGCCTCACCGGCGTCGACCTAAAGATCTTTTGCCGCCCCAATTTCCTTCCTACACTCAACTAGTGATACCCGTCATCCTGATGAAGGAACAGATACTACCAATAGGGTTATCTAGGATGGTTTCCATCTCTTTCCCCGGCAGGCCTAGAGAGTATAGCCTGGCTCGTCCTAACGCCTCACACTCTAAAAGAATGTGTTCTGCAGACTCTTCAGCCAAACCACATTTCCTGCAAGTATTGTCTGCAGCAATCCCTATTATGTGTAGATGTTTTCTGAGGTGATAGGGGCTCGTTAAAAGCCCAACCACCCACCTCATGTTATCTCTTCTAAGAGAGATGAGTTGTTCAGCATGTTTCTTGCTTGGTCTAAATTACCTTTTTGCAAGTCTACTAGTGGTTGAATTCGTCCAGGCCCTATTCATCCCCTCCCGTATCCACGTATTAACCGCTGCTCTGGCATGTCCACAGGAGATCCCGAATACCGGTTCCGGGCCCACGAAAGGGGATTCTGAACCTGACCTGGCTAATTCATCTGCTCTCTCATTACCATCAATACCTGAGTGGCCAGGAAACCGAGCTTACTATTTTGATGAAATTATTTTTATTTTTCATTATTTAGAAATTATACCGCGACTAATTACAACCGACACTTTTTTTATTAGTATACCTTCTTTCTTCGGCGATTTACCCGAATTAACGCTGAATCCAAAATACGTTTACTAAATATTGAACAAAATTAATTTGTTTTCCCCCAAAAATTATAATAGTAATTCCAAATTAAATTATAACGTTACGCATCTCTTTTATTTCTTCCAAGGGTATCCCACTTAATTACTGACCTAGACTGCGTCGCTCGAGGTCAGATTATGATATCCTTCTTTCGTTTTGATTTGACCAGTATGTCAATTTACGGTGGGAGACCTATCCCGGAGGGCCCATCCTTAATATGTAACGGGAAATTAGGGGAACCTCGGGACTCACAGTCCCAAGACTGAAATCCCAAAATTGAAGACAATATTATGTATTGTTATATATATATATATATATATATATATTATAACCTTTGTTATTTATTTTTAATTAATTACTTTGATTAAAACACAACTACGTTATCATTTTTAAATTATTTATTCTTTAAAATACAATTTGCACCTAAAGTTGGGTGCCAATATATAACAGTTGAATTAATTAAAATCTTCAAATTAATTGATGCACATATGAGTATTCAAATTTATTCATCTTATCACTAAATCTCATCCATTCAACTTAAACTAGACATAAACATTTATAACACAATGAAATACTTAATTCTAGAACATAGCAATTTTATTATTATTAGGTGCATCAAAATCGTATCATTAATTGTAAATTTAATTTAGTCTTTATATTTTAATATCTCAATTGTTTTATTGATTTGTTGGGCGCCAGGTATAATTTACCAATTATATAATGAAGTTACTTTGATTGCTCTTTGAAATTTAAGTTTAAATGGCTCTCGGCCTAGCTCAGATTTTATTTAAAGTGGGGCGTGGTTTCTTTGGTAACCTGAAGTAAAAACTACAATAACTAATCAGATAACTTATCGTGGTTCAGTAGCATGGAATGATGTCTTCTTGGAGTTTTACAGGTGAGATGATCCCTCGAACTTATGGCAGATATCACAAGAAACTTAATCCAATTTATAGGCACTTTGACGATCTCGAAGCTTGAACTACCTCACTCTGTTGCTTGAATTCTTGGTCAATTAATCAAAACTCTTCTTTAACTTTACGATGATTTTAATATAATTCGATGACTTAAAACTTTTCTTCAACTTTACGACGATTTGGCGATCTTCGCCCTGTTCCTAGTTCCTCTCCCTTGCGACGCTCGTTCTTCACTGCTTTTTCTGATTTTTGAATTCTTACGCAGAGTTTTCCCGTTTTTACCCCTTCTTCGCTTATTTCTGGATGACGCTTCTTTTTGGTTGGTTGGATTTGATTTTTCAAACTCTAACCGTCTTTCAAAGTTCGTTAAATCTTGTTTCTTAGCTGAGTTCAACGTACCTCTGCCTAGTTTTTTGTCTCTTTTTCTTTTGTTAACTTGGGCGTACACAAACTTTCTAATTTCCCATGTTGTCACATTACATAACTCAACTCTTCCTATTTAATTTGTCACGCTGCCCTCGCCCTTTCAATAATTTTGTAGTTTCGAAGTATTGTTTCCTTAGAAATCCTTTAACAAAATTTATTATGTGTTGGAGTGACGTTTATGTTTGACATTTATTTCTAACTGACAAGGTTTAAACATTTTGAATTGGACAAAGCTTTTACTTAGGGCTTCTCAACGTTACATAAGTCCCAAGAAATTTTATGTTAATTGCATAATTAATGATAAAATTTGCTTTTGATACACCTTTACACTAAACTTATTTTAATAATACACATATACATATCGTAACATGGACTATGACCTACTCTTACTCTCATTTAAAAACCCACTAGAATTACTGTCCCTTTAAATGACTTTATGACCTAAACTGCGGTCAACCTTTTTTCTTAACAATGGCATTGTCTAGAATCCCACGTCAACAAACCCTTCTTGTAAACCCCAATTAACATTGTTCCCTTGACCCTCTTCAACTGTAGGACATGTGTTTGTTTACATTTTATTTTACAGTTAAATTCATTTATTTTTGTTTACTTAACTCTCTAATTAATTATGAAACCTTTTTAATAATCTACAATTAAATATACCTCGGATGTGAGTTTTATTATTTTTAATACTAGCTAACTTATAAGTAGTTTTTCCTATCTTAGAGATTACGGTGTATGGTCCTTCATATAGTTCACAGAACTTGTGATATCGTTTTTCAATTGTGCTTGACGGAATACAAGCTCTTACTAGTACTAAATCCTTTATCTGATATTCGGTTGGTGGATGCAGTTCATTGAACTTCTTAGCGAATTTTTCCCTTTTATTTTTAATTCGTAAGTATATTTCTCCGTGGTCAATGTCGTTTGTTTCTGTGTTGCCTGGATTAATTAAATATTTTTTCCAAATTCGTGTCGGACGTGTATTAAATTGTACTTCTAATGGTGTTGACTCAATTGTATCATGGTATGATTCGTTCATGAAACTTTCCACAGTTTCAAGTAGCCTTCCCCATTCTTGGTGATTGTCAGGTAACAGGATCCTGAAAAGTTGACCTAGATTTCGCATTACTCTCTCCGCCAAGTTGCTTTGTGGATTTCGTATTGCAACGGTTCTTTGTCTAATTCCCAGTTCTTGTAACCCTTCTGTCCATTTTTTGGATGTAAATTGTGTACCATTATCCGAAAGTATGTATTTTGGTAATTGGACTTCTTTAATGTATTTCCTGATTTGATTTAATGTTGTTACGGTTGTTGTGTTTTTTACCTTATACAATTTTGTGTATTTAGAAAATGCGTCAATCACTACTAAGATGTACCTTGACCCGTAGACTGACCGAGGCAATGGTCCGTAATAGTCTACACACACTAGTTCACCCTTACCTTTTGGTATAATAGGCGTAAGTTCTGCGTTTCTACCTTTGTTGTCATGTTTACATTTTTGACATCGTAAACATTTAATTATTATATCCCTGACCTTTTTAGCGACTTTGTCTCCCGTGAAATCTTCCTTAAAATTATGGTAACATTTGCTTATTCCTATATGTCCGCAAATTTCATGAATTTCCTTAATTAATACTTCAATGAATTTTTCTGGAATCATTAATTTCCACATTCCTCTTTCCTTGCGAAATAATTTTTTTTCAAACAATTTATAACATTCTAAAATTTTTGGATCATTTTCTTCTAATTTACCTACTCCAGCCTCAATAAATTCCTCCTTTACAGCTAAAAAACTCTGGTTAATACTATTTGTCCATTTAAATTTTGTTCCTTTCTTCAGTAGTCCTTGTAATGGAGCTGTTGTTTGTGCGTAATTTTTTGAAAACCGGTGGTAGAAATTTGTTAATCCTAAAAAGCTTTTTAATTGTTTTGGTGTCTTAGGACGCGGAAAATTTTGAATTGCCATCATTTTTTGCTCTTGCGGTTTGATACCATCTGTGGTGATAACAAAACCTAGATAATCTATTTCTTTCCTGCAGAACATAGATTTCTCAAAATTTACTGTTAAGTTGGCGTCTTGAAATACCTTTAATATTTTTTCTAATTGGTCCACATGATCTTCCCAGTTTTGCGAAATACATAAACAGTCGTCCACATACATAATTAAATTCCTTTTAACTTCTTCCGTCAGAATTGAGTCCAAACCTCGCGTTAAACTTGCTAAGCTTGTGCTCAACCCAAACGGAACGGTTTTGTACCTGTAGCACAATCCTTTGTACAGAAATGCCGTGAAATCCTTGCAATCTTCGTGCAACGGGATTTGCCAAAAACTGCTAGTTAGGTCTAAACTACTCATCCAACTGATCTTCTTACCGATTGTCAATAACTCTTGGATTGGTCGAATCCCTTCGTAATCCGGTATGGTTCTCGCATTTATAGTCCTGGCGTCTAAACAGATCCTTACGCTCCCATCTTTCTTACATACAGGTACTATAGGATTAATGTATGCGCTGTTTGCTCTCTCGATGATCCCATAACTTAGCATTCTCTGAATCTCTGCATCAACGGCTTCTCTAAACTTAGTTGCTACTGGCCAACTCCTCTGACAGTATGGTGTTCTATCAGTTACTTGAAATTTATGGTAATAAGTTGAAATTAATCCTGGTTTTTTGCTGAAAACTGTTTTATATTTATTAAATATGCTGTATAACCGCTGCCTATTCTCAAGTGGTACATGTTCCAAATTGCTTATTTTGTTTATATCAAATTCATATTTATCCTCTTCAATTTGTAGGCAATTATTCAAACTTTCAATATTAACTTCTGACGAATCCTCGAATTTAATTTCCTTTCTACCAACTCCATAGTTTAATTTATTTCCTATTTCTAACTTATTATTAATAAAATTGACGATTGCATGATTTCTTGATAAAAACTCTAACCCAAGTATACAATCTCGAATTAGTTCTGGTACTATTATAAAATGCACGGCGATTAATTCTGTTCCTAACTTAACTTTAATGAAAATTTGTTTTTTAACACTTTTGGAACGCAGACCTAATGCTCCAATAACTTTTACTCCTGCTACCGGTAATTCTTCAAAAACTCCTAAATTTAATTTATTTGTGTTGTAGAAAGATTCAGATATCGAATTTACCTCACAACCTGTATCGATTAACGCTCTGACCTGTACACACTCATTAAAAACTAACTTAATTTCTGGACATTTATTAATGTCATTAATTATATCGCTTGTGTCGTGATTGTCCTCTAAATAATCTTTTAAATCGGTGAATAAGGTATTTATGGTTGCCTTGTTCTTATCCGCTAGGTCTACATTCCATTCCAACTTTCACTTTTGCCCTCTTCCGTCCCTGTCTGCAGGTTGTTGACCTTCCCAACGGTTCCCTGGTCCATTTTTTATGTCGGCACGCACATCTGGTTTTCTGTAAACATCCCTATTCTGACGTAACGGTAAATGTCTACTGTTGTACCCATTCATTTGTCCCCAAGGCCTGTTTACAACTTCTCCCTCTCTCTCGTCGCGTGGATAGGATGCCTTATAATTACCATTTCTTTCTTCGTAACTATTAATGTGTCGTACATCTGCCTGTCGGAATTCCATCAATAGTTTTACAAATTCCTGCTTTGTTTTCACACCCCTGGTGATAACAGCAATTAGTGTAGTTGGGTGAAAGTGCTTAGCGATTTTTTGGACTAACTGGGCTTCTAAAATCGGCGGTTCTAACTCTGAACATTCCAACATCATGTTCTCCACATATGTGATAGCTTCATCCCCAATTTTTCCTTTAAACTTTCCGAATTCCAACCTGTCTCGGATGTTTGCTTGTATCATTTCGTTAAAATATTTATCCATAAATATTTTTTCAAAATCTTCGAAGTTTTTAACTTCCCTACGGTGTAGAAACCACCATACACATGCTTCATCTTTTAAATATCTATCTAACCAATACATGTTCCCTTGATGTGTGTAACTAACGCTAACTTCTTTTATGATCCTTAAAAATTGCATTGGGAATCTTTCTTTTCCTGTAAAACTAATATCCCTTATCTCTGGTTCCCTTATTATGATACCATCCCTTGTTTTTAAATTACTTAATCTTTCATCTACTTCTGTCACTTTATTTTTCATTTCGTCCGTTTGTTTCTGATATTGGTTAATTTTTTGTGAATTTTCTTGGCATTGTGATTCGATTTCTAGAATTTTATTATTAGATCTAGCTTGACTTTCCTTTACCTTATCAATCTGAGCGTTTACGTTAATTTGATTTTCAGTTAAATTTTTGTTTACGGTGATTTCGATTTCTTTAATGCTCTCTTGCACATCCTTTTCTACTTCCACGACTTTACTTGCAATTTCTTTTAAATTTTCTCTTAAATCTTCGCACTTATTACCTAATTTATCGGTGAAATTTTCTTCAATTTTATTTAATTTATCATTCATTTCCGTCCTAATTGTCTCGGCTGTGGTATCCGATCTTAATTTAATTTCTTCGAGCTTGTTCTCGAATCTCTCCGCAAATTCATTAAATTTTCGGTCCATTGTCTCCGCATTTTGACTAACATTGCCACTAAGTTCTTCTAATTTTTTATTATTTTCCTCGAGCTTTTTATTTTGTTCTGCGAATTTTTTATCGATGCTTGCTTTTAGGATTTCCGCATTTTTATTAATTTCTTCGAAATTCTTTTTATTAAGGGCTTCCGCATTTTTACTACTTTCTTCAAATTTTTTATCGATGCTTGTTTTTAGGATTTCCGCATTTTTATTACTTTCATCAAATTTTTTATTAAGGATTTCGATTAATTCGTTTAATCCTACCGTTGGGGTCCCATACACCTTTAAATTTTCACTCTCCCCTGAATTATTACCCTCATTAGTATTACTTTCACTATTATTAATCCCTATAGCTCTATCCATTTCTGATTCTATCCCCATTTGATTATTAATCTCCTCATCAAACCCCATTGTTATTTGGTTATTTGCCATCTTTTTATAATTTTTTATCCTATTACTACGTCTTAACATTAAATTAATTATATCTAATAGTCTTTCTGTCTCTTATCTTATAATGCTACCTTCAGGTTACACCACGTGAACTAAATTTTAATTTTAATTAAACCACGAGTTGGACGCCAATTATAACCTTTGTTATTTATTTTTAATTAATTACTTTGATTAAAACACAACTACGTTATCATTTTTAAATTATTTATTCTTTAAAATACAATTTGCACCTAAAGTTGGGTGCCAATATATAACAGTTGAATTAATTAAAATCTTCAAATTAATTGATGCACATATGAGTATTCAAATTTATTCATCTTATCACTAAATCTCATCCATTCAACTTAAACTAGACATAAACATTTATAACACAATGAAATACTTAATTCTAGAACATAGCAATTTTATTATTATTAGGTGCATCAAAATCGTATCATTAATTGTAAATTTAATTTAGTCTTTATATTTTAATATCTCAATTGTTTTATTGATTTGTTGGGCGCCAGGTATAATTTACCAATTATATAATGAAGTTACTTTGATTGCTCTTTGAAATTTAAGTTTAAATGGCTCTCGGCCTAGCTCAGATTTTATTTAAAGTGGGGCGTGGTTTCTTTGGTAACCTGAAGTAAAAACTACAATAACTAATCAGATAACTTATCGTGGTTCAGTAGCATGGAATGATGTCTTCTTGGAGTTTTACAGGTGAGATGATCCCTCGAACTTATGGCAGATATCACAAGAAACTTAATCCAATTTATAGGCACTTTGACGATCTCGAAGCTTGAACTACCTCACTCTGTTGCTTGAATTCTTGGTCAATTAATCAAAACTCTTCTTTAACTTTACGATGATTTTAATATAATTCGATGACTTAAAACTTTTCTTCAACTTTACGACGATTTGGCGATCTTCGCCCTGTTCCTAGTTCCTCTCCCTTGCGACGCTCGTTCTTCACTGCTTTTTCTGATTTTTGAATTCTTACGCAGAGTTTTCCCGTTTTTACCCCTTCTTCGCTTATTTCTGGATGACGCTTCTTTTTGGTTGGTTGGATTTGATTTTTCAAACTCTAACCGTCTTTCAAAGTTCGTTAAATCTTGTTTCTTAGCTGAGTTCAACGTACCTCTGCCTAGTTTTTTGTCTCTTTTTCTTTTGTTAACTTGGGCGTACACAAACTTTCTAATTTCCCATGTTGTCACATTACATAACTCAACTCTTCCTATTTAATTTGTCACGCTGCCCTCGCCCTTTCAATAATTTTGTAGTTTCGAAGTATTGTTTCCTTAGAAATCCTTTAACAAAATTTATTATGTGTTGGAGTGACGTTTATGTTTGACATTTATTTCTAACTGACAAGGTTTAAACATTTTGAATTGGACAAAGCTTTTACTTAGGGCTTCTCAACGTTACAATATGTTAGCCATATGGTGGAAATCGAAGATGCGTGCTCACACATACTCGCATCCAGCGTTAATACGGGAAGCGTCGCCTGAATTTTTTGGCTGAAGAAAAAAAAATTTTGTCGGTAAACCGTCAAATCAGAACTTTAACTTAATATAACTTAATAACTAGCAATTATAAGTGAAATATTATTCTTTTAATGATAAACTTAAACGTTTTTCTTACATCTTATAAGTTCAAGGGGCTTTTTGAATTTAAAAACAGTAATAAACTAGAAAACTCGCGTAAAATTCAATGTATATAAGGGTGGTGGTTCGCCGGCCATACTTACATCTGGCGGCTATTGCCACCCTCAATTATGTTGTTTTACTATTACGATGAGAATTTTTAGACTACGATGAGATCTAGTTTATAATAATAGGTCATTAGAAGAGTGTAGATCAATATGTAAACTGAACACCTCTACAATAAGAATATCACTTCCTTATTTTTTTATAGTCATTCTGTTCAATATGATGCGGTATTGTTAATTGTTAGTGTGAAATACATGAAAAATGTATAGTGCAGCCCGGAGTTTACACGCGAAAGACAGATGTGGTTGGAGTGGAAGTGACGGGGGGGGGGAGGTCAGTCAAAATAACAAACACCTCAAAAAAAAAAAACGCGCGAACATCGATCTCTCAAAAAGTCGTGAATATGTCTAATGTATAAACCAGGCATTTGTAAGGTCGCAATAGTGGTATCTTTATATCAAGCACCCAAAATGCCGAGAATGCGTTTAAAGTATAAGCCAGGCACTGGAAAGGTCGCAATAGTGGTATCTTTATATCAAGCCCCCAAAATGACGCAAATGCATTTAATATATAAGCCAGGCACTGGAAAGGTGGTAATTGTATACACGGTATAACATTTATACTCAGGCACCCAAAAGGTGGCCTTTATGTCTGATCGTATAACCGCTCCAAGGTCAGGAATCGCCAGGCACTCAAAAGGTCTTATACATGTATATATATATATATATATATATATATATATATATACTATATCTAATATACTATATCTAATATACTGTATATCTAATATACAGCTAATAGTATATACACAATAGTATATACAAACTCATACAAAAAAGTTTAGCAAACAGAAAGGAGCAGATATTTTACAGATTTAAAATTTTTAGATGATGTAATGAATTCAAACACTCAGTTTTACAATATTTCAAGGTCACTGAACATACTCATCACTCTAAACTTTATGAAAAGTGCCT
Organism: Aphrophora alni; assembly: GCA_963513935.1. Taxonomy (NCBI): domain Eukaryota; kingdom Metazoa; phylum Arthropoda; class Insecta; order Hemiptera; family Aphrophoridae; genus Aphrophora; species Aphrophora alni. The sequence continues at coordinate 34,192,328 of OY740769.1, forward strand.
ACAAATGACGAAACTCACCTTTATTATCAAAAAATCACGATGTTTCAAAATCAAAACTTGAATATAAGTAAGTTGATTTTAATTTGTGAACTATTAAAAAAAAAAAAATCAACATTTTAAGATTTTTCGTGAAGTAGTTGCAAACACTTATAGACGAATGAATTTTTAAACTGAGATTTTGTAAAATACATTACAATTTGTCTTTTACTTAAATTATCGAAAAACCCTAACGAACAATTTAACTGTGAAAAGCAGTTATTGATTTTTGATTCGAAAGTATTATACATCAACTAATTTTTTATCGAAAAGAAGAGAATTTTTAATAAGAAAATGTTAACGAATTAACGTATTTAGATCTTCATCGAAACCTTTAAATTTTTTGTATTGTTTGGACTACTTCAAGTTATAATTAATATTATCATTTTTACCATTATATAATTTTACCAATATAATCAATTATCATTTAAAAGAATGGGTTTAAAATACTTAAGAATAAAAACATATCGCAAATACTTTGAACTCCCTGTTTTCTTCTTGAATTTTGTCCCCATTCACCCTTTGTTATGACTAACGTAAGCTAACATTTTTAAATTCTAGTTCTCGAATTTAATTAGCATTTAATTATCATTTAATTTTTGAAATAAACCTTTGTTTTGGATAGAGTGTCAATCATAAGATTTTTAAAAGTCGTACATATATTTGAATACAATTTCTCAAAAAAATATTGATAGTAAAATTTTACAGCTATCCCCTTTGGTTGTTCAAATTATGTATTAAAGTATTGTGGAGTTAGAATATCTCGAGAAAATTAAAATTTAAGATGTAGGCTTTAGATATATACATTTATTAATATTTAACACGGCCAATGGATAATTCTAGGTCAAACTTTGTTTGAATGGATTGCTTATTAATGCAGAAAATGTTGATTCATTGTTCCTGCAGTTTATGGTAACATTAAACAACTATTTGTCTCTGTCTATACAGTTTGTTATACAATGTGTTTTTTTCCATAACTCGGTCTGGAATGAATTCACAAGACACAATAGTTGAAATACTGAGTGCGAAAAAAACCGAACTGGCATGTTTACAAAACTAGTTAAGAAATGTATATACAAGATAACTTAAGAGACAATTTGGTCACAGTAAACAAAAAGTTCCAAAAACATATGCGCAGAATTGCTTTTTTACGTTCTATTGCGTTTTTTAAAAAACACAATTCATTAGGAACGATTTAGATGTGGAATAATACTTTCCAATACAGGTTTTTAGTTGATGTGTTCATGTACTAACATATACAAATTGTAAATGTTCATGGATTTGTATTTCAAAAATGGCGTCCATTTGAAAATGTCGACGTTAAATATTTCGAAAACCGGACTTAAACAAATTATAAGTAACAGCTTTTGTTGTCTTTTCAACTGTAAAAGTCTTTGGTTTTGTTTACACCTTTACGGATAACTAAGATATCGGTAAAACATTTAGTTACAAAACATTTTTGCATCTGTGACGAAATATAGATAACTCGGTCGTTTAAAAGTCGTCTTGATGAAAGTGGAGTGTTTTTTTTCATTTGATTATTGAGATATTTATCTATAAGTGTTACTTATTTTCAGTTATCCTAAAATTAATCTTTTGTAACTGAATATAGAAGACTATCTCTTTTCCATAACGTTTTTAGTTTTGAAATCCTTTGAAACAAAACAGATAAACAATTCAATACCACATTTTAAATTTCGGAGTCATGGTAAATCTCCTTTGCGTTCTATTTCCTTTATCAAGAAAGATTTTTTTGTTGGCAGCTTAGCAACCTTGTAGGTTAGATTAGACTGAAACGCCTGGTTATAGAATTAAATAGCTCTTGACAGCACGACAATTGGCCGTTGTGCAACTACTCCTAATTTTAGTTTATTCCAGTAGATTAGTCCCCACTACGATTTTTAATAGTCCACTCACTAGTTCGTCCAGTGAAAGTCCTTCAGGAGTTAGGAAAACAAACAGCCTATGCATCTTGTTGCCAAGAGCCACAAATCTAACTAGCATATACTCACTGTTTTCCCGTCATAATATTCCTTTCAAGTGGTCGTCTACTTCTAAGTTTTACTGGAAGTGCCTTTACTATCGTCTCTTTTCTTCTCAATTTGCGATTTTGTACTCCTAAAAAACGCTTGAGGTCATTTCTACTATTGTTGAGATGTTCGACTCCATCTCTTACTTCTAACCTCTTAGGTTACAACAAAAACGTAAATAACATTTCATTTTGCACAAGGGTCCCGTATTTTGTTACTCACATATTGTTTGCTTAAGCTACGGAATTTGAGATATTTTGTATACAACATTTCATTACTCTTACTCATTATTGTTTAAAAGTTAACAGTTAAAATTGTTAAAATCGACATATAAAATATAGGATGAAAAAACATGAAATGAAGACTCCTAGCCCGCGAATACCCTAATTGCTTGAGGTTCAGGAAAGAATAAGAGTTGGTTAAAAGAAACCTGATAGGAAAGATGAAAGTCAGGGATTTAACCCACGAATACATGTAAAGTGTACAATACAGTGAGATTTGTGTTTTATTCTATCAAATCTACATTTGTTTATTATTCTCATCACATCTTGTTTTGACCTCTAGGAAAATCGATGTTTGAACGCCAACTGACAAAATAGACGGAAAGATGAATTAGGAAGGTGAAATGAAGAATGAGTAAAATAGAACCGAATTGGGGACATTCATTTTCTGTTCGGTTAACTCGTCACACTTGCCTTAAGATCCTGAAGTGATTGCTTCTGACTACCTGATACACCCTTACTCTAACTTCCCGGCCATTACCCTAATTCAGAACAGAAGAAGGAACCAGAGAGATATTATTTCCCTCGGCTGAAACCTCCATCAGGAGATACAAATGGAAATTTGTTGACAATGATCGATTTGCGTGTAAAACCTACTTTTCAGAAATCGAACAAACATTCCGATTTTTGTGTGACATGTTTTTTTTATTTATTTTTAATAATATCGACGTTATGTTAACTACAATTTTGATTTATTCCAATGAAGGAAATAGATTGAACATTAAAATTAAATTAAAGCAGATGTTAAAGTTGCACGCTATTAATCTTAATGGGACATTATAAGAAACACAGACAATGTTACAAGTAAAGAAGGATTTAAAAAAGAAAAAAATATTTTAATTGTTTGTAATGTTGAAGTTTAACCACATATTATTTGATTTAATAAACTTGCCCCACGATTCGTAAAATAAGTCTGTGAGGTACATTTAACTAAAATTGGACCACATTTACAATTTCTAGAGAAAGTGGTATAATTTTAGTCCCATGGCTAGAAACAGCGACTTTTCCCAGTCTCTGGTGTCGGTGATTACACGAGGTAACAAACAATGAAATCAATAATTAATATTTTTTTATTTAAAAAATATCTTTTAAGGAATAGAAGGTTGAGATAATTGAAAAGTGTAACAGACACAACCATTTTGAGTTATGTGTAAATTTTATTTGAAGCTTCAAAACTCGTAGAAATCTAAACTATTGGTGGACGGTATTACATTAACAACAGATTAAAAAGTTTTATTGTAAAATTTTCAAATAAATATAAATATTAAAAAAGACTTAATAACCATATACTCGTCTACCAGAACCATATCCACTAGAACGGCCTCCTTGGTAGCCGTTATAACCACCGTAGCTACAACAAGGATCACAGCAACTACAACAAGGTACAGGGTCGCAGCAACAAGGTACGGGGTCACAACAACAAGGTACACAGGTCTCTATTACTTTGACAATGGTGGGATCACAACAACAGTCACAGCCACATCCTCCATAAATGTATGCTGAAGATACCTGAAATTAAAAAAATACAAATTATAATTGGAAAACTCACAAATGCGTTTTTTTGAAACAACATATTATATAATATGCAATCTTCTTCTTAACTTTAAACTTTAATATTTAAACTAGTATTAGTTTTTGAAATGAACTAATATCTTGTAATCTACATTAGCATAATAATGGTAGTTAAAAACAAATTCTTAGTTACATAAAACCAACCAAATAAAGAATTTCTTTTTTTATATTTGAGAACGATTATGACATTTTAAAATTAATATATGATACATTTTTAAATCCTCGCAATAATATTTAGTGTAGATGCCATAGTAGACAACTAAAGAGACGGAAAACAAATAAAAACGGTGGAAAACGTAAAATTTCTCACTCATGTTTCCCAATTCACCATTACAAATACCAATTCAGTAGTTGTCTGCACCATGGACACTGTCTTTAATAAAATCCGTATATATTTAAATACGACCTAAACTTGCTCCGTTTGTATCCTCACCCTAAATTGTATTCGATCTTTTAATGGTAGCGATTAAGGCTCATTTTGCCTACCCCCGCCCCCCCCATTATTCCTTAAACGTAATAAATATATATATTTTTTTAATTTGAGAGATTTCACTCGTGTTTGAGTTATCTCCATATTTTTTTTTCTTTAATTTGAAAGACATCGGTAAAGCAGATTTAGAGAAATTTTATCTTTTATATTAGCCCACAGTCGAAATTTTTTTACCAAAACGTTATATACAATATACCATATATATGGAGACATGGCTACCAATAAATTTGGTTTGTGCCCTTGGGAGTTTCACTAGAGCAAAATTTTTAAAAACATTTTAAGTGGGGTTTATGAAAAATCGTAATATCGGATTTCTTAAAATAAATATATAAAAATGAAAACAGTTTCGAAATAAAACACAAATTTAATTAGAGAGAATCCATCTTTGTTTTGTAGTGTACTTTACAAAAGCTAGACAAACAGCCATTATTCCAAAAACTATTTTGGACTCAGCTGTTTTTAACAGAGTACCATGCAAAAACCTAAACACTGATTTATATATATATATATATATATATATATATATGTGAGAAAGTAACAAGAGCCAACTCAGTTCTCCATCATATTCATTTAATTCAGTTCTAAGTAATTTTTTGGATGCAAATCAACTAAGACGTTGTACTGGTAGAAGGACAAATCGTAGATTGTTCGTGTCTTTATACTCGGTGGACTTCATCGATTAATGATATTTAGGTCTCTGTCCGAATGAGACATCCGTCTTAGCCTTCAGTTAAAATTTCACCTGGCAAAATTACATATTTCTAATTTAAAATACCTTTTGAAATTCGAACAGTAATATTCTGTTTAAAATAAACTTAAATATTATTGTTTTAAAAAAAAGAAGATTTTAATAAAATGAGAAAATGTAAGTGTGTAAGCTACAAAATAAAAACAAAATAAATTTCAATTGTAACATGCACATCGTAAATAAAAAATCAACATTTATTTAATCCTTATGTTTTATTAAAATAAAAACAAATTTATAAGAGTTTTAACCGGCATTTTGTAAATAATAGTGTTTTTCGATTTATCTAGTTTGTAAACTCTTCAATCGCATGAGAATAAATATTAAATCGATAAATATTTCTTAAAACGTAGTATCGTAAGAAAATATAAATACATATGTGAAGAATAAATTTAGCCTTGATCAAACTTTCATAATCATTTCTTTCAAGTCTTAAAATGTGATAAATTCTTCAAGGGAGGAAATATTTTTACAAATTATAAAAATAATTTGATTACATAAAACTTAAAATTTTGTATGTCGATAATTTATCTCTACTGTAAATATACATACCTGGATGAAAGCGAAGAATGCCAAAGCACAGATTGCTCCTTTGATTGTTGCCATTTTGTTTCTTTGCTAACTTTTTTGCAAGTGTACCTAATCTATATGGAGTAACACATTTATACGATCCTATAACGATATTACCCTTATCCCAAACCACGTACACATTGTAGATTTGTGATTATACCAGAACGTTTTATAAGATTAAGCACAATGCACACTTCCTACACAGATACTTCTATGCATTATCAAGATGGAGGAAGCAAACGTAATCTTTAAAAGATTGTTTACTGCATGACTTCTGTATTAAAGAGTATTGTTATACAATTCAATATAAATATGTTTAAATATTATTGATTTTGTGAAGCAGTAATAAATTTTAATTTGGAATATTTGTAGTAATAATGACGATAAAAATTTAAAAAATTAATGAAAACAAAATTTTAAAAACACAACATTTTTTAATTAACACATAATTAAGCAAACACCAAAATATGCAATTTATTCATAATGTAATTAATTATTAACAATATTATAAAAATATACAAATAAAAATCAAACACAAATTTAAAAAAGGCCTAACATATCACAAAATATAAGAACTAACATAAATGTAAATAAATACAAATTACTTAGGGCCGACAAATATAAGTATAATATACAAATATATTAGAAGTTCAGTACCATATAATATTAAAATTATTACGTTGTAGTTTTAAAACGAAATGTATATTGTTTCACTAATTATTGCACTAATTTTCTCACACACCTTATCACAACACAAAAACCTAAAATAAGTATTCGTCACCTTTGCCTAAATATAATACAGATTTCTGGAGTTATTGCTCACTGTGTGATACCACCGTGTGGAGAATACCATGTATAACATTAATTGAAAAGGAGGGATATCATTCCCATTTACGATTCTATAAATCAAAAATATAAAGAAATAAATAAGTTTTCTATAAATACAACTTAAAATGAAAATAACAGAGTTAATTGAATTTTAAGAAAACTTACACTTCCAATCTGTATTTTGCTGACGTTGTGTGTGTTATATCTGTGATAAAGCACTGATACACCGGTAGATAACATCAAAGAAGGTTGTATCTAATCTTAATATCTTCCAGTTACAATCATTCTGAAACAATTTAAACGTGTAAAACGATGAATTAATCTCAGTGTAAGACCGTATAAATGTGTGAATTATTCTATACCAGGTACACTTACAACAAAGTAACCAAAGAAACAAAATGGCAGTAATCCAAGGAGTAGTCTGTGCTTTGGCACTCTTCGCTTTCATCCAGGTATGTTTAACCATAAGTACTTGATCTTAAATTTTTAAATTTTCCAGTGTCTTTTAAAAAAAATTTCGCTCTCTCATTATAAGCGTAGTAGTTAATATTTTCTGGAGTACCTTTTTGCTTAGCAAAATATTAAACTAAAACAAATCCCTTGGCACAAGAGGTAGTCAGGAGTTTTGGTCTGCTAGACTGCTTTTTAGTCGGGTAAGTGTTTTCTACCATCTAACAAGAGATCACTATCAATTTTGGCTTTCTAATTTATGCTGGGTCAATACCGTAAATGTTTGAGCCGCCATGAGATTTGAAGCCGCAACCTCTCGTTCGTGTAGACCAAGCGCTAATTACCATCCAGCGCCTCACTGCCCATCATATTTACACAATTTTAAAAAACAAAAGTTTGTAACAAAAGTTTTGAAAACGAAAAATCACAAAAAGAAAGTTATTTAGTCTCTAAGCATCATCGTTTCTACAATCCTAACGACTTGTTCGATTCTCATTCTGTGTTCTCTAGCATTACCCGCTATTAATATATTTTGATATATATTCTAACTTGACCAAAAACTTCATAACTAGCATTGATTTAAATAGCGTAACAGACATTGAGAACATTTGATTAAGGATTAGGTTTGAAAAACGTGGCTATATTTAAATAACTGTTATAAATAATTATAATTTTGAAATTTGACAAATTTACATTTTCCAACGAACTTAGGTTTAATTATTTTAAAACCTACGTTTTGACTGAAATCAAAATCAAGTTCTCTACTAGAAAGAACTGATTTATTGATTCATTTTTGGTAATTTTTAGAATAAACAAAGTCAGTTTAGATTCATAGATTGTGCACAAGTACGCATTTTGTCTACTGAAAATCCTCATATATATATAACAGTAGAAAAATAATTTAGACATTATAGGATACATATGTTAATGCTGCACAATGGAAGATATTGTAGGACTTACGGGTGAAATATTATTTCCGATGAAACAGATGTAAAGCTTTGAACTTTGAAATTTCGGGCAACGAGCCGGTAATTATATTTGCGCCTAAATAGGACCATTAGTACGGTAAAACATATATAATATATGTTTTACAAACAAACAATACAATATATAAACAAATTTTATTCTATTTATTTAATACTAATTTATACTTCAAGCGAGTACCTGGGGTCGTGATCGATGGTTCCAAGTTCCAACTTTTTTCTGAGAATACATTTATTTGGTAGCTCCATTTCCAAGTAGGGTTGGCTAACAAGAGCTTACACGATTTTACAAAGTGCTTAATTTTCATAACTTACGAATTTTTTTTGTTTAATACAGGTATCTTCAGCTAACTACAATGGAAGATATGGACGTTATGAAGGATGTGGTTGTGATTGCTGCTGTGATCCTACCACTATCACAATAGTAGAGACCTGTGCACCCACATGTTGTTGCTGCGACCCATTACCCTGTTGTACTTGTTGTGAACCTTGTAGTTGTGGCTGCGGAAGTTACAACCAGTACGGTTTATATGGATATGGTGGACGTGGATATGGTGGATATCAATATGGATATTAACTTTAATAACTTTAGTTTATTTGCAAATCTTACAAACTGAAAATCTAAACTGTGATAGATACAATTTATCTTAGTATACAAATAGTTTTGTTTTTAAAACATTTTAAAATTCAAAATAAAACCGAAATTTCCCTCAGTATGTTTTGGTGATTTTATTCATATCCCATTTTTTGTATCTCCCACTCTTTCTTTTAACTAAGAAACAAAACAATATGATAATAAATGCCGTATAGAATAGCCATCTTTATTCTATTTGTTATGGCAAGATTAAAAATACCAACATTTAACATAATAAAATAAAGTATGATTATGGCTATACCAATATTGAAAAATAACGAGAAATCTCGCATGAAGGTAATACTCCAAAACTACAATAAAAATTACGCGAAGAGCCTAAGCCCACCAGACGGTTTTTCAGTAGAGTAGTTTGTGGTTAGCACTTCGAAATTACCGTCGCTGTTGTAGCTGTTTCTACAAGAGTTCGCTCTCACGCGTAGAATCCCAACCTCACGATGTTTGGTCAACACTGTAAATGTTTAAACCTCATGTCGATTAAACCTACAACCTCTCAGTCGTGAAATGAGAGCTCTAATCACTAGACCAGCCAAGCTCTCAGTAAATTTGTTCTTTTTATTTTGTTTCCACACAGAAACATGTAACTTTTTTAATTTTTTTTTGTGGTTTATAGGTAAAAACCATCTCAGTTATCACCGAATTAACAACAATTGACGACATAGTATAAGAAAAGAGACTCCTAGCATTCAAATACACAAATAGTGCCAGGGTCTGATAAGAAAGATGAAAAATGGGAATCTATTCCTAGCTTGATGACGAAAGGTGTAGTTCGAGTTAGAGTACCCCGGAATTGCCACACTACCAATACTCAAAATTGTACTAATGTAAGCCCCTGATGTACAGAAACAATTAAATTGTTAAAATATAATAACGTTCGAAAACAAAATATTGATTAACGAATTATAAATTAAAAATAAAATAAACTTTGCATCTACAAAATGATTTCCCTTTAATTAAAACCTGTCAATGCTGGCAAGTCTTTTTTAACAACAAAAACAAATCAAAAAAATTAAATGAGGTTGTATAAATAATGAATTATTGAATACGGTGTTCTGTAATATTTTATATTGAGAACAAGATATATGATTTCTTCACATGATCTCAGACTAAAAACTAAAACGAGAGATCTACACAATACAACATGAAAATACGTGTAGATTCAGCAGAGTCCCTCAGAATTGCCAAGACCATACTATATAAGTGAGGCTACTGAGAGATATATTTTTTGCTAACTCGCTTGTCAGCAAACTAACGAATTATCGAAATAGAAAATGGCACCTTGCATGAGACGAATGAAGATCTTGTTGCACTTCATACACAATGGGCATTTTGTATAAAAACATCTATGATATAGACGGGAAGAAGGAAATTGAAGATGATATAAAGGTAGAAATGGAAATTTGGGCAGAAAAATCAGAACCAAAGAAGAGACATCTAATAATCGATTGGCATGTTCTTCACAAAGTTATGGTTAAACGTGGATAAGGGGGGTTCTTTTATACTAATTTGACTCCCATAAGAAATAAACAGATTAAAAACTTTTTTCCGTATAAGTGGGATAGAGGTAATTTAGGTTTAATAACAAATAATACATTGATGAGGAAATATGTACATTGTTTATGTTGTAGACAAAGTACGACCAACTTAGGCGAAATATCATTCTAATTTTCACAGTTACGTTGAGATTATATCTTGAAAATATCAAATCTTTAAAGTAACTGACCAGCTTCATCTCTTAACCAACTTCCATTGTTGTACGATTTGTAATATGGGGTAAAGGTAAAACTATATGTTAAATAAAATGCATAGGAAACATTTTGTAAATTCAATAATTTTAATTTTATAGAATTCTAAGGATAAAAATAATAATATAAAAAAGAGGTGTGTTTATTAACTGAATTGTAATATGTATCTGCACTATAGCTTATATAGGCCAAAGAAGCCCTTAATTTCATTTATAGTTTATGACAACACAAAAGCTAGAGTTTTTCTAACTATTAAAAAAACTATGCAGTCAGATTTATATTCTAATGTTAACTTAAAATTATCCATGCCAATGCTATTTCTATTATTTTCAATCCTTTGAAAATTTTAGAAATTAATCATTGTTATGTAATGTAGTTTAGATTTGAACGATAAGGTAGAATGTTTTACAAATTTTCAGCTCCTTCAACCTTTGTCTAGGCCCAATGACCACAGTCTCCCCATCTACCTTTCCAAACTTCCACTGAAATTTATTTTGTATGCCAGGTGCGGTGTTTTGTTCTAATATGGATAAATTGATTGTTTTCTAATATTTCCCTCAGTCTGTGTTAAGCTGCCTCTTTTAGCCGTAGGCCTAACTGGTGGAGACTCGGCGAGTAGAAAATATTGTGATTTCCTTACACTCTATTATTATTTTATGTGATATTTGTACGTCACTTGATAATTAGATGTAATTAAAGTTTTAAAAAACACAATTAAATGTATTGGGTTGAAGGCAATGACCTAACAGCGTAACATGAACTAGATACCCAAGAAGTTGGTATCATGTTTCAATGTTATGCAATAAACTGAAAAAATGCACAACAAGTTTATTATGTTCTACAAGTATGTAACCTTGAACTTATCAAACTGTTTAAACTTTAAAAACCTTTTGATAATCAATTTTCTTTTATTATTTCTCTAATATACAAAACATGTACAATAAACACTGCTTACATAGTTTTCTCTGTGTGACAGTCATCGGTTAGTAGTACATATATTCCTTCTAAGCTTAACAAAAATGTACGGAAAAAAATTGCATATAAAATTAAATCATTAGAGGTATATTAGTTTTTATGTTATACTAATTAGAAGATGTATGGCAAGATTCAAAATTCTTAACTGACAAATAAAAATGAAATTTTGAAACCAATAATTTGCAAATAATTTTTCTTTTAATTTATTGTCACATACTGTATTTATAAAAAAATTGCCATCAACTGTCTTTTGTTAAGATACGAAATCCAATATTTTAAAGAACTTGAAATTTTTTCCATTTATTATAACTTTTATTAAATTTATTTTTGTATACTGTATTGTATACAGTATACTTTATTTTTGTAAATATTGTATGTATACTGATATATAGAAATAATCTATGAGATTTTTTATTTATTTTTTGTATTGGTAGCTACAAAAATCGAGTACTTGTGGACGTTATTTTACTTGGCAAATTCTACATAAAAAAATATTTTTGTTGTTGTTGTTTTTTAATCATTGTCAATTTCAATTGGGTTTCCCTGATCGTAGTAATAATATACTTCAAAATGAAACCTTATTTAGTCAAATTGTAACTGGGGGAAACTGGTCAAAGTTTTATATTGAGTCATATAAGTAATTATAAAACACCTTAAAAAACATATACTATTACAATTTGTTTTATACTCCCATCACATAAACAATAAACTTAAAAATATTTGCAATTACTGTACTGGTAAACAAATATACCCGAATTAAAACGAAGAGTGCTTCATTTTACCGACTACAACTTGGATTGCTGCCTTTTTGTTTCATTGTTCATATTGATCTAAGTGTACATGGTTTATATGGAATTAACCTTTTATATATGTAACCCTATATCGATATTACTCTCTATCCCAAATCACGTTCTCAATGTAGTTGTATAAATATACTATGATGTTTTTATGAATTTAAGCACAGTGCACAGTTCCTTTTCACTTCCGTCTATTATCAAAATGAAATATAATAATTATTAGAACATAGTTTCTTGATATAAAGTCGTTTAATTATATTAAATATAAGTATATTAACATTTGAGACACTTTAGTAAAGTTGTTAATATGTTTAATTTGAATATTTGTGGCAATAGAGAAACAATTTCAAATTAATAAATCATTATACGTAATTACATGCAAGTTATAATAAAGGTATTAAAGAGTAGTTATTGAGTAATAAAATTAATGTATAACATATAACTAAATACGTACCATTTGAAGTAAGTTTAATATTAAATAAAGTTCTATTAAACACATAACCAACACTCAGAAACCAAAAAATGTCGGAGTTATCGCCTTAGAGAATTTGAAGTAAGTTTAATATTAAATAAAGTTCCCACAATGTTGCACGGACTTACACACCTATACACATAACCAACGCCTCAGAAACCAAAAAATGTCGGAGTTATCGCCTTAGAGAATTTGAAGTAAGTTTATTATAAAATAAAGTTCCCACAATGTTGCACGGACTTACACACCTATACACATAACCAACGCCTCAGAAACCAAAAAATGTCGGAGTTATCGCCTTAGAGAATTTGAAGTAAGTTTAATATTAAATAAAGTTCCCACAATGTTGCACGAACTTACACACCTATACACATAACCAACGTCTAAGAAACCAAAAAAATATTATTAAAAAAATGTCGGAGTTATCGCCTTAGGGAATTTGTAGTAAGCTTAATATTAAATAAAGTTCCTACAATGATGCACGGACTTACACACCTATACACATAACAAACGCCTCAAAAACCAAAAAACATTCTTAAAAAAATGTCGGAGTTATCGTCTTAGGGAATTTGAAGTAAGTTTAATATTAAATAAAGTTCCCACAATGTTGCACGGACTTACACACCTATACACATAACCAACGCCTCAGAAACCAAAAAAATATTATTAAAAAAATGTCGGAGTTATCGTCTTAGGGAATTTGTAGTAAGTTTAATATTAAATAAAGTTCCCACAATGTTGCACGGACTTACACAACTATACACATAACCAACGCCTCAGAAACCAAAAAAATATTATTAAAAAAATGTCGGAGTTATCGTCTTAGGGAATTTGTAGTAAGTTTAATATTAAATAAAGTTCCCACAATGTTGCACGGACTTACACACCTATACACATAACCAACGCCACAGAAACCAAAAAACATTCTTAAAAAAATGTCGGAGTTATCGTCTTAGCGAATTTGAAGTAAGTTTAATATTAAATAAAGTTCCCACAATGTTGCACGGACTTACACAACTATACACATAACCAACGCCTCAGAAACCAAAAAAATATTATTAAAAAAATGTCGGAGTTATCGTCTTAGGGAATTTGTAGTAAGTTTAATATTAAATAAAGTTCCCACAATGTTGCACGGACTTACACAACTATACACATAACCAACGCCACAGAAACCAAAAAACATTCTTAAAAAAATGTCGGAGTTATCGTCTTAGGGAATTTGAAGTAAGTTTAATATTAAATAAAGTTCCCACAATGTTGCACGGACTTACACAACTATACACATAACCAACGCCTCAGAAACCAAAAAACATTCTTAAAAAAATGTCGGAGTTATCGTCTTCGGGAATTTGAAGTAAGTTTAATATTAAATAAAGTTCCCACAATGTTGCACGGACTTACACAACTATACACATAACCAACGCCTCAGAAACCAAAAAAATATTATTAAAAAAATGTCGGAGTTATCGTCTTAGGGAATTTGTAGTAAGTTTAATATTAAATAAAGTTCCCACAATGTTGCACGGACTTACACACCTATACACATAACCAACGCCTCAGAAACCAAAAAGGGTTCTTATAAAAATGTTGGAGTTATCGTCTTAGGGAATTGACCGGCATTACAACTTATACATATTGTTGCAAAACTTCTAATTTACTGTTTCACAATTGATTTTTTAAATTAGAAATCGATCAAATGTATGAATTTAAAATACACACAAATAATGGAGTTAAATTATAAAAAATTGAGGATAACTTTTATTAATTTTTTATAATAACCATATTTTTAAGAAGACACATCTAATCTGTGTTTTGCTTACAGTGCATGTAACTTATCTGTGATAACAAACACAAAGATGCACCTGTGGATAACATCAAGGAAGTTGTATTGTGTCTAATCTTATAGCTTCCTGTTACAATCAAAATGAAACAATACGAACGTGCAAAACCAAAAATAAGCGGTCAATGTAATATTGTATAAAAGTGTGAGCTATATTTATACCTGGTACACTTGCAACAAAGTTAGCAAAGAATCAAAATGGCAGCAATCCAAAGAATAATCTGTGCTTTGGCACTCTTCGCTTTCATCCAGGTATGTTTTTTAAAGACTAATCTTAAATACATGAGAATACATTTTCATGTTGTGGAGTGACTTTTTTCTACACATATTTTATGCTTACTAATTATAGTACATTTTTATGCTTATAGGCTAATAGTTAATTCAGACTTTTTCTGTTAAACTCTTTTGCTTAGTAAAAAGCTAATATCTATTTTTCCTGCGTTTTAACGATTGAGTACGACAATCAAAATTAAAAAATAAATAAATAACAACTTGATTACTATTTGTTTTTATACCAAAACTAAGCATCAATATTCATACTGTCAAAAGTCCAAACGATGTATTCTATTTATATGTGTTTTCTATCATTTCTTTCTTTTGAATAATATTTATATACTATTTAACCAATGTAGAGGCGAAAAAATCTACGTTCAAAAGGATAAACCTAAAAGAGTTTTATTTGAGTTATGACAGAAAAATGAGGAATGAAAGAAATTAATAGTATTTGCTTTAGTAACTTATTTAAATTGTAGTTATATTTTACGCTAGGTTTATTACATGTGTTGTTTCTTAAATGTCAACTCTATTATTTTATATCATGCACGTTATACAAATAAAAAGAAATTTCAAATAACTTTTACAGTTAATATCGGAAATAATTTTTTGTATCAAACATACAGTGATTAACACTTTTAATAGTAAACTATTAATCTGCCAAACATAATTTATCAAGAAGAAAGTTTTTCATCTTACGTTTTTCTTTCTTTGGTTTAAGTGCTCAGAATTTCCTCTAGTAATATTATTATCGCCAAATATTTGTCATTATTGATTTATGTGATGTATTCTTCAACTTATAATATTAACCCCCCCCCTTATATCCAGTAAATATATATTATGTAAACTCTATATTTAACTCTAATCCCCATTTTCTGTTCTTACCCAGACGATTCTATTTCCTTTAAAACTTGACCTAAACGTTTCTTTAAATTTGTTCAAATATAATTAACATTGGTGCATTAAAATTACTAATGTATATTTCACTGACAAAGAAATGCCTCCTCCTTTCCCTCAACGCCTTTATACCCCAATTCAAAGTTAAACAGTTTTCTACGCAGTGCATTGAGGTTTTGTCGACATTCTCAAACAAAGTTGGATCTTATGTTAGTGTCTACAAATGCTTTAATCGCTGTCGTCCGTGTAGATATGAATTAGGGTTTTCATAAAAGCCTACTTCATATTCTCTTAAACACAGTTACTCATGACCATACCTCAACCTACTGACCAAAACGGTGGCATACTGTCCCGAGGAAATCGACCTCTTCAACCCCAATTTCAACCCATATACTCCAGCACCAGTGGTTTCTTGGTCTACATCATTCTGTAGTAAGGTCGAAAAAATTCCGTTTGGAAATGGTAGTTTGAATGGGTTAAAAGAATTTATGTGTCATCTATTTTGGTCAATATTGCCTATCTGGTTTGTTATCAGCACGTCATTCCTAGTTGGATACCTATAGGGAATATCTACCCTCTTTTCCCATTTACGTTTCTGACCAATGAGTCTGGAATGTTTGACCTGAGTAAAACTTCGACCGTTTCATTCCTAGTATCTGTATAGTCCTGTTTGGGCCTATAATAAACTTCAACTGAATATTAAAAAATGTTGCGTCATGTCATATTATAGAGTAATACAGCCTTCAATTCATAATTATAACATTGATATGCAGTCGTTGAATACGGTTGATAAGTTCAAGGATTTGGGGGTTCTTATGTCACAAGATTTGTCTTTTAGTTCTCATATTGTTAATATAGTAAAAAGAGCTTACTCCCCTTTATTTATTTGTCGGTTGGGAAGTGATTTTAAGTATATTATCGTACTTAAAGTTTTATTTAATAGTCTAGTTAGATCAGGGTTGGAATTTGATAGAATTGTTTGGTCTCCATCAGCAAAATATTATATTAATATGATAGAGAAGGTCCAGAAAAGATATTTGCGTGTGTTGTTCTATAAAAAATTTGGATTTAATAACTCACAAATTTGTGTGATAAGGTATAGGGAATTTTTGAGGGTATTTGAAGTCAATTCTTTGACAGTCAGGAGAAATCTGTTGAAGTTGTGTTTCTTGAGAGGAGTTATGTGTGGCGTGATTGAGGGTCCTGAGAGCCTGAGACAAGTATGCTGGTATGTTCCACCTTGCGGGATAAGAATCAGACGACCACTCTACCAGGAGCGCGTTAGAACCAATTCTCATGAGTCGTCGCTGCTGAACTCGACGATTGCTCTGTATAATGTAGTCGCTCATAGGGTGGATGTTTCCTGGGGATTGTCGAGGTTTTCGTAGGGAAACTTTGGCTGTATTAAACCAACTTTGGTTTTAGATTTGCGAGTTTTGGTGGAGATCAACAATTGTAAAATGTTAGTTTTTATGTTTTTACTTATTTTCATTAGTATATATGATTTAATATTAGTATATTAGTAATTGTGTATTTGGTTGTTTTACTTTTCCTTTTGATTTGACTTTTACTTTTGGATTGTTAATTATTTTATAGTTTAGGCAGACTTAGTTATTTTGTTATATATGGCACCCCAGTAATTGGGTTTTAACCTGTTGGGACTGCTTTTGCAACATAGTTAATCTTGTATTTTATCTGTTATAAAAATTGTTGCAATAAATTTATTCTATTCTATAAGACTCGGCATTAGATTAAGAGTTATTTATGTAGGTTTGAGTAAACGTACGATCACGGGTTGGATATTATTATTATAAACTTGTAACAATCCAATGCACTTGTATCTGTTCTTCTAAACTGAACCAATGTTTTTATATTTGACTACAGGTATCGTATGCATGCTATAATGGAGGATACGGAAGCTATGGAGGATACAGAGGTTATGGAGGATACGACAGTGGATATGGCTGTGATTGTTGCTGTGATTGCTGTTGTGATCCTACCACTATCACGATAATAGAGACCTGCGCACCTTCTTGTTGTTGCTGCGAACCTGTACCATGTTGTAGTGGTTTTGATCCTTGTGACTGTGGAGGATACAACGGTGGATATGGATATGGTGGAAACGGATATGGTGCATACGGATATGGTGGACTTGGATATGGTGGATATCGATATGGTTATTAAATTTGTATATATATCTTTTCATTTGTAACTTTTTAAACTCAAAAATGTAAACAGAGATAAATACAATAACCAAAGAATACAAATAATTTTGTTTTTGTACAATTTTGAAATTGAAAATAAAACTAATAATTTACTTAGAAAGTAAGTGTCTTATATAATTCTTATATAAGTGATAACTTTCTTTTCACCTGAAATATATAATTCTTTTCAAACACTTTAAACCTAAATTAAAACGACTACATAAAAAATCAACTTTAAATACTAAAAGTTACTTATCCGTATTCAAATAAATATCAGTACTTTGAATATCAAAACTAATTTATACAGGAATGAAATAAAATACCTCTGTTTTTTTTAAAAAAAATACTCCTGTGTGACATTTAGATACATGATGTTATATTGAATATGATACAAAACAATGGGCAAGATTGGCGAACATTTTATTGTCTGAGGTGTAGAGGATTCAATTATAAAGAAATAAATTAAGGATTTGGTATTAATAAAATAAATAAACATAAAATTATAGAATGAAAAATTAAAATACATAATAATTACTTCCTTAAAAAAATAATTAAACATAATTTTAATGTTACAATTTTCTGCTAATATATCAAATATATTTCATGAAAATAGTAAAATTCGTGGTTAGGTTTATCCAATGAAAATTAAAACTAAAGTTAATGAAATGTGTTGTTTATGACTTAACTTTTCACAGGTCGTAATTAATATTAAAAGATGATACAACCGATGGAAAACCAAGATGAGGTCAATGTTGAAAATTCTTTGAATTAGAACTCACGATTAAGGCTATAGAATCACACAATTTAAAATAAATTAAATTTGATCTAAATTCCATCTATTAAGATCCTCCTTATCGGAAACGTTGTCATTTGAGACCATGAAATATCCTCCGATCTTACTCATGTCAGTAATTTGACACCATCCTTCGAAAATATTCCTATTGAAGGAACGATGGTTATTTCATAACTCATCATTTTTGTCTTAAATGTATTTAGTATCTATATTTTAATAAGAAATAAAAACTTTTAAATTTACTTAATTTAAATGTTTATTTTTTTATGGCAGAATTATTAGACAGTTTCGTTTTACTAAAAAAACAAAAAAAAAGGTTGGTAAATTTCTAAAAAAGTCGGAAGCTTTTTAAATTAAAAAAAAAAGAAGTTTTGGATATAATTTATTGTTTGTAAGTGATAATTGGTTATTAATAATAACGTCAGATAACATTTTAATTTGTGAAGCTTTAAAATAAGTTTTAAATGGTATTCAAATGTGATTTATATTATGAAAATTAGAGAGTTAAATTAAAAAAAGAGAATTTTAAATCTACATAAAGTCAAAAGTAGAAATAAATAATTAATTGTTCTGGTAAATGACGTTTTGGTTAAATTCGTCAAGTACCTACATTAGATTTTACTATTCACTAGCTATGGATTTTATGTAAAAAATACCGGGATTAATTTTCAAACGGAAACTGTTTGAAACGGTTTTTTGGTTGCTATACCTTATCTTATGTGTAAATTTTCTTCTTTTTCAATTGCGGGGTCTTTGCACATCGGCCACAAGAGCTTATTGAGCTTCCGAATAGAAATATATGGTTTGATAACGCTTCACATTACTAGAAAGTCCCATCAGCTCCATGCATTTCAGGTTAAGGTTATTTTGTGGTTTGTCTGCTCCTCTTCCAAAGATCCGAGAGTGCCTATCCTTACGCTATCGAATAAATGCCATTTACAGTCCATATTTCCAGCAAAGAGGCTCCCCAGCGTATGTGCTTATCCTGTATATACATTTTATCAGATGGCAATGCCCCATAGCCCACCACACCACCCTTCTTATATTGTTTCTGATTAACGAGAAATGGCCAAATTCAATTTGCTTAGAGAGGAAGGGGCGTGAATAAGATTTTTCATATCATTAAATCTGAGATACTCCTCTACCACCTTTGATAGGCGGCACATCAACACATTCATTCCCAGTTATCCTATTAAATCTAAAAATACAACAAAGCGTAACATTGATGACCTCCCCCCCCGCTGTTGACGTTTTGAAAGGCGGCACATCAACACATTCATTCTCAGTTATCCTATTAAGTCCGAAAATACAACAAAGCGTAACATTGTTGACCTCCCCCTCCCGCTGTTGACGCTTTGATAGGCGGCACATCAACACATTCATTCTCAGTTATCCTATTAAGTCCGAAAATACAACAAAGCGTAACATTTTTGACCTCCCCCCGCTGTTGACGTTTTGATAGGCGGCACGTCAACACATTCATTCCCAGTTATCCTATTAAATCCAAAAATACAACAAAGCGTAAGATTGTTGACCTCCCCCTCCCCTCGCTGTTGACGCTTTGATAACCGGCACATCTACACATTCATTCCACTGAACGTAGTAAGTCCAGGCACCCAGTAAAGCGTAACATTGTGACCCCCGTTGTTTAGCTTTGGTAGTCGGCATATCTACAAAATCATTAGCACTGATCCAGGAACCAACAAAGCGTAATATTGTGGACCTCCTTCCCCTCAATTTTGAAGTTATTATGAGACAATTCCATTCTAACTTTGACTAGAATTTGTTAGAATCCAAGTCTTTCAAAGCTATATAACTGTCTGTATAGATACGTATATCCTTATCCTTGTTTAGAAGTTTCCAGTTTTCTCGGACACATTTCATTAAAGCTGTTATATCTATGGGAAACACTGTTGGCTACTTCTCCATCGACAGGACATATTCCTGCTTATGTCTGCCGTTTCTACTCTTTGTTTAAAGACTCTGTGGACCATTCACCCTCTTCCTCTAGCTATTCCTTACGGTTGAATATTACCATTGTAAATGGTTTTAAGGAGGAATACTGAACCTTCATACTTATTGTAGAATTTCTCGTGACAAATATTATTCAGGAGTATCTAGGATGACCTTACACTTCCATAGTCCCTCACATTGTAGGCGAATTGCACTTCACTTTGCCACTATCGTTATGAGAGATTCAGTAGGAGGATATTAACGTAACAGTCCAGGTCCTGTATTAATCCCTCCTGCAACTACAATACATGCTAGGTGCTGAATTCACCACAGTATTGCCGTTGATTATTGTCATGAACCATCAAAACATTGTGAATGCAGTAGCTCATTGTTATCAACTAGTTCATCTGCATATATCAATACCGAGGATGTAACAAGGACTAACTTTAAGTAGTTAGTAAATAAGTAACTACACAAAAACACTAACAAATCCCTGCCATATCACGTGTAACAATTTTATTTATAATTTCAAATAATGGAGAAAAAATATTTCATGAAGTATGTTGGTTGAAAGCTTCTCCTCTATATTAACTTTATAAATAAATACGAATTATCGTAACATTTGTCCTCTTTTCTTAAAAATTATACGTAGTATAGAGAAAGTTTTATTGATAGGTAAACAAATAAAAATCGATATTTTTTTTCAAGAATTTTTTTTGGAACGGTGACGTTTGTCCCTGTTCCGTATGTCTGTGTTCTGTTCCATGAGTTACAGAAAAAACGGTTGGACCAATTTAGATCAAATTTAGTTTGTGGGTTCGAGGTCTTTTTAATTTTTGATAATAACTAAAATCTTTAGAGTACATACAATAAGATCAAAACACAACATTGAAATTTTTTCAAAATGGAATAAAATAATTTTGATCAATTTTGTTTTAATATATACCCTATGAATTCAAGCGAATATTATTGGTCGCCATCTCCCCAAAAACTACGATTCGGTAGTTATTGATAAAATACCCACCAAAAAACGCAATTAGAGGTCTTGTAACTCTAATTTCTTAAAATCGTGTTCAACATAATTTGGCGAATTATGAAGTTTAACGACTCAAAAAAAGTCTTTTATAAACTTAATTTCTATCAACTGTGATTTACGTTTACAATGAATTTACATCAAATTTAGTTTCTTAGTTTCTGTTTAAGTACCGGTATATAAATTGAAGATGGTGTCTACATGCCATTTTCCATTTTTGAGAAAAAACTATCAAACTAATTAATATATATATTATGAGATGACGGTGATTAAATTTTGTTCAGTTATTGTTTGATTGTTCAGGGTGGTTGTATGATAACGTTTGTACAAATTTTGTGTTCCGTTTAGTTTGTATGTAGTCTGCAAAATGTAAGATCGTAGAAATAATTCTTTATTACTCAGTAGTTTCTTCTCTTCTGTGTTCGTTAACCTGTTCTATAATAGAAGCAAAAAAAATTAAAAAGGAAAGTATAACTTATATGACATGTAAGAGAGTCAATGGCAGTGAAGAAGAAAATCTTCGATTGTACCAGAAGTTATCTGTGTTAATGTCAATCTTTGTTAATCAATTTAAAATTAAACTCCGTAAAACATATTATGATTATGGTTAATTTTCAGAGGAAATACATCAGCATTAACGAAGAAGTATGTATGTATTCAGCACTATTATTGAGAGTGTTGACACGTTTAGTCAGCAGTTTGTGTTACATTATTATACCTCTGACTGTAACATCACACATTTCGTTTTGTTACATTGTGTTGTCATTTCGTAATTGGGGCAGAATAAGTGTGGCATGACAAAAGTTTTTACGAAACTATAAACTGTAAAACCAAGTTGACAAAACTTGTACATTAACTGAATACAATAGAAGTATACACATTAAAAAAATATTAAAATAAACTATAAATACAAATGAAACTAGTGTAACAATAAAGTCACACATTGTCTGTATCTAC
Source organism: Aphrophora alni (assembly GCA_963513935.1). Classification (NCBI taxonomy): domain Eukaryota; kingdom Metazoa; phylum Arthropoda; class Insecta; order Hemiptera; family Aphrophoridae; genus Aphrophora; species Aphrophora alni. The sequence goes on from OY740769.1 coordinate 34,214,907, forward strand.
CTGTAATCTGCCTTTATATTTTTGCTTCATTTCAAATAAATCCCATCTCCAGAAGCAAGTATATATTAACTACTAGATTAACATTGAATATGGAATTAATCCGAAATGTGACAAGTAGCTAAATGACAAAGCTGGGGAAGGCTCACTTATTTATTTATAAACCCTTGTTTTTTCATTTTTCATTCAAAACTAAATACAGTAGGCTATTACCATTTGCACTGAGCATAAATTTCAAATCCCCTTTTTCAGGGAACAAAAAGAAGCAAATTCTACAGATTTGGAGGATATGTTCCAAAAAATCGGAGTATGGACAATAGGAGAACTCATATTTGTAAATAGCATAACTATCAATACATTTTTTTCTTTCGGAGGATCACTTGTAGTAAGTACGGTGTAACAATTTCAAGGTATCTGAGTCGGATCTAGAAACTATTATTCATTGAATCTTGGGTTGGGTCCATCTTTTACATCTTTTTGTAGGTAATGATGACCGAGAGTATTTCAACTTAATCCATATGAGGTGTCCTAGCAGGATCTACGCCTTTCTTCATTTAGCCTTGGATTGGATCCCTAGAATATTCAAGAGCTAGAGAACCTATATTATATACTCTTTTTACAAGTAATGATTACCGAGAGTATTTCGACCTAAAACTACACGAGGTATCCTAGCAGGATCTACGCCTTTCTTCATTTAGCCTTGGATTGGATCTCTAGAATATTAAAGAGCTAGAGAACCTATATTATATACTCTTTTTACAAGTAATGATTACCGAGAGTATTTCGACCTAAAACTACACGAGGTATCCTAGCAGGATCTACGCCTTTCTTCATTTAACCTTGGATTGGATCCCTAGAATATTCAAGAGCTAGAGAACCTATATTATATACTCTTTTTACAAGTAATGATTACCGAGAGTATTTCGACCTAAAACTACACGAGGTATCCTAGCAGGATCTACGCCTTTCTTCATTTAACCTTGGATTGGATCTCTAGAATATTAAAGAGCTAGAGAACCTATATTATATACTCTTTTTACAAGTAATGATTACCGAGAGTATTTCGACCTAAAACTACACAAGGTATCCTAGCAGGATCTACGCCTTTCTTCATTTAGCCTTGGATTGGATCTCTAGAATATTAAAGAGCTAGAGAACCTATATTATATACTCTTTTTACAAGTAATGATTACCGAGAGTATTTCGACCTAAAACTACACGAGGTATCCTAGCAGGATCTACGCCTTTCTTCATTTAACCTTGGATTGGATCTCTAGAATATTAAAGAGCTAGAGAACCTATATTATATACTCTTTTTACAAGTAATGATTACCGAGAGTATTTCGACCTAAAACTACACGAGGTATCCTAGCAGGATCTACGCCTTTCTTCATTTAACCTTGGATTGGATCCCTAGAATATTCAAGAGCTAGAGAACCTATATTATATACTCTTTTTACAAGTAATGATTACCGAGAGTATTTCGACCTAAAACTACACGAGGTATCCTAGCAGGATCTACGCCTTTCTTCATTTAACCTTGGATTGGATCTCTAGAATATTAAAGAGCTAGAGAACCTATATTATATACTCTTTTTACAAGTAATGATTACCGAGAGTATTTCGACCTAAAACTACACGAGGTATCCTAGCAGGATCTACGCCTTTCTTCATTTAACCTTGGATTGGATCCCTAGAATATTCAAGAGCTAGAGAACCTATATTATATACTCTTTTTACAAGTAATGATTACCGAGAGTATTTCGACCTAAAACTACACGAGGTATCCTAGCAGGATCTACGCCTTTCTTCATTTAACCTTGGATTGGATCTCTAGAATATTCAAGAGCTAGAGAACCTATATTATATACTCTTTTTACAAGTAATGATTACCGAGAGTATTTCGACCTAAAACTACACGAGGTATCCTAGCAGGATCTACTCCTTTCTTCATTTAGCCTTGGATTGGATCTCTAGAATATTAAAGAGCTAGAGAACCTATATTATATACTCTTTTTACAAGTAATGATTACCGAGAGTATTTCGACCTAAAACTACACGAGGTATCCTAGCAGGATCTACGCCTTTCTTCATTTAGCCTTGGATTGGATCTCTAGAATATTAAAGAGCTAGAGAACCTATATTATATACTCTTTTTACAAGTAATGATTACCGAGAGTATTTCGACCTAAAACTACACGAGGTGTCCTAGCAGGATCTTCGCCTTTCTTCATTTAACCTTGGATTGGATCCCTAGAATATTCAAGAGCTAGAGAACCTATATTATATACTCTTTTTACAAGTAATGATTACCGAGAGTATTTCGACCTAAAACTACACGAGGTATCCTAGCAGGATCTACTCCTTTCTTCATTTAGCCTTGGATTGGATCCCTAGAATATTCAAGAGCTAGAGAACCTATATTATATACTCTTTTTACAAGTAATGATTACCGAGAGTATTTCGACTTAAAACTACACAAGGTGTCCTAGCAGGATCTTCGCCTTTCTTCATTTAGCCTTAGATTGGATCCCTAGAATATTCAAGAGTTATAGAACCTATATTATATACTCTTTTTACAGGTAATGATTACCGAGAGTGTTTCGACTTAAAATTACACGTGGTATCCTAGCAGGATCTACGCCTTGGATTGGATCCCTAGATTACTCAATAGCTAGAAAACCTATATTTTATGCTCTTTGTATAGGTAATGTTAACTAACACATTTTCGTCTTAAAACCACACAAGGTATACCAGCAGGATCCTAAACCTTTCTTCATTTAGTCTTGGATTAGATCCCTAGAATATTCAAGAGTCAGGTATCTTTATTTTATGCTCTTTTTAAAGGGATTAATAATTAACAGATTTTCGCCTTAAAACCAAAAAAGGCATTCTAGCAGGATCCTACACCTTTTTTCATTTAGTCTTAGATTGGATACCAAAAATATTCCAGGGCTAGGGATCTCTATTTTAAACTCACTGTAGGCTTCTATAGGAGTATGTACATTCCTTTTAGCTACAAAAATAATAATTACAAAAAAAATCCTATAGAAATTAGAATGCGAACACTTTTTTGTATTAAGGAAGTAATGCTGTGGATCTTTAACCTCAAAATTTTCGTGGTTTGTTATGATTATTAAAAAACCTTCGTAATTAAACTCGTCTAGTAATTGAAACTAACAAACTTTGTATGATGAATGTTAGGATTTATGTTTTAAAACATATGTCTTCCTAAATAAAAATGGGAAATCTGTCCTAAAATATGATCTCAAACAAAATACACAAATGTACCTTATTTAAAAAAATAAAATACAATGGTAACATAATTTAAAATATTTAGTATGAACCCATGTAGCAACTACAATCTATCTGTTTTGATTTTAAAAAATGTTGAAACTCGATTGAAATAGTATAAAATGTGTTCAAATTGGAATAGTGGAACGTATTTAATATAATGTAGCGGATATTCATAGGAAGAAAAGCAATTTCTTATACCAGTATTGCAAACTTTTATTCAGAAGCAAAACTTTTCACTTCATGCTCAATATGCTAATAATTACTAAGATTTTCCTTTAGTTGCCTATCATATAATGGCTCAAGAAATGTCATGTTGTTAAACTACAAAGAACTTTGTGTGTTCTTATTAATAAAGCTATTATTCTTCTTCTTTGGTTTTGAGGAAGTCTTTGGGGTCTACATTACATTCCTTCATAGAAATGATTTAAAGATGAGAAATAACACTATATCGATAGTTTATTTTAATATGCATTAATCTCACTCTATACTGAACCTTTTAACTTTCTAAATTTCTACACGTGGGTATACTTAAGTATTTATTCTACAAATTGTTTATGTTTTACCTTATCCAGAATATGGCAAGTCTGCTGATCGTCTAAAAACTCGATTTCCGTTTTTTGAATTTCTTCACGTTACATGACTTTAGGAAACAGAACAATTGATTTTTGACATTCCGTCTGTCCTCTTAAGATATGAACATACATTTTAGTACTGATGGGACCATTTGTCTGTGCGCGCGGCTCTGACGCTACTAACCGTTCTGTAAAAGTAGGGCTCGCTCGCCCAACTATGTTTGTCTACCTTTCGCGACACATAATTACAGTTTACAAGATTTGTAGTGCATATAGAAACATGATGTTTACAAACAACTCGAAGCTACATTGAAGACATTAGAATAATCTACGTTCGGAGCGCCGCGCGGCACCACATGTTTTTGGAAATGAGCGATAACCACTCCCCTCTTCCCCGCCGCGCCATAGCAAGCCGTGCGCACAGACAAATGGACCCATCAGTATATGAGACTAAAGTCTGTTCATATAGAAATTCAGAAAAATGGAATTAAAAGTCATAATGTTTACCAACCTGATTTATCTTCTATGAAACTTTATAGCTAGGTTATTTTTAAAACTGTAAATTCGAAAACTAATCTCGTAAGAAATTGTGATTTTGTATAGTTACGAAATTCGTCTGGGTCAAGTCGCCGACAGGAACGTAGCGAATTGAGGTCCGTCATATAAATACAGCTTCTTTGCTCTTCAGGGGGGAGAGACATTCACACTAGCAACATATTTGTGGTCTAGCCGAAGTCAAGAAAATAGTGATATATACAAATAACGAAGTTTGAAAATATGTGTAACAACTTTTTTAAACAAACTTACCCTACTGGGATAAGACTCCTTGATCTACCAATACAATGTAACATTTCCTAAGAGGCCCAAGAAACCAACTTTTAGGGCATTGCAATTAATGTATCTGCTCGAAATACATTGTATAATGGGGCTGGGCCCATTAAATTGTTTAACTACGTAATGAGAAAAAATGTGACAATTTTTAAATTTCAAAAAATTGTTTCGTTTCTTTTCATTGATTAAAACTATTATAAACACATTTTGACTATTTACGGAACGATTTGTATGTCCGTTTATACTTAATAGCATTTTCGTAACGAATTAAAAAAAAGGGTTGACCCAATTAACTAAAAATCACGACTTTGAATAATGTGTAGTTGTCCCGTAGTATTATTCAATTTTGGACCAAATTAATAAAGGTTCGGATATAATTAGGGTCAAGATAAAAAGTGATTGGACACGCATAAATAAAAAATCCCTTAAGGAGATAGCCGTAAATTTAAGAACATTTTTATTTAGTTCCATTTTTATTAATTCAAATTAATTTCATTTATACATTTGGAGCTTTTATTTCAAATTTGGAATTAGGTTGCATATATCGGGCCGACAAATACGACATTTTTAACACAGTTTTGTACCTATCGATCTGGAACAATGTATAACTGATTTTTCGTAAGGAGTTTGTTCAAATTAAAAATAATGTATTGATATGATCTAATCCTGAAGTAATTCTTGGTCAAGTGCTGGCCATATTAACTCTGTATTTATAAAGCGGATTTCTATTTGAAATATATTTATACTATCTACATATAATAAGTAGTGACATTTAATTTTCTGAATTAGAAAACAATATTTAACTAACTAACTCTATGATGTAAGAGCACATGAACAGCTTAGGCCTAATAGAAGGTTTTTCAGTAGGATAATGTGTGGTTAGCACACGAAATTCCCGTCGCCATTGTTCTAGCCTTCTCAACTAGAGATCGCTACTGATTGTGGCTTCCCAATTTTCCTCACGTAGCTGGGTCAAGTCTCCCCCGGAACTTCTCACTCCTGAAGCAAGACTGCTATCCATTAGACCAGCCGGAGGTTCAGAAAACAATACTTTAGGTCCAAAAGGAGAAATATATATTAGATTCATCTTGGTGAGATAACAGTTTTGTTTTATTATCAACATATAAATAAATTATAAACTATTCGAAATGGATGATAATATGAGATGTTAAAACCATATTTGTATGAATGTCCTAAGATGAAAGAATGCAGCGAAGACACATTTAGCAGCAACCACCATAACCACCATATCCACCATATCCGCCATATCTACCATATCCACCACACCCACAACCGCAACCACCACCACATCCACAACCGCAACCACAACCGCTTCCACAACCTCCTATGTATCCAGGATCGTAGTAGCCGTTGTAACCACCATAACCTTTGTAGCCACCGCAAGGATCACAGCAACTACCACAGGTTTCTACAACTGTGACTGAGATAGGGTCACAACAACAATCACATCCACAACCGCATACTCCATATCCACCATAAGGGCATCCTGAAGATACCTATAAAATTTAAAAAAATTAACCTTATATAATATATTTTTTTAATTTTTTTATTTATACAAAAATAGACATAGATGTGCTTTAAAATTAGAAAACCTTTTTTCAACTTTTTATAATAGTAGTAGAAAATAATATATTATTATTTTGTTTTATTACTTTTTTATTTATTATTTTAAAAATAAATAAATAATTTTAAACATATTATTGTAAAAACAAGGGCATAACAAATAATAATTTAATGGAATTATTTCATTGAAACAGATCTAATTTTTTATTAATTATGAAAGGGAAATGTATTGTACTCAATTCAAAATTGTTGATACTTAAACCCGAAATACAATATTTAATTTTCCCATAATCGTCTTTAATGGTTTGCTCAAATGTAACTTAAGAAATATATATATATTCACTTTCCCAATAATGCCGATTCGGATGTAACCGACAACAAAATAGTAAAAAGCAAAATTCCTGAATATTGAAGTTACTCTGAAAAATTATAGTGAGCGCTATATAAACTTCATCTCACTCAAAACAAAATGGTTTAAAAATGTATTGATTGTATAATGTACATTTGACAAAAGGATTGTAAATGTTGTTATGAATGAAAATTGATGATAGTATAAATTAATAGAGTATATACAATAACTTTAATATTATCTCCAGCCAGATTTACATAAACATATATTACAATGTTTATGCAATTGAAGTTATATATTGTTAACAATTAAAATAAAACTGAGAAGAAGCAATTTGTTAAATAATATTATTTAAAAATGTATTTCGTGTTTAGAGAAAATTGTTCTAACGCAAATTAATTATACAATCTGAAGATCGCAGATGATCTTTTAGTTTAGGAAGAGTAAAGGGCAATTAATTTAAGAAAGAACATGGCAGAATTGCTATTTTATAATTAATCAACCAGTAACACGTAATTATTAAAAATCAAGCTACAAAAAGGTGTCAGTAATTTCGAAAACACTGAATTTTTTATAGACTATATATATTTATGTATATATAGTTATATATTAAAAAACAGGTTTTCTTAATTTGATATTTATTTTCTATGTATTTTGTTTTGTTTTGTTGTTGTTTTTTAGACACAGTAAATAATCACGTTATCAACTTTTAATTAAATTGTTTGACATTTTAAGAGGGATTTAAAACAAAAAATTAACTTCGGGTTCTATTGAACTGAGACGGAAGAAATTAATATAACGACATGATAATTGGAACAGCGGTTATGAAATCCGACTATCTAGGTAAGTTTTGGCAAAAGGTTAAAACGAAAAGTTGTCAAACTTTGACTACCGCCTAGAAATTTGAATAACGAGAACATAAGTTGATCACATTTTGTAATGCAGCAAATGCCTCATCTAAACACTAAAAAAACAAAACTATTAAATTAATAACCAAAAAGGAGTACGATTTTTTAAAATTAAATATCGCTGAATTAACTCTAGATTATGTTCAAAGTTTTAAGATATGTTCAATATTTAAAATCTATATATACCTGGATGAAAGCGAAGAGTGCCAAAGCACAGACTACTCCTTGAATTACTGCCATTTTGTTTGTTTGTTAACTTTGTTACAAGTGTATCTGGTAAAGTTTAGCTCACACTTTTATACATCCTACATCGACAATTAATTTCCTTATTTGCACGTTCACATTGTTTAATCTTGATTGTAACAGGATATTTCTAAGGTTAAGAACAATAGATCTTCTCTTATGTTATCTACAGGTACATCTGTGTATTTTCACACATAAGCAACATTAAGCATTTCAAAACATAGATTATGAGTGTCCAACTAATTTTTTAATTTATTAAATTACATATTAAAATAATGTTTTACATACCCAATATAAGAAGTATAGAGTTATGTTGGTAATGGTCAATAATTTTGAACACAGTTGAGGATTATAGTGTGGTCAGATAATTCAGTAATAATGGAATTAAAAATGTCAAAATGGCAGTCATTACATTTTTTTTTCTTTTTTTTTTCTTCATATATCGTGATTTATTCAACTTATTCAATTCCTCAAACTTGTACGAACCCCACATCTCTACATGACAAATAGCGAAGTTTTTATAAAATACCTAAAGCTATAAATTTCGAAACCTGACTTCGTTCTCATTTCTATACCCTGACATTATCTGGATCTATTTATAGAATCCTATACCTCAGTTTGCCCTTATTCTACATCTTTCATTTTCTTTTATACTCTCAAGATTGACTTTTCTTTCCCATATTTTTAACTCACCTTACCTCAAAACCATTTTCAACATTGGAGAGATATATATTATATTGGAACAGTTTAGCTCGAGTCTCCTTGAACCAAGCCTTATTTTGTTCCCCTGTAACCTGACAGCATTTGAGCCTTTAACAAGGCTCAGCAGATTTTGTATAATGTCAGGATCAAGAACTTCCTCTGTTTAAGAAGCTTCACAAAGAGGAGCTTTGCCTACAATCTCTCACAGCTCAGAAGAATGTGTTTGATTGGGACTATTCGCATAGCCTGCATGTAAATTAATTTTAAATCATTTACTTAACGTATTATTTCTGTATCATACAATTCGTATTTGTATTTTATATTTTACTATGCATAGAAAATATAATTATTCAATGTAAAATTACAACAAATAAATGTTTTTATTGACTTAATTGTGAAAATATCATGCGGACCTCAACTTTATCATTGGACTGTGTTTTGTGTCTGTATTTATAGTTTAAACCCCAGACAGGTTTTATTACCTCGGGGTTTCTTTTATTGTTTCTTGTCTATTTGGAGAAGGTTATTCTTTGTTTTAGTTTGAAAAATGTTTAGCCTAATTTTATTTGTAAAAACTAATTTTATGTATGTTTGTATGTTTGTATGTATGTATGTATTTGTAATGTTTAGCCTAATTTTATTATATGTTTGTTGATAAGAGGCAGTAAAAATCAATCAATCAATCAAATAACCTAATGTTTAAAATATTTTTACAATTTTACTATATAAATGCAAATTGTATATAAAAAAATTAGAAATATGATACAAATGTATTTACTCATGACGTTGTGTACTTACAATCGGCGTATGTGCTTCCTCGATCTTGATAATACATGTGTAGTAGGTGTGCATTGTGCTTAATCTTATAAACACATCATCGTATAATCACACAACTACAATGTGTACGTGGTTTTGAATAAAGGTAATATCAATATAGGATCATATAAAAAGTGTAACCTCACAACAGGTTCACTTGCAAGACAATTAGCAAAGAAGTAAAATGTCATCTATCACCGTAGTTATTTGCGCTTTGGCGTTGTTCGCTTCAATCCAGGTATGTTTATTTTGCAATAAATTGTAAACTTATCACAACCTGTTTTAATTATTATTTTTTAAATTTTACGTTTTAAAAAGGTTTTAGAATAAACCAAAACATGTATAGTTATATATATATATATATATATATATATATATATATATATATATAGTTATAATAATATGCATATAAATAATACTACATAATTTGATTTATTAATAAAATTTGTTTCAATAATTTAATAATAAAACAGAATTCATATCCGTTGTATATGAAGAAATACAATAAACAGCTGAATTTTTTAAATATATCAATTGTAATTTGAGAAAGATGCAAAATATGATAAATTTTCTATTCAAACGAACTTAGCGAATACTCCTGAATGGATAAAATATTGTGTTCAGATTATATTTTTTCATTTTATTGCAATTATCTGTAATAAAGTGTTTATATTGATTAGAAAACTTCCATTAGAAAACGATTATCTATTTGGTTAGTATAGACCTAATAAGCCTTTAACGTCCTCAAAAGAAGTAGAATTGGACCAATATCACTTTAACAGAACAGGATTTAATATCTTTTGATGCCAATATTTTTCAGAAATGTATAATTTAATAAATCTTGATATTTCTCAATTTTCAATTTTGCATTGATGAAAATAAACAATGAAAAAATATTGCACAAACGTTTCCACTCATATACCCAAAACCAAATAATAACCTACAAAAACTAATCATCACTATAAATTTCAGTTTGGTATTTGTCAATCAAAAAGTGAAATGAATCATGGACAAATATTTATAGATTTAAATAAGTGCCTAAACTTGCTTTGCTTGTTCCAACAATACTTCTCATCGTAAATCCTATTTCAATAAAATTTAACTTTTAAGGTTAAGTTTTGTTTCCTACCAATTGTTACTCAACTTTAATATTTTGTACTCAATTATTTATTTATTTATTTTCACATAAAAAACTAAATCGGTAGAACCGATTTTGAGAAACCTTTTATTTCTTCCCATGGATAACATTTTACTTTTTTAGGGATAGCTAACGAACAGAGTTTATTTAAGAGATGGTGACAAGTTTTTCTTGGATACGTAGAAACTACACTCGAGCAAAATATAATAAAAATCTTAGGTCCGATTTTTGTGAAATAGGAATTTCATAAAAAACCACGTTTTAAAGCGTTAAATGTTTCTTTTTTTGCCACATATTGCTGAACCCATTTTTAGATAATAATAATTTTGTATTTTTGTATGGAACTACGCCAAAAAATTTGAGTTATTAAAAAAGTTATGGGGTAAAATACTAATCATACCAAATTGAATTAACATTTGTACTGTAGAGCTCTTCACATATGACAGACACACATCATTATTAACATCGGTCTTTTAACGAAACACATAACTTTTTATATACTTCGTATAAGTGAGAATGTAAAACAAGTGACAAATTTATTCGTCTTTAGATTATCAAAAAGTAATAGAAGTCTGAGTTTTATTTAATAAGTACTTAATAAAAAAGGAGAAATTTACAGTGCCCAACTTCATGTTTTCATTTGAGCTTAAATTAGAAATACACTGAAGATAAATTCGTACTCAATCAAAAATCACTGTGCAATTTCCATTATTTCTTTTTTAAACAACAAGTTAGATATTCTTCTGACAATTCTTTTTCAACAGTTGCTGTTCCTCACAGTATTATTTATCAGTGGTCTTTATTTTAGAAATGTAGGTTTTCAAATTTTTGTAATAATGAATAATGATATTGATTCGTTCACATATATTCCGTCTTTTTTATACGCATTGTTAATCTCCATTTAATAATTTATTCTACGGTATTTCGTATAATTTAAGCAATTCAATTTATTTATTAATAAAAAATATCTATCTATTGGGCAAAGACAATAAAATCCAACAAATTAAAAAATATCCCTAATGCTATTATTGTGAAATACATAACCTGAAATTAAATAACACCTAGTGTATATCGTTAATACCAAATCCTATACATATGTTACTATTCAATTTACATATTTAAAAGGTGTTCAATTTTGGATACGAATTGTTATATGAACTTTACCAAAGGGATTCATTTGTGTCTGTTTATCGAAACTAAACCACCATATCAAAAAAATTTTATTTGTAATTACAGGTATCTTCAGCATACTACAATGGAGGATATGGATTATATGGAGGAAATGGATTTTATGGAGGATGCGGTAATGGATGTGGTTGTGATTGTTGCTGTGAACCTACTACTATCACAATAATAGAAACACCCTCTTGTTGTTGCTGCGACCCTTGCGACCCATGTGGTGGCTACGGTGCTTACAATGGTTATGGAGGTGGATGTGGTTGTGGTTGTGGGTGTGGTGGTCGTGGCCGTGGATACGGCGGATATGGTGCATATGGCTGTTAAATCTGTTTTTGAATATGTTAATTGTAATAAATGTAATAAAGCTTTCAAAAAAGTTTTACAATATTGAAAATATACGTCAATGATTCACTAAACTGCGAGTATTTGTGCCCATCAATTGATTTCCTATTAAACGTCCCTTCATTGTAAATGGAAAATAAAAACTAATTAAACTGTGCAAAAACAATTCACAAACTATCCCACTTACCCGCTTATATATCTAAAACCGAACCAAAAACAACTTAAACTATTCACTAAAAATATCAGTTTTGTAGTTGTTAAATAAACGAACCATTACAAATTTATTTGGTTGTCTTTGAAAAAATATTTGTATTTTTAAGTGTCCAAATACGCTTTAACTTGTACCATGTAATTATAATACTCACTTGTACTTAGTGTAATTTATATTTGATTAAAATTGAACTTTTTAATCGTTTAACGTTTTTATAACGGCGGTTCACTTTGGTTTTTCTCCCAATTATTCTTGAACCTTTTTTTTTGTATTTTTTTCACGGGTTTGGGTCATTAATCTGAAATTTCAGTACAATTTGAACAAAATTGGTACATTATTTTGAAAAAATATGTATTTTATAAATGTACCGTGTCGGTATTAGCTGATGGGGCTTTATATTTGAAAATTTGGGTTGTCTCCCTCCATTACTCCCGTTCTTACGTGAAGATTAATTTACTTTATAATGGCAACGGTTTTACACCAAAGTACATTTCTAAAGTTTCAGCTTTATACCTTTTCAAGTTTAAAAGTCTCTTAACGATTTCGGGAATTTTTTACACCCTGTATAATACATAGCTATGTAAAAGAACATCAAACCTTAGCAGTAAAATGTGTAGTAGTCCATTCACGAAATGATTCAGAAGCTAGATCTCGATTCGTATAAATTGAATCAATCACTAAGGTGTCAGTTGAGGGAAAAAAATATTCCCGTTCAACAGACGCGTTTCACGATTCATTTCAACCGACCCACTCCATGTTTTCCAGCAGTGTAACCATCTAAACATTACTATTTGACCTAAAATTAAAAACAAATTATCCCTATACTTAGAGTGACATCTTTATTCGTTATATTTCACATATTATTTTTATGAAGGCAGTTATTAAAAGGCTCGCTCTTTACCTCCTAATCACGACGCTGTACAGACAACACAGGTTGTTTACGTCTGCAATTCTTTCCAAATCACGTGTCCAAGATGAAAAATCATGTGATACGACTTTATTTTAATTCTTTGTTATTTAAAGACGAAACGTTAACGGTCATCATCGCCTTATAGAAAAAGAAAGAAAAAACCGTGAAAAACCCCTTGTCCTTAAATACTCTAATAATGTTTGAGTCGGACTAGAAAATACTTTAGTCAAGAGAGATCAGAGAGGAAACTTCTAATTTTAAACATTCAAACTTTCAAAATATCTGTGAAATTGTTAAAACGTAGGCATTTTTACTTCCATCATCACCATTAAAAAAAAAAAAAAAAAAAAAAAACTAAACAATATTTAGCTGTGGAATACCAGGATCATCAGGATCTTGTATAATATCGTCAGGATCGGAAGAAAAGAAGAGTTGGTCAAGCTAGACTAAATAGGAAACATGAAAGAGTAAGATCTACAGGTATTGATCCTGCAGGAGACTCTAGGTGGATCACCACTTTTTTTATGTAGTCTTGTGTTAGATTTCTCTCTTTTATGTTACTTGTTGGGCTTCCCTTGAACACATTTTGTTCTTTTATGCCTTTAAATAACAACAAAAATTAAGATGTAAAACTGTAAAAAAATATTTATCAGAGTCCAGGTTTTATTAATTATCAGAATAATAGAATTTGCACTTGTACCATCTAAAAAATTGAAACCAAATGATGACTCTGGCCATACATAAAAACAAACGAATTAACATAGTATCACGTAGATAACCATAGTGTAAGTAGTTGAGCCTAACTATAATCACTTATTTAAATACAGCTTTTTTACGGATATGATTTAAAATATACTGTTCTCTAATAAAACTATATTAGTTTAAAAGTTAGCGGATAACGATGGATTGTATATTGATGGATTATAATTGCACGACTATAGTTATCATATTCTAAGTTGATGAAGAGGGTTGATCCATATTCTTGAAACGTCTTTTAATAGTTTTCTTATACACAAATAATGGTGAATAAAATGATATATAATAGTGAATAATGAAAATTGTTTTTACTCACATATTTACGTAGAATAGAGGAAGTTATGAAGTAAAAAATATCGATGTTGAGTTTTTTGCTGATTGTATCCATTTTGAATATCCATAATTTCAAAACTGTTGTCTGACGTACATGAAAAGTTCTGCAGCTCAAACACGTGTTTCGATTTTATCAACTTTAATAGGGTCTATGAGGGCATATTTTGACCATTACTAGGGATATTTTAAAAACATTGTTATTTCTATAATTAAAAACTGGAGGTAGTTGCCTTTCATTACGATTGTCTCAAAATCAACTAAAATGATTTTGATCAAATTTCGCTGAAATGCCAACCTGTGTGCAATGTCGCAAGTAAACAAATATTACGGTTCAGGAATAATTAATTGGTAAACAAATAAAATAAACTTTGGCCGCATTTAAAAGTTCAATTTTACTCGTAAGTTCAGGGCTTAATTTAATTTTTTTTTTCAAAGACAGAAATTGTCCGTAGTCAATTTTCTGTTTTTGATACCCCAATAGCGTCAGGTTTGGAAGAGAACAAGAGTTATTAAAGAGAGGGATTTAACTCAAGGCTATATGAAAAAGGCGTAGAACCAGCTAGGTTACCTCGGGATTACAACACCAGTACACATATAGAGAGCTTCTGAGGGCTTAATATATTTGAAATTATACAACCAAAGGTATGGTATTAATGCAATGACTTAATATAGTAACATGAAGAGAAAGTGTTGTCATACTTAAATGTTATAACATTTTGTAAATAAGTAGAAGTGTATGTTATCCTGGTATATGATCTTGAACTCGCCAAAGGCAATATAAACTTTAAAATTTTATTAAAATAAATAACGTTATTATATCTTTGATATACAAAATAGTTTTACGATTAAACTTTGTAATTTGTAGATTGTTGTTAGGTAGGATGAAGAAAGGTGTAAATCCAGATAGGAGTCTTGGGATTGCCACAATAGTACGCAAACTGATTACCACACCAATACTGATTGTATCTGAGACTTATACCAATAAAAGCATACTTAAAGCGCCAAACTAATATATCGTAGTGACTATTAAAATTAAAAAATAAAAGTAAAAGTTATGAATAATAAACAAAAGTAAGGAGCTGTATAAAGATAGAGAAAAATACCCTAATTTATGTAAATAAATCATGCAAAAATATTTTAGAAACTTTCTCCCTCATTTATCCCCAAAAACCAAATTAAAAAAAAGTAAAATATTGGTAATGAAAAACAGTTTGATATTTGCCTGTCAAAATGTTAAAATAACAATGGATGCCCTATTTGAATAATATATATATATATATTTGTGTAAATTCAAATATATATATATATATATATATATATATATATATATTTGATTCAAATATAATATTTGAATATATATATTAAAATATTAATATATATATATATATATATATATTAAAATATTTGAAATATATATTCAAATATATATATATATAGACCTCTATATACTGAATAGTTAATAAACATTCTTTGTTTGTATCATAAACGCTTTCTGAAAATGTAAAAGGTGAATAAATAAACCTTTTAATGCCACCAGTCAAGGTTCATTTATGTTTTGTTCCAATTATTCTTGAATTGTAATATTAATGGGCAATTTTGCGACAGACATCAATCCAAAAACCTTTTTTTGGACTCGGGAGACATCAAAAGGGATATATCTACATAAAGTGGACGTCGATTTTATTTATTCATTCTTATAACTTTATCTATTCTACTTATAAGCTGTGTTAGTAAAAAAAATGAACTAACAACCATAAAAATATGCACAAACACATTTCTGATACCAATAAAAATACTTATCCATACAAACATACTTGCGTATACGCATGCATATAGATTCACATTCATACAAACGTACATGTATTACAACCTACTAAACTCAAATATAACTGCATAGTTATGACTAAAATGACAAGTTCAAGGTTATAATTACAAGTAGGGCATCGACTTGTTATGTTTATTGCCATTATATTGCATAACATTTACTGGCATTGTCACATTAGTCTATTTTTAGTTGATTTGACCACTGACGAATTACATGTGACTACGTTGTAAGTATTTAAATTTTATTCAGTTGTCAAGTGTAGTCAAGCTATTAGTAAACAATTCAGGTTTAATAAGATATGATGGTGTTTATTTACCGTTTATTACGATATTGAAATAAACAAGTGATAAACATTCTCAGATGTAAGAACACAAGTTACCTGATTGGGTGATTTTAGTGACTATTATAGTCAAAGTTTTGAGGAATTAATCTAATACAGAGTTGTATAGAGATAGTAACATATTACGTTGAAGTTCGTTGTACTTAAGCCGTGAAAGTGTAACATTGCATAAACTTTCTCACTCCCCCATCTCTAAAACAAAGAAGAACTATTCATCGTGAAAAATAACTCTTCGGTAGTTATATGCAAGTCAAAATTAACCAAGGACACCATTAAAAAAAAATTAAATAAGGGGTAAGCTTACACTCCTTCAGCTTATCGAGCTTTTAATGGAGGCAATCAAAATTTATTTTTGTTTTTTGCCAATTATTCTTGAACAGTAATATTTTTTATTTGGCTATTAAAAGTTAGCAGTGGACTAAACATGTAATGAGAATGAAAGTAGATCTAATATCAAAACGAAAGGTTATTTTTTTAAGCTAAAGTACAAAAAGAGACAAAGGAGAGTGGTGTGCATTAGGACATTGCACTATAAGGGAAAGGAATTGCAAAAGAACAACGGAAAACAGAGTTGAGTGCTTTTGAATGGTTATAATTTGATTTTGAAGAAGGAGTTGGCACACATAGAGCACCAAATTGGTTGTTGTTGCTTTTGTAGAAGGACAGAGGTCATATAAAAAGTCACATTTGTAGTTGTTAATTTTGTATAAGGACAGAGCTCTTATAGGGCATCATGTTTGTTTTTGTTGTTTTTGAAAAAGAACAGGGCTCATATAGATCACCAAATTGGTTGTTGTTGCTTTGTAAGAAGAACAGGGCTCATATAGACCAACAAATTGGTTGTTGTTGTTTTTGGCAAAGGACAGATGTCATATAGAGAGTCAAATTTGTTGTTGGTACTTTTGTATAAGGACAGAGCTCATATATAGAGCATCATGTTTGTTTTTGTTGTTTTTGAAGAAAAAGAGGGCTCATATAGAGCACCAAATTGGTTGTTGTTGTTACTCTTGTAAAGGATAGAGCTCATATAGAGCATTATGTTTGTTGTTGTTGCTTATGAAGAAGAACAGGGCTTGTATAGAGCAGCAAATTAGTTGATGTAGTTTTGTAGAAGGACAGAGGTCATATAGAAAGTCAAATTTGTTCTTGTTAAATTTGTATAGGACAGAGCTCATATAGAGCATCATGTTTGTTATTGTTGTTTTTGAAGAAAAAGAGGGCTCATATAGAGCACCAAATTGGTTGTTGTTACTTTGTAAGAAGAACAGGGCTCACATAAAGGGCCAAATTTGTTGTTGGTACTTTTGTATAAGGACAGAGCACATATATAGAGCATCGTGTTTGTTGTTGTTGCTTATGAAGAAGAACAGGGCTCATATAGAGCACCAAATTGGTTGTTGATGCTTATATATAGTGACCAATTTGTTTTTGTTGTTTAAAGTCGGAAAACCTCTCGACCATCATCTCCATGACAATAAGCACCCCTTTACCACAAAATAGAGACCTTCTAGCCTTCTAAGAGTCTAATAGCACCACGATTGGTCGAGAACAAGGATACTTGATTGAAAAGATAACGAAAGGTGTGACCCAAGACTCCATGAAAATAGAGTGTATCCAACTAGACAACCTTGGGATAGCCACACTCATACTCACTTTAGGTTAACGGAAGTGGAAGTCATACTGAGTGGAGCGGAAATTAAATGACGAGTGTGATTAATACAATAAATGTCAAAGAAAAAAAAAGAAAAACAATAATCATAAAGATAAAAGAAGTTGTTTTGATTTAAATAAAACAAATGTTTTAAACAGTAGTATTTATTATATAGAAATACAATTAAAAGAAGACAATTAATCACATCAATAACAAAATTTAATACACGCGACGTGCAGTTCCTTCGCCGTAATTGTAAGCAAATTTATTTTGCTGTTAATTTATATATCTGTTCGATTACATACCTCGATCTTGGTAATGAAGATCGACAGGTTGCACTAAATCACCTTTTATATTTTTTCGACAATATTTTCTATTATATTTTAGTTGAAACGCGAAAAACCCTCGCTGTCATAATCAGTTCAACCAAGACGGAGCGTGAAATTCTCCTCAACACAAATATAATAATATATTTGTGTTGAGAATATAAGTTTTAAGAAAAGAGACTCTAAGACTAGAAGATAGGTGTAGATCCAGCTATGTTACCCCGGGATTGCTACAATTGAGCCACTGAGAGGAGTATTTTGCAGTAACAATTATATTCAACAAATAGTAAACCATAGCCTGCATATTAAATCTATTTAGGATTTTTCTAACATTTCGTTCTTATATCTATATTGATTTATTCTATTGAGATTTTGTACTTTATACAATACAAATAAATAAATAAATTTTTATAGTAGATAACTTATCTGGGTTTTGATTGAATTCAGATTTTAAAACTATAAAAATGAGCTGCTTCTAGACGTTGAATAAAATACAGGTAAAATTTATTACCAAAAATATATAGGTACTTCAATTTTGAAGTGTATGATAACGAATTTTTCGAACAATTCTTAAACCTAATCTTACATTGCAATCTTCAGAAAACCCGAAATGAGAGTGCTACTTTTGAAGCTTTAACTTATAAATAATTAACTCATAGTTTCAGGTGTTTACTTGACCATCAAATAGTTAGAATTCATATAAATTATTTCAAAATAAACTATACTATTATATTAATAATAATAATAAGTTTAATATATATTATATCATTGGAAGTGAAATATAATTTTTCATTAGTATATTGTCCGGGTTATTTTTGTGATGTCGATAAATGACGTATTCTTTTATTAAATCAATTTCAAAGAACATATACTGAACAGAAAATAGACGAATGCAACGGTTTCAGCATTTACAGAATATTTAATAGATATCCAGCACTCGTACACCAACATTCGGTACAACATTAACTAAACTAAATAAAGGACACACGGTGAATCTAATAGAAGAGTAAGAAATTTACAGGCATCACAACAATAACCAGGATAATATATAAAAAAAAATTGGTTGTATAAATCAAAATTCAAATAAATCTACGAGATTTGCTCAGTTGACAGTCTTCTAGTTAATACCAGCAGGATGATATTGAAATCTATTACAAATGTTATAACGTGAACAAAGACATGTTTTTATGTGTATTTATTGTTGTGTGATGTATAATGGGCGATAGTTTGTTGATAATTGGCTATCCTAAAGATGGTGCTTGTGTGCAGCGTAATAAGTAACTAAGAAGATTATAATTGACTACACAAAAAGTATTTATTAAAATATAAGCAGTTCTAAGGTTAAACAATGAATATAAGTAGTTTTGACTGGGGTCAAGGTTTATTTTTGTTGTTTGCCAATTATTGTTCAACCCCTATTTTTTCGATATTGCACACAGGGTTAAGTTGTTAATTCTCACTTTTCACTCAAATTTGAACGAAAACCTGTGGAGCTGATTTTGAGGAAAATAATCGTCTTTTATAGCAACACTATAAACGATTTATGAGTTTCTTTTTCCCGAAGCTAAATTTTCGGAATAATTCGACCAACACGTTTCGTTTGGATAATTAGAAGTTACACTTGAGCACATTTTGATAACATATACACAAATACCAAATGTTGTTAAAATCGGTTTACCCGTTTGAGCTGTAGAGCATTGCATATTGACAGACCCTAAACAGATAGACAAATACACATTATTTAAAAAAACACATTTTGCAGACATAAAGCGACCACATAAGGATATTTTCGCGAAAAACTCTGTCAGTTTTTTGTAACTCATAACATACCTTTCTCTTGAAAAATGCTTACATTGTACGTATATCACAGAAGAATAGATTATCAATAAAAATAGATTTGACACTGTCAGTATTAAGATCAAGGTTATTACAAGTAGGACACATAGACTTCGGTTTATTGGAATCATGTTGCATAATATTGACTTATGTTTAGACTTTCTGTGGTTCATGTTTCGTGATTTGGTGACTCGATATCTTCACTGCATTAGAGTTCGTTGTTTTATTGTTGATCGTAAGAATCGAGGTCATGTGCTATCTTGACTATTTCGCATTTTTTTGTATGTTTGTTTTGTGTTTAGTATACAGTTACGCCCAAACGTTTCGTACTAATTATTATGAAATTGGGAATAAGTTTCTTTAGATTTACAGCAATCGAAATATCTAGATTAATTAAAAAAAAAGTTTTCAGTTTTAAAATGGCGGCCAATCAAATTTAACGCAGGGTTCCAAGACATGGGCGCGGGCGATCCGACGTATTAAATATAATCTTGTAAACGAAGTATAACGAACACAAAACAATTTGATGAAGCCATCATAGTACTTACCCAGATACTCTTTAAATGTAATAGTCAAAAGTTGTATTCTTGGGCCTTGTGCGAAATGTTAAATTGTTTTGGTAGATGAAGGGGTTTTTTCCAGCAGGGTAAGTTTGTTTAAAACTGTTACGTCGGCTAGGCCATAACGAGCTTCGTAGATGTGTACTCCACTCGCTTCGCTCCTGTCAGTGCTTGGCCCTGCGCGCCTCGAAGCTGTAGGAGCCTCGCTACGCTCGTATACAAACTTGACCCTACTGGATTTCGTAACTATACGCATATCAATTTTTTTTAGGATATCAGGGTTCATACAGATCAATACTATTTTCCATTTATAAAAGTAGTATAGGCATACTTTTTGGGTGGGAATTAACTTATATTACATTTAAACTTTTAGTGTCCTGTCACTAGTAAAAAAGACTTAGAATATTTTAAGGCTTTAATTTTAAACACTACACTCATTTTTCTGTTTAAAGAACCTCAAGTGTCCAGACCAAGTAAGCATAGATTCTCCTGGTAAGCGTGTTTGCACTGCACAGCACAACACAACACAGGGAGGTCTCTTCACAATGCTCACACTGCCATTGGTCATATAAGATTGAGAATATCTGAATTAGTGAATTCACTTCACAGATTCAGAATTGACAACAAACTATCTACACAACAGAACGACGATTTTCTCTCTTTCATATACCATTACTACATACTGTACTTGAAGTTACCAGAAGTGGGTCATTAAATGCCAGCTCTAGAGTTTCTATCACCCTTTGGAGTTTGTTTATCTATTTATTATGTAAAATCAGTGCCATAACATATCCACAACTACAGACAGGTTCACAATAGGTATTAAAATTAAGAAACGCTTTATAAGAAAGAAATATATTTTCTATTACCACTAACAACAGCACTATTCACAACATTCGAATCTATATTCTCCCAATTGACAACGAAAAATAAACGTAGCCTTAGTACTAGTATACCTATATCCAGATTGACCTCCATAATAACCACACTTATTCTACATAGTCACATAATAGATCATTTTACCTTCAAAACATATTGGTACTCAATTGGTGTATGTACCACATACTTCTTCTCGATAACCAGAATAATTTTCTTCATATTCATAAGAACAGTGTCCATTTTCACGACATTCTTCATAACCACAATATTCTTTATGTCCACCATATTCATCATATCCATTGTAATAAGTTCCACAAACTAATGCCAACTGTAAACATACATTTATATGTGTAAAGTTTCATTATCGTTTTGGATTATGGGATTATGAGTTAGCCCAATATATACAAAAAAAGAAGAAGAAAAAAATTAAGCAAAATTGGTCTATATGAGGTCCTATTTTACTACAAACCTACAAGCAACTTATTTCAACTCTGCTGTGAATAACATTTAAATCGAGCATCGTGTTTACAACATCGTTAATTTCATTATTCTGAACTAAAAATACAGTATATAATGAAATTTAAAACTACATTTGTTTTATATGTAACATATTTCAAGATAGAATTTGTATATTTGAATTACTGGCTTACCAGGGAGACAATCTTTTGAATATTTCTTTATGAGTATGAACACAGTATCGCCTAGCAGGTTATTTAAATTATTACTGTCAGTCTAGCAGTAATTAGAAGACTAGTTACCTCAATTGTTTACTTCGCTCTAAGCAAACAGTCGAGTCCCGCTCATGCCAACTATTTTGCTTTTACTTCATACTATAATACATTGGCTGTGAATGAGTTATTACAGAGTTAGTAACCAGAAAAGTGAATAATACTTAAAAGATACTATTTATATAATTGAGCTTACTTCGCTTATGAAATAAACTCTTCCTAAACATGAATAGTTTTTGATTGAAATCAAGTTTTTAATATCATCGACCAGGTTCATATTAGTCGTTCCAATTGTTCCTGTACCGTATTTTTTAAAAATATTTATTTAGGACACTAGTCAGTTATAATATCTTCCCATTTCTTTTGCAACGATTTGAGCCACATTGATAGATTAACTACATGATATTTGTTCACATTTTAAAACTCTACAACTAACAGACCACATAGTTAAAAAAATACTTCACTCATTACTCAGATTGGAATTTTAAAATGAACATTTCCCCGAAAAAATTGGGGATTAATTTTTTGATCTACTACATAACGTTGTCTGTATAACGTAGAGGAAAAGGCGAGAAAGTAAAAACCCTTGAACATGTACTCTTCGTGCTATACTACCAACCCGATAACTAACAACTAAGCAGTGTTACCATCTCAGCGTCTTGTTAAGGAAACCTAACTCCTGACATATTACACTGAAGAAAATCATCAGTGAGATGTTTTATTTAAAAAAATATATCTTAACTAAATAAAAATTTTAACAAATATATATAAAACTTTTCAACAATTAAAAACTGATTTTTTTATATGAGCTTTTAAATATATTGTAAACCATTTTGAAGAAAATGTTAAGTTTAATTTCTTTTAATTCTCCATATCCGTAAGGATAGTCTCTACAATCATATCCTGCGCTATCACTACAATAGCTACCGTATCCATCGTAACTATAAATGCATATGTGTAACAAATACTTCAATATTATTCTAGACTTTGTAATATAGAAAATCAGATTTAGTTGATGTTTTCGTACTAAATATTTAACACAATTTCAATGTATTAGTTACTTCAGTAGGTGTCTGAGCAGTGATATAAATTTAACCTCAAAGATAAAGATGAAAACAGCTGTTAAGTAAAATCATATGGTGGTGATTTAAAAAAAAAAGAAGAAATATCAGTCTCATAAGATATATCGTAAAATTTAAATATTTTATATTTTAGAACTACATAGTTTATCTATTTTTAACGAAACTATAAATAAAATTTGCTTTGAAGAACTTCATAAATAGCTCACAAATTTAGTTTAAATTATGCATGAAGTTCCATGATTTTACTCTTGTCAAATTTTATTGAAGAAACTATAAAATCTCATCAATAAAGAAACAAATTTTAATTTAGTTATATATAATTACTCGTATATATTATTTATTTTAAAAGAAACTATAGTGTAAGTGTTACAATATAAAAATAATCAAAATCGGACGCGTGGAATTTCCTAAACATTAAAGATATTTGTATCAATATGTAGGATTTAATTCATAAATTATTTATAATTTTTAAAAATGACAGAGAACATAAAATATAAATTGGTAGTTATCATCAACCGTTAGTGACGTGTTTCTAATTTAGGTTTTGAGTGGAATGGCGTTGGTATTTGTAATGTGATGTTTGCAATCATCTTTGTTTTTAAAAACGATACCATTAATGAAATCAACTTTAATACAGACCTTATTTTTTATCGTTGCAGTAATGATTACGTGAACTTGAAAACAATAACAATTACCAATTCATAGTGTGCATAATACTACCTTAGTAAGTCTACTATAAGGTAAGTCTGACGATTTCTAACGAGGAAAAGTAAAAAAAAAAATAATAATAAATAAATAAAATGATTGCTAAGTTTCATTTTATTACTATAGAGATATTTTTAACAAGGATTAGAACAGTATTTAGAGGGACACCTTAAAATGCATTTTTAAATTTGTTATTGAGGTGTAAATTATGATGCTAGTCAATCATGTTAGTGAGGAAGGGTTACATACATTATTTATAAAAAAATATTTGATGTAAATTTTATATTGTCTTGTAATGTATAATTGGTATTAGGGTTTTTCTTAAATACTTAAAAAAAGAAGAAAAAAGGGGGAATTGTATTCAAAATTACTTCAACAACAAACAACGTTGTTTTTACTTACGTAAAAAACAGATACATTTTTCATAAAATTGAATGACAATGTATGAATAAATGACACAAGTATCAGTTACAGACGTAGATAAATTATTCCGAAAATGGTATAAATATCGAGAGTAATTAAAATATATCCCAGCCTAACCTAACCTAACTATAACTTTTAAAATTCGTAAATAATTTGGTTTTCAACTTTAAAACTGCTTGAACGTAACGAAATCTTTTAAAATATATTTTTCTTCATTTCATTTAATTTTATTTGAAATAATTGTACTTTATGTAAATTAAAAAGTATAGTCTTAAAATTTGGTTTACAAGAGGAAATATTATATCGTAAAAATTCTATTGTTGGCAAAAATGAACTAAATACAATAAGGAAAGAGTGTATAACACTTATTATCCGCTTCAAATATGGGAGTATTATTAATGCCCCGAATTGATTAATTTCTAACAATTTGTTGAATGTTTTCAAACAATGATAAATTCTGTGTAAATGATTAAATTCTAATGACGTTTATTTTTAGATTATGCTCAAATTACGAATTTTCAATATTTTCTCTGTAAGTAGACGAAAGTTTGGTAAAAGTTTTAGGTTTTAACGTTGAACAGCTCAACTAAAATTTAAATAAAAACAACACTCTTATAAAAAATATCGTAATTCACCTAATCTATGAAAACATACCTGAGCAAACGCGAAAAGCGTACAAGCAAAAACTAAACAAATTGTTCTAACTGCTGACATTTTGTCTCTTTGCTACCTTAGTTGCAAATCTAACAAATTTGACACGTGTTCGTATTTATACTATACTTTCAAATGACGTCAGCTCTTGTCTCGACCCAAGTGCAGCTGTGTTTTGTTTGATACTCTCAAAGATAGAACACACTATGCCTATATTTTGTTATTTCTTGTTACGCATGTACTGCGGGTAATGTTTTTAAGACGATATCAAATATTTAGACCGCTGCATTATTTATCTCCATTTAATAAAAATTAATTATAATTATTAATAATTTTAAAAACTGATAATAAAATGTTATTCATTAACAATTATAAGAACACGCAATGGTCTTAATTAAAAGAAAGCTTTAATTTAGCACTCAAAAGATTTATACTGGAACAAAGCATAAAATTTACTTCACCGAGTCAAAGCCTTATAATTTAGTGTAGACTGAATTAAAACTTAAAACTTAGTGTACGCTGAATATATACTAGTGTATGAATATATGCCCTACTGGTATATTAACAATATACCAGGTGTCAAAACGTTTACTTTAATAAAGGTTTGCAACAATAACCCGTAAGGTCACCAACCCGTCGTGATGCTGCAACCCCTATTACACTCTGTATACGTCTGGTTGACCGATGGACCCTGCGACCACTCTGTTAATCCCTCACCGACATAGACTCGGGTAACCTGTTTCGGTAATGAGTTATGTTTTTACGAAGACACAGATGTTTTATAAAGGATTTTTTTTCTTATTTTGTAATAAAATTTGGAACCTACTAAAAAAATAATGAAAAATAAGATCAAATTCGACTATATTATATTTCAAAATTAACCTGTAATATAGGCTAATAATTATTATAGTAGTATAATTATTTCATCACGAGGACTAAAAGTGAAGCTTTTCAATACAAGTTCAAGTTTAACTGAGCGAGGATCGAAAAGCTTCTTTTGGTCCAAGTGATGAACTATATTTTTCGTTATACTCCAAATAATATAAGAAAACAGTTTCATAAGAACTAAAATGTTATAACCTATTTGCTTTCAAATCGATGGTAACAGCTATTTTAACAGTTATTGTAAAATCGAGAGTATCGGTTGATTTTATAGATGCTTTACAATCGTTAATTAATTCGTGTAAACGAAGTAACAGCTGATGACCTCGACATCAGATGATGTTTTTAGGCCTAAGGAATAAACCCAAAATTCAGTATGCTTTAAAAAAGACTAAACCAACTCTACAATACAGATAACACTAAAAAAAACCTACAATTTAGTTTGAATTGAAATAAAGTAAACAAAATATAAACATAAAGCACACTAATTAATTACTGCACGGTGTAAAAAGCAGTTAGTGCACTGTAAAATAGGTATTAAATTTCATTGTAAAGAAATTCAAACAGCCAGTGTACACTGATAAAATGCAAATCCAAAAATGGAGCACTAAAAAAAAAAAAAAAAAAAAAAAAAAGTAAAAATTTAGCGTGCAAGAAACAAGTTGTAAAAAATAAGTGTACTCTAAACAAAGCCAGTGTGTATTTTTAAATCAGCATATTCTCAAACTGGGGACTGGGATGACCTTTGGGGTCAAAATTTTCAATTTTTGGTTTTTTATATTTTTGCATTCTCTGTATTTTTCTGTTTATTTATATATAAAAATTATTTCGTTTGATAAAAAAATAACAAAGTTATTACTATTTTAGTGAGACCGTGCAGAGTTTATTTTAACGTTAAATGCAAGACCTGGCTCTTCCTTGTAACACTTCACTGCTTATAGTGCTTGAATTCTAACAGTTCAATTATTTAGTGCTCTGCTGCTAAAGAGGTTTGCATGGAAACTATGCAAAACGCAGTTACAGAATGTGTAGAGGAAAATAACGGTGACACGGACATAACAGCCATCTTCGCTGGATCGTTGCAGCAACGCGGATACGTTAGTCTAAATGGTTATGTTACAGCTATAGCAGCTAACACCGGAAAAGTTGTGGGTGTTAGAATATTTTCTAAATATTGTAGGTGTAAGGGAAGGTTGGAAAATAAACAAATATTTGGGCTGAGTATTTTCATCTGGCCTCATCTAATGAAAACCCGATGCACAATCTTTGCTCCACTGGGCCTGACAGTTGGTGCAAATATAATAAGGTCAAACACAACAATGAACAGTACAACCATGACAATCACAGACATTTCACCACAGTCATTATGGGGGAAATAAAGCCAATTTTCAGGGATCTGGCCAACCCACAGCTGCTCAAAAGGTGTCTGCATGGTGGCACTCAAAACCCGTGCGAGAGTGTGAACAGTGTGATTTGGACCAGATTACCGAAGGCAAATTTTGTGATGAGAAGTACCCTTGAAGTAGGAGTTTATGAAGGCATATCCACCTTTAATAATGGCAATATTACTAGGTGTAGACTATTGGAAAAACTGGGAATCAAGCCTGGCAAAAACTGCATCAAAGTTATGAGAGTTCTTGATGAAAAGCGAATCGCAGAAGCCGAAAAAACTACAGAAGAGATACAAAAAAAGTGTCGTCAGAAGTAGCAGTTAGCTAAAAGGAAGCTGGAGGATGATTTTGAGGCACAAGAAGGTGCAGATCGCCCAAGCTATTCAGCAGGAATGTATTAAGGTACTTGTGTATTTATATTTTCTATATATTTACAGTGGTAGTTTTTTAGTCGCGATTCCTAAAAAACCACGTTTTTTTCCACATATGTTCCTTTTTTTCAAAAACCAATAGAAATATCTACACAAACCTTTTTTTTTGTTTTGTTGCTTACACTATTGCATACATTTTAAGTTGATTATATGTGCTAAAAACTTTTTTTAACACATTATTAAATTTTTTAGAAAAAAATAAAAACGCGTAAAATTTAGTGTATTTTTAAAAAAAAGTGTATTAAAATTAAAAAAAAAATTTTTTATTTGTTTTCAACTTATTTTGCAGAGAAAAGTGTAATCTTTCAAGCAAAACAAAAAGCAAGTCTCTAACATTAATGGTTGCCAAGCAACAGGTACATAAAGTTAATAAATTTAACATTGTGAGCATAGGGACATCCCAGTCCCCTTAACTTAATATTAGGTACTATTAACTGAAATAAATCAAATACTAAAACACCGAACAAAACAAAACACACACACACTCACGCACAAAACAATAAAAATTAAAAACATAAAACCTTTAAAATATAGTGTGCACTAAAATAAAACAACAATTAAAATTTAAAACAAAAAGTTAAAAATCTTAAAGTTTGTGTAGTCTGAAAAAAACCTAAATTTTAGTGATGACTAATACCCCAGATTTAGTGTATACTAAAACAAAGGCCAATATTCAGTGAAAAGGAAGCAAATTCTAAAATAAAGTGTACCCTGAAACACATAAACTTCAGTATACACTGAAACAAAGACTAAAATTCATTTGACTCTAAAACGAAATCTAAAGGTCGGTATAATCTGATGCAAAACCTAAAATAATTGTGCTCTGTAACAAAGATTATAATTCAGGGAATACTGAAATAGAACCGAAAATACATTGTCTAATGAAATTTAGGGTAGGCCTACAATAAAACAAAGTTTTAAAACGCATTATACACTAAATAATAGCCTAACATTAATTGTACTCTGGGAAAAAAAAAACCCCTTCAATACAATGTAATCTGAATGAAAGCCTATAACACAGCGTTTACTGAAGAAAAAATGCGTATAATGCAGGGCATTGTGACAGAAATGAAAAAAAAAATATCAGTATACATTGACATAAAGTAAAAGATCATCTTATTATTAAAAAAAAAACTATAAATGACATGTGTTTTGAAACAAAGCCATAATATACAATGTACAATATTCTTAAATTAAGAGTAAAATAAAGCCTAAAATCCAGTCCAGACTCAAACAACCCCCACAAATAGGTGTAGAAAGAAATAATACCTAAAATTCAGACAATATTGTCTGGGAAAAGAAAGCCTAAAATTCAGTGTAACCAAAACAAAGCCTAAAATGAGACTTACTCTCGTATTTAAAACTTTACTCATGTATTTTAAAACGAAACCAATTATATAATTTACACTGAAATGGACCAAAACCTAAATCATAATGTACACACAGTAACATTCAGGGTATGATGAAAAAAGTCTAAAAATTCAATAAACATTGAATTGAATGTATACTGAAACAAAACCTAAAATTTCGTGTCGAGTTAAACAAATTATTAACTGAAACCAAGTCTAAAGTTAGCACATAAACGCTAATAGTGGCGCCCAGAGAAACATCGTAGTTTGGTAGAATGTAATTCACAATCAGCTGAAAACTTAATATGCTGAATGGGATTTTTGAAGACACAGTTGTTGGCGGCTTATTCACTGATGGCTACTTAATATAGTGTACAATAATATACTTAAAGAATACACAAACCATTTGATGACAGACCTAATTGAAAATGCAGTAAATGAGGAATGCTAGTTACAGTACGATGAGACAACGTTTTCTTCCGGCAGGACGGTGCTCTTCCACATTGCAGAAGAATGACCAGTAATGGTTAAATGATAATTTTCTTGACAGATCAATAAGGAAGCGAAGAGCTATCGAGAGGCCAGCGAAGTCACCAATGGATATTTTTATGTGGCGATTTAAAATGTCTTGTGTTCAAGACCCCTGTCGTTGATCTTCAAGACTTGAGAAACAGAATTGTTCAAGCGTGTAGAGCGATACCTCGCGAAATATTACAAAAAGTCAGATTGGATTTTACAAACAGACTCGTTTATTCCTTGGATAAAAATGGTGAACATTTTAAACATCTCTTGTGATTCTTGTTAAGATAACACCTCTTATTATTACTAGTTTTGTTTCATTTTAAAAGGTACTGTACGAACTGGTTAATCATTAAACAATTTGTTTTTTGTTTTAACGTAGTTTTCGTACAGCTATAGAAAAATTACATTTTAAAACATACTTGATGAACTCATAAGCTGATTTTAAATTTTTGACCACCAAAACACATCGTTTGTTGTGGATTTTAATTTGATAATATCTTAAGGCATAGGCACAGATAATACAATTTGCTGCTGGGGGTTGATTGGCGGTGAAAGGAATAGATTTCGATGTTGTACAACCATCTACCATTTCTGCCACAGTCTACAAAGTAGTTTTGATTTTTTCAGTACTTCCAATCTAGAGTTTAATGTCATTTTTATAATATAAACATATAATTTTAAACGTATTCTAAAACCAAACGAGTGAAAGTATAGATTTCATTTTATTACGGCCAAAACTCATACTTTCCCCTCCCCTTCAATATCACAAGTCATGATACCCATTACAAAGTTTTGGAATTGGAGTTGTTTGGGGGTGAAGGGGGTGGTTTTGGGTTTTGCACAAATGTTTTATTAATCTCCCTCTATAGCTAAACAGATTCACAGTAAACATTATTTGAATATCTTTTTCCGTTTAAAAAATAATTAGGATTGGGAATTTTGGAAAAAAAATTACCCGGTATATGTATACATGTTGAGTATACATACTAAAAAAATGGTGTGCAAAATTACTTCTAATTTTGAGATGGATGGACTAGAAGTCTTAGATTTTAATATTGCGTATAATAATTTCATACAACTTATTGTTCTATGAACAACAATAGATTTTCGAAAACGAATTGGCTACCATTAACCCAAAAACCTCGTTTTCGGATTTATCTATTCGAAAAATGTAGTTTGTAAATTATCGAAAAAACAGTAGTAAAATTCATATAGATTTTGTTACTGTATAAACGTAAGAAACCTTGTAGTAATCATCATGTGGAAAGAAATTCAACTGTGTAAGAGACATCTTGCCTTACTTCAGTATTTTAATATTAAGAAGAGAACAAGAGTGTGTCTAGGAAAGATGAAAGAGAGGGATCTATCCCAATAATAGATGAAAGGTGTAGACCAAACTAGGATACCGCGGGATTGCCATAAACATACCTACATACTTCACTTACACACATTCATAACATCATACTCAACTCAAATATAACGGCATAATTATGACTTCTATTGCCAAGTTCAAGGTTATACATACAAGTAAGACATCGACTTGTTATGTTCATTCCCATTATATTGCATAACATTTTTTTATAGTTGCTATAATAGTCTATCTTTAGTTGACTTTGATATTTGATGAAAAACATATTATTAGGTTGTGATTATTTATAATTCATTTAATTATCAAACTATTATTAAAACATCAAAACAAGTTGAATATATGAAAGAAACGATAATGGAAGGCCTAAATTTAGGTAGTGAAACCCTTAGGAGGCGGCTGATTAAAATGTCTAACACTAGAGCAAACTTAAAACTATGAAACCATTATCCTTTACTGGAACAAAAATAAAATAAGTAAACGACTGCTATAGTGTACAAGAATGGAAGGGTAATGGATTTATCATATTAAAGCAAAAACTCAACATTTATTGAAAGGTTAAGACTGAATAGTTAGCACACACACTAAGGTGAAATTAGAAAACATTTATATTGTTAATAATGAAGACGAAACCTTATATTTAAAAAATACATTTAAGAACTATTTTTTATAAAGTCAGTCATCAAATCAGAAAAAAAAGAATTAAATCAACGACTAGAGCATCTTTTGGATCAATTACCATCATGTAAATAATGTGCAAACAAATTTTCAGATTTATAACACACGATTCTTATTTTTTAAGACGTTAAAAATTAGTTTCATTTTTGAGATGTTCGTATGTGTACGAAGTAAGACAAACATTATAAATTAAAATATGGATAGCATCGATGAACATATAATATTTTACGATGACTTCATTTCCTTGAGGGAGATAGCAGCAACTAAAACACCTGTTTTTGAAATTCACTCTTAACAAAAGAAGAACAACAAGTTGTGCTCTATCTTAACTAGAATCCAGAACAATCACACAAAACAAAACAGAAGTTGGGTTGAGACAGTGAGTCATGGCAATAGGCAAAAGTATAAAAACTCCTCTACTTAGAAAGATTCAGTACATTTGCAACTTAAATAACGAGTAGACTAAATGGCATTATTTCAAGTAGCAGTTTGTACTTTAGTACTCCTAGTCTTCGTCCAGGTATGTTTTCAATGTTACACTTACTAATTTAACTAATTTATATTGATCATTACTAATATTCAGAAAATTTACATTATTTATTTTAACATTAAAATAAATGGTACATTGAATCACTAGAAAAGGGTATATCTAGGAAAATCTAATAATAATAATCTCAATTTAGGAAAGATTAATGGTTTCTAATACATAATAATATTTACTCTCTACATAGGCTAGGAAATTAATAAGAGATTATAGTTGAGTTGTTCTGACACATTTCGTAGTTTCATTATATTTAAAAGTTTTAAATAGATTTATATTCCTTAACTTGATGGCAAATATTGGTACATCTTGGAGTCATTCTGTTGAATTCCTACTGATGAAAGGACATTTTCAAATCAATTGTGCATAAGAAAAAGAGGGGAGAAATACACACACACAGATCAACTAAAAAAATATAATGAAACATTACAAAGGAAATAAAATTTCAGTATATACATATAGAAATATTTAACTGAAATAAGTTCTTAATTGATACTCATGTTTTTTGTTTTAATTATGCTATTTTAAACATTACATTAAGAATAATATACACACGGGATTAAGTTTAAACAATATATATATATATATATATATATATATATATATATATATATATATATATATATATATATATATATATATATTTGTGTGTGTGTGTGTGTGTGTGTGTGTGTGTGTGTGTGTGTGTGTGTGTGTGTGTGTGTGTGTGTGTGTGTGTGTGTGTGTGTGTGTGTGTGTGTGTGTGTGATTTAAGTTTTTAATTATTCAGCAAGGTTTTCATAATTTTTTAATGCCAAATTTGTAAATTTTAGAAAAAAAAAAGTTGCAAGTTGTTTCTTTATTATTTACTTTCCAACGTACCTATTAGGACTATTTAATACCTACAAACTAACGAGTACTTACTTTATCCCTTTTCTAATTGTGGAGATACTATAGAATCACTAGACATTGAAGTGTTTAACAACAATTAAACTTTAGTAAGCAGGAGGAATTTAACTGCAATTTATGTATAAATGTAGAATGAAACTAAAACAATACTTTGTGAAGGAGTTTAATACAATCTATAAAACATTAATTTGTCAGATGCTATCAGTGGAGAAAGAAATAAAGCAGATAACGACATAATCTCAAACAACTTTTTGTCTGAACGTTCAAAATCTTCAGGTAGTAGATGAAGTATGATTTTATATATATTATATATAAGTTTTTACAATTAAAGAAACGATTCTACTGTGCATTAGTACTATAGGTTATAGCATGTTAAAAAAGAGCAGATAGTATTTAATCTCACTTGTGGGTGGAAAAGGAAATCATAATATAACTATTTCTACTATAATTGGCTTTACGAGGTTAGGTTAAATTTTGGAATTGATAGGTTTCAGATAGAAAGATTTGTAGGAATATTTTCAAATATATATTATGATAATATTATTTTTAATAGTTACAAAGAAATTATAATTCACATTGGATAATTTTCAGTTAAATGTATTTGTTTATGGTTACAGATTTCATCAGGGAGTGGAGTTTATAACGGTTTCAATTCATGTGGTGGCTATTCGGACTGTTACCCAGGATATCTAAATAACTGTTGTTGTTGTTGTTGTTGTTGTTGTAAACCAATATTTATAAGCTGCAAAGGACAAGGATATGAAAATGGATATAGTAATGCTAATAGAGATGCAGTTAATAGAAGTTTCAATGACCAATCTACTAAAAACGAACAACCTAACGATGAACAACAAGAGAAAGTTAAAGCTATGAGTTTAGTAGGTGGAACTGTAGATTTAGCTAAAGATTCGGTTGGAGGTGTACAAAAAACTGTAGGTGGAGTTGTTAAAAAAGTTTAAATGATATTGTAATATAAATCTAATCTATATAAAAATAGAAATATAATCTAAATGATCCTTCTACCCACATGTGTGGGTGAATATATAACGAAATATATCACTGTTTCATGTATCCTTAACTTGACTAGGGATGAACCTGTATGATTATAGCTACCTTTGCGATTTCAGTGGCTACGTCAATAATAACTGCTACTAAATTGTATAAGGATGTCAGTAATAGTTCCACTAACTATATTGTTTGTTACTTTCCAAAGAAGAGTTTTGATTTCATATTATTTTCCTTCTGAGAATATATTATAACAAAACATAATTTTATAGTTTTAAAAATAGGCCAATACAAATTGTTCAATGATTGACTATTGTTTTGTGTAAAAAGGCCTAATTCTTACAGATCATTGTTATATTCTAACTTTGAAAAATTAATATTATGAATTTCAAAATATAGGTGCTTTAGCAAAAAATGTTACGAATTTTAGACCAATTCCTATTTTCTACTACAGTTTTTACAAATTGTAACCACCACGTGTTTTATAAAGACAATCACTGGTTACACTGGCAATCACTGGTTACACTGGCAATCACTGGTTACACTGGCAATCACTGGTTACACTGGATTCTATTTTCACTTTATTGGTAAAGCATCCAGGATCATTTGCAACACAAAGAAAATTATCAGTCAACCTAACCTAACCATCAGTTTTTGAGATAATGGGTGATATAATTGCCATGAGTTCTAGACAAACATTTATAATTTCAAATAGTCTAAATATGTTTGTAGTGGCAGAAATGTTTTGGTCAAGAACAATGCAATATCGAAATAATCGTACATCACATACATTTTTACGTTCTTAAATTGTGTGTAAGTAGCAAAACAAATTTCAAGATACTATTTGAAAGTCGAAAATAGTCTGCTGTTACTGTATTTTAATAAAATATTATGAAATAAATTTGGCCTTATATATAGTTGACGATATTTTATTTTGAAACATTGTATCCTTACCTTTTGAATATTGTAAAAAAGTAAATAAAATAAGTGTTAAACTCTGATATATTACAACAAAACCTTTAGTGTTTAAATTATATTCCAAGCAATACATAGAGATATCTAACAATTTTTACAAGATTCAAATATAAAATTTTGATTTTATGAATCAATAAATACCAAAAAGCATTGATTATAGATGTTTATTATTGGCTAGTAATGTAGAGATTTAAAATTCTCTACACAGATTAACTTAAAAACTAAAATGTAACATTACAATGGAAGTAAAATTTCAGTAACGCACATGTAGAAATATTACTTAAATAACAAGTTGATTGAAATTTATTATATTTTCTTTAAGTTATGTTATTTTGGACGTTATATTAATATTTAAAAAAGTGTTTATTTATTGATCATTAAAACGTAAATTTTAATTCCAACTTAAAATTGTTTCTAATAACTTTTTAAAGATTTGATGAAGCTTACCATTATAGTTGAAAATTTTTATAAGCTCAACAAACCTATAGGAGACAGTGATGACAATAACAGACTATCTAGACTCTCTAAGGGAGGTCTTTATTCTGTATTAGAGTTTGGCACTTTAAATCTAAATTTTAATGGCAGCTATGTGCTTGCAGATGTAATATTGCGTGGTGGTAGCCGATTGGCTGGTGTTGAATTTCGATTGGGAAATGAGACTATTGGTGACTAAATTTGTATCTAAAATACTAACTAAATTTGTATTTAAAATACTAACTAAATTTGTATCTAAAATACTAACTATATTTGTATCTAAAATACTAACTAAATTTTGTATCTAAAATACTAACTAAATTTGTATCTTAAATACTAACTCGTATTAACCGTTGAATGTGTATCCTGTTAAGTAAGTACTGCGGAACAAATACTGGTGTCAGTATCATTACACACATGTAACGACTGGTATAGACTTGTGAATAGGAATAAGAAGTAACGAATTTACTCAATATTAAAATGGAAATCTGGGAAAACCTAGTCGCTAGGATTTTGTCTGAAAAAAAGGTTATTATTTTGCAGTCAGTTCACATTGTTAATTAATTGTTAATAAATTTAACAAATAGAGTTTTTAGGAGTGTTCCTAAGTTTCTTATTGTGCAGACTACCTGTTTTCAAACTGCTGACCTTGTAATATATCACTCCCTGAATTACGGTTACGAGTACTGTACAAGCTGACTACACATCACGTGTCTATAAGGCCGTCTAGCAGGCATTATTACTTAAAAAAAAAACACATAAATACATATATGCAATTTGTTAAACCTTTGACATTCAACCCCTCCCCCCGTTTTTATGTTGCTTTATATCTTTGTACTTATCAAATGTAAACTTTTCAGTTTTTGTATAAGTGGATATTTTAAGCAATTACTTTTCTACATGGTAAATTTAATTTTAACAATTGTTATTTATTATTTACTTTACAGCAGTCCCCTTTGAATCTTTCAGATTAAATATCTTGAGTCCGAAATTAAGTACAGTAGATATGTACTGGTAGTGGTCAAAGGAGTTCTGTTAGTGCTGCTTCTGAAAATTTCGGTAATACATAAGAAAGCGAGTCTTTTACAGATAAACTTGTCAGTTTGTTGCCTGCTGCCATTTCGCAGGATTTAATCCACCAAACTACTGCATAGTGTGTAATTTGGGGTATAAACACTGTTTTATATAACCATGAGGGTTTGTGAGATTTAAGTGGTACTGATAAAGCGTCTGAACGTCAATGGTATTCATTTCGTTATATATATATATATATATATATATATATATATATATATATATATATAACGTTTTATAGATGTGCATTCTACGTCAGCCATTGGTCCAGGATTTATCCAAGGTATTTGACCGACAGGGACGTTCTCAGTCGAACCTTTCCCAGGGTAAGTCAGGTTCCTATTCTTAGTGAAAGGGAAAATGGTAGTTTTGCTTGTATTGACATTGTGACCTTCACATCAGGTTTCAACACTTCTCTGACTATCGGTCATGATCAGTGTCATCATATTTGCCAATTACCAAGATTAGTGTGTCATCTAAATAGTCTTAGATATATGTTCCCTGACTGGTCTATTTCTATCTACCACCAACCACCACTAGAGAGGTGATAGTACTCCCCTGTTTGGGCAGCCCCTTGTGGTGATGACCTCACTTGATGCACCCAGAAAGGTGGATTAGTTGCGCCTCTTACGAAACATAGAGAGAGCATGCTTGACTCGACGCTACAGCATTCTTCCGACCATTGTTTCGTATAATATATTGTCAAATGCGCCCTTCATATCCAAAAAAATGTGCATAGAGTTATTTCTTTTTTTGGATATCCTCAATTCTGCCAACAAGTTGATGCAAATCAGTTCCACAAGTTGATGCAGGATCATTCCGGGTTAAAAACATGTTGATGGCGGTCGCGGAGTTTCCCGGAGGGTACTCCTGTCTTTATATACCTTTCCACCAGTCTCTCTACTGTTTTGAAAAGAGATGAGAGCAAGCATTACGCTTTAGCATGAGAGTAGTCTATTCAATTTCACTCTGGGATAAATACTACTCTGCTAGCTCTCCGTGTCTGCGAATGTATCCAAAAGCTACGCTGGCTCTGCATAGCTCAAAGGTTAGTTGGATTAGAAAAGTTGATCCTTCCTGCAAGAGATCAGATAGATGATTTGAAATGGCTGAATTTATTTAATATTCACTTTACTTTAGAGATTATGACTATGCTTCTGTCTAGCCTCCAGTCTTCTCCGGTCGTATTTAATTTGGCCAAGAATTTAATTGGGCCAAGACTGAGGGTACGCAAATTGAAATTTAATAACTTTATAACAGTAAAATTGTGATATATATTTTTAGCTAATTTTCATACTCAAATCGATGAACATTATTATTGACATGGTATAATTTTAAATTGACGTTAATTGTAAGACGATATAAAATATTTTACAGTAAATCACAAAGGGAGGAGGGGGTGCTGTTTGAATACTTGGTGTGGTAAAATTATTGTAATAGTTAAAAAAATTATACATTACATCTAATGTTAGATAATTTTCAGTTATATATTTATTATGTAATTATTTATTATTAATTTATTATTATAAATACAGTTATTATGGTTGTAGATATCATCAGTCTGTGTATATTGTAATTCAAGGGATGGTTATCCAAGATATGACTTAGGTTATTATTGTAAACCTGCATTCATAAACTGCCAAGGATAGACAGTCATGGTTTTCCCTACATACAGTGAATCTGAAACTGGTTTTGGTTATAACCCTTATGAATATATAGCTTATATAGTTTCTTAGGACAATCTAGTATAAATGATTAAGAAGAGGAGTTGGACTTAAACTTGGAGTTAAAGCTGGAGTTGATACGGGAACTGAATTTGAAGCCTGTTTCTTAAAAACTATTGTTGAATTTGAATTTAGTGTTTTAAAAAATAAATATAAATTGTATAAGTTTCAAAATGCAGACGCTTTGACAATATTACTAATTGTACACCAATTATTATTTTACATACTTTTTACAGTAAAATGTAATGACTCGGTGAACATCTATCCCACAACCGGTTTTTATAAAGATATCAACAAAACTTAACAATCAATTTTCACACTCACTCTATTTTCAATTTAATTGGTAGACAATTTAATAATTACAAGATCGCATGCAACATATCAGTTTTTTAGATAATGAGTATTTGCCGCAGATAGAATACTCAATAAATCATTTGCAATAGTCTAAATATATTTCTAGTGGCTGAAAAGTTTACATCAAGAAAAATGCCATATCAAAATTATCGTCCATCAGCATAATTTTTAAATTCTTAATTATGTACAAATACACAGAAAATCAAGAAACTATTTTAAACAGGAAAATACTTTAGTGTTTCTGTATTTTAATAAATTATCATGAAATAAATTTTGCCTTACATAAAACTGACCACGTTTTTTTCTAAATTACTGTATCTTTAACTTATGAATAAAGACATAATTAAAGATTAGTGTTAGACTCTTATTAAAACAGAAAGTTTATTGTTAAAATCCTATTCCAAGCAATATGTATTCTGACATTTATTATTACCGTCTAATATAGAATTCTGATTTCCTGAGTCAATGAATACCAAAAAAGCATTGATCATATGTTTAATATTGGCTATTGATGTTGGAATACCTAAAGATTTAAAATTCTTACAATATATATTCCATGTAGTCAAAGAATTTCTTAAAAAGTTCTACTTTTTAATTACAATTTCTGCCCAACATACCTAACAAAGCATATTTGAAAAACAACGAACTGTATAAAATAAAAACTTAAAAAATTACTTAGACTGGGGTTATTTTGTCTCTTTCTACCTTAAATTTAAATATTACAAATCCGACACGTAAATTGTATTATAATAGTTATAAATGACGAGAGTCTGTGTCCTAACCCAAATTAATCATGGTTTTGTTTTATTACCCTGTGTTATGCCTGTTCTGTTAGTAGGTAGATGTGTAAGTCATGTTTTTAAACTGTATTAACAGTTTCGATATGTGGATTATTCTATCTCAATTAAATGAAAATCACTTGTAAAGTAATTGGTATTAAATTACCAGTATAATGTGATTTGTATTAAATCTATATAAAAGCTATCTCAATCGAAGATATTGTCGTCAAATATTTACGAGTTAAACTTACAATTAATACTCAATTTTGTCTATTAAATGAAAGAACTGCACACGAGAGATTTTTACTTGATAAAAACCAAACTTGAACTCAATTAATTGTGATATAAATAATAAAATTAATTGTAAACTAATACAAAGTATTAAAAATAAATCACAATTTTAAACTGGAGTAATTCAGGGTACAATGAAGAAAAAACAAAAAAAAATCAAGGGAGCATTAAATCAAATGTACACACCAATGTTTAAACTGGAACAAAGCATAAAATGAAGGCACGATCTTTCTACTTTAAACAAAGATTAAAACAAACACATATTGTTTTTCACTGGAACACAGCCTAAAATGATAAAATATCGTTATGAAATTAAACATACCCGAAAATGATGACACTATTGTTCTGAATTGGAAAAAAAAAATCTTAAAATTGTTGCCATTACTTAACACTGAACAAATCTTAAAAATAAAACCACGGGAAAACCGTAGAATGAACATACCATTGGTCTACATTGGAAGAAAGCCTTAAATTAACTCTTTTTTGTCTTAAACTGTAACTGAACCTAAAATTAGTAGTCAATTGCTCCACGCTTAAAAACATTATTGAATATATTACATTGAAGTGGAAATTAAAAACAAAATTGAAGGTCTACTCTGAAATATAGCTTCAAGTCAACAGCCTAAGCTTACATTAAAATACTAGTGGTTGGTTTATATTGAAGACAAAAGCTTACATATTAAATATATTTTTTAATGTAATTTTTACAAAGTTTCGTATTTATCTATAAAATAACTTATATTTGGTAAGTAATTGTTTTTCATTTAAAATTACCCAAAACATAATTGAGCTCAGAATTTTCATTTTTTAAAGTACACGATTGGTTATTTTTTTAATAATGAAAATTATTTTTAGTTTGAGATAAATAAAACGATCATATGTGTACTATGGTTAGCATTGATGAATATTTCATATTTTACAATGACGTAATTTCCATGAAGGAGAAAACAACAACTAAAACTTCGGTTTTATAGATTCACTCCTAACAAAAGCACAACAAAACTTGTGTTCTATCTTAAAAAATACAATCTAAATCAATAGCACAAAACAAAGTAGAAATTTGGTATTGACAGTGAGTCATGTCAATGGAATATTATAAAAGCTTATCTCTTTAGAAAGATTCGGAGGGATCTATCCCCAGACTTTATAATTAATGGTGTAGATCCAACAAGGATACCATGGGATTGCCTCAATAGTACTTACCAAAAATGGGTCGCTGTGAGGAATATCTGTTAAATATACCTGCATATTTAAATACACAGAGATTTACAATTAAACACACACACACACACACACACACACACACACACACACACACACACATATATATATATATATATATATATATATATATATATATATATATATATATACTATACTCAAATATAACGGCTTAATGACAGTCATTGACAAGTTCAAGGTTATACCTACAAGTAGGTCTTCGACTTGTTATGTTTATAATCATTACGTTGCATAAAATTTACTTGCGTTGTCACATTATTTAGTTGACTTGGACGGAATACTTTCCACTAAGTTGTAATAATTTATATTTCATGTAATTATCAAGACCAATCGACCGATTACTAAAACAATTCAAGTTAAATCAATGAAAGAAACGATAAAGGAAGTTGTATATCCAGCTAGTGAGCTTCTGGGGGGGGGGGGATTTAAAAAAAAAATTTTACTAGAACAAAAATACAATTAAGAAACCGTTGTACCACCTGTAACAAAACTTAAAATAAACATATGATTACTCTGAAGTAAAAGAAAGTTAATGAATTTATCATAATATAGCACAAACTCAAAATGTAATGAAAGGTTTACATTACATAGTAAACACGCACAGCTAAAATTACAAAAATAGTAAGCGGTAATAGTGCAGGCTTAAGCTTACATTTAAAAAAATATATTTAATAATGTATTTTCTAAAAGGTCATACATGAAATTATATATATATATATATATATATATATATATATATATATATATATAATAATTTAACCAATAGGAGCATATTGTGAATTGATTTCCATTTGATATCATATAAAAGTCCAAATTTATAGCATACGATAGCTTTTTTTTTAATGCGTTAAAAAATAGTTATGTGTATGAACCAATCCAAACATTAATTACTACTAAAATGGGTGGAATTGATGAACTATAATTTTTGTGATGACGTCATTTTTATAAAGCGAAAGATACAACTAAAACACCACCTGTTTTAAAAATTCTCTCCTAACAAAAGCACAACAAAAAGTTGTGCTCTATCTTAAATAGATTCCAGAATAATCACACAAAACAAAGCAGAAGTTGAGTTGAGATAGTGAGTCATGGCATTAAGTAATGGTATAAAAACTGCTCTCTTTAGAAAGATTCAGTACACTTGCAACTAAAATATCGAGTAGACAAAATGGCATTATTTCAAGTACCAGTCTGTGCGTTGGCACTCCTTGTCTTTATCCAGGTATGTTTTTAATGTTATACTTACTACTTAATTTCATAATCATATAATCTAAAATGTTGTAACATAAAAAAATACGACTTAATTTTCAATAATAAGAGCACAAGGTATAGTAAATAAATTTAAGTTTAAGTTTATTCAATCAGAATTCAAAATTATTTTTAAAGGTTTTATGGAACACGATACTATTAAATAATTTGTAAATTTTGGAACCATTTAAAATTGTAATAAATATATGCATTTTTCTTCTTATGTTGTTTGAATAATGTTACAATGTTTGAATAATAATAGATTATTTTAATATTTAAGTAAGATATTATAAATAAATATAATCTTGGATAATTTTAAACAACCTATATGTTTTGATGGTTACAGATATCATCGCGATCTGTATATTGCACCCGTTCCGATGAGGATAATGGCTATAAGAACAGTTCCCCACCATGTGAGATTTATGTGTGTGACTGTGGATGTGGGTATGACTGTTGTAATGGATATTATGGAAGTTGTTCTGGATGGAAATGTGACAAATACTCAAATGAATGTTCTGGATACGGATGTGACAATGGATATCTAAACAATTGTGGAGGTTGTTGTCCTATATATTTATGTCTCAAGATAGTATCTGATAAGGATAAATATACCTGCGGCTATTAGTATCGTAATGTTTATAGTTCCCATACTGAATAAACTAAAATTTATACGGCTGACCTACTAGTAAAGTTAATAACCAAGGTTTATTTAAATAAAATGTATATTTAGTTTTTGCTGTCGGTCAGTTTCGGGATCTGTTACCCAGTGATCCATAACACAGTTTATATGTATCCAAATATAAAATATCATGTAACTGTTTTTTGTTGTTAGTACTTACTATCTATTTGACTCTGGTTAAAGATATATAATTGTAGCTACCTTAGTTGTTTAAGTGGCTTTGTCTTTAAAGATTGTTACATTAATATATATATATATATATATATATATATATATATATATAAAAGGGTATTGAATGTTTTTCACCAAAACATAATAGTTTGTAATTTTACAACTGTAGAAATGAAGGTTTTATAAAAAGTGAATGTTGTTTTAACTATTTGATAATACATATTTGTTACATTAATAATTGAAGATTGTAGTATTTGTTGAGGGTTTTCATAATTCTGTTATATCTACATTGTTATGTTTCTGAATTAAAGTATACATTTGTCTTATTACTTGTTTATTTATTATTTACTTTTTAACTTTCTTCTCTTAGTGTACGTACTGCTGAGGCAAGTGAAAAATTTATTTTATGTACTTTCTTCCTTTATTATATATATGACGATGAGTCCCAGGGGCTTACCCATATTGAAACAGGTGTGGCCTTGAGTTAGATCCAACTCTTTCAAATTACGACCCTGATGCTATTAGAGTATTCGATGACTATGGGGTATTTCATTTATGTTATTTTTAATTAGGTGACCTGGAGGTTTTCTTTAAACTATAAAGGGATACAAACTATAAGGCGATAATGACAGATAGAGTTTCCCCTTAAATTAGCTAGACAAAAAAACTCCATCTCAGATTGTGAAAATTCCGTTTTATGAAATCTAATAATT
Source organism: Aphrophora alni (assembly GCA_963513935.1). Taxonomy (NCBI): domain Eukaryota; kingdom Metazoa; phylum Arthropoda; class Insecta; order Hemiptera; family Aphrophoridae; genus Aphrophora; species Aphrophora alni. Next base: position 34,258,861 of record OY740769.1, read on the forward strand.
GATTATATCTGTATGCATGTAGGCCTAAACAATAATGAGCTGAGTTTATTTTTATAACTGTTCTAGTAAATCAGTAAAAAATTTTAGTAAAAACAAAATTAGAAGAAATAAAGTTCCAGTGATCTTTACATTATAAGATAAAACAACAATTACAAAAACACCTCGAAAACAATACGTTAAAGCCATAAAAAAAACATTTAATCCATAATTAGAAAATTACATAAAAACTATAGTAATAAAACTCAATTAAATATTAATCATAAAAATACATTTTATTCTATTACAGTTGACGCTCTTTTATCCAGCATTCTAACAACTGGCACTCTCTACTAACCGGCATCAGCCGAGCCACTTACGGTCGGTTTTTTCTGGTTATGTTCGAGCGGCTCACAGCCTCGACTGACATTTCCCGCCAGTGCAGTGGGCTGTACGCGCCGTTTTCTTAGTCATCTAGTGTTTGTCTGCGTCTGTCACGATACTATACTACAGTATTGTACAGTGTAGTACTGTGATGCAACTGTCAGTGAACATTTTAAAATGTCAGGAGCCATCCAAAATGCACCTAAAGTCTCGTGGAAAGAAGCTACTGACGAATTAAATACATTTATAACATTTGCTGAATCCAATAAAAGCTACAACTCCACAGAACTTATAAATTTGTGTTTAATCCGAAACGAGTTTTTGAAGAAGAAATCCGAAACACGAAAGCAACGTGACATCAGCGACTTTTTTTAACACACGTTTATTTTCGTTCGTAAGACCAGTTTACAGTACATACTGTGTACAACCTTAACTAAACATAACGTAGAGTAAGTTACATATATTTTATTTTATTTTGATTTGATTTTATGAACAAACTGTAATGTACAATTAATTTTTTCGTCATTTAGCACTTTTATACATACATTACTTTATATTAAATAAAGGAATGTTCAGCATTTTATACTCTGTGTTTTTCTTCATAACCTTGTCATGTCAAATATGTGTTTCGTTCATTTGGGTTTGTATAGAGTTAATTTTCATAGGTATCCTCTTTAAAAACTAGATATGCTCTATTATCCGGCAAAATCGGTTATCCGGCATGGCCGTAGTCCCTCACGTGCCGGTTAAAAGAGCGTCTACTGTATTAGAAATAGTAAAAATACACTAAAACTAAACTCCATACAGCATCAAGTCGTGATGGAATGATGGCTTTTCAATAGGGTATTGTATGGTTAACAAATTGAAAGTTCTGCTGCCTTTGCTCTACCCTTCTCAACCAGAGTTCATTACTAATTATAGCTTCCAATTTACCTAACGACGCAGGCTCAACACTAAGCTTATAAAATATATCAAAATAACATATAGAGTATTTTGAACGTTTTATTAAGTTATATTTTCTAACCACCTTTAGAATGAGATATTACTCGACTGAGATTTACCTTTGTTAACTTTCAGTTGCCCCCAAATACCATTTTTTTTGGGTTCGGATAAAATTACCTTATAATAGGTTTTAGGAAATATATTTCTAAATATTCAGATTTCTACTTTCTAATTTAAAAAGTTTATAACCGCCACAGGACTTTGTTACGCATTTATGATTTAAAAGTGTTATGAAAGATTACCCGTTTCGGTGTCATTTCTATTTTCTCATTCCTCATGAACATTTGATAATTTAAATAACATCAAATGGATAGTAAATCTCGTCGAAATTAAGAAAATTAAATAACATCATATTATATTACATAACTTTCAAAATATAATTATAAATTACAGATGAAAAGTAAACACAAGAAAAGTTATGTCATTCAGGAATTAAAAATTTAAATATACATAAAAGTTGTTTGGAATATGATTTAACAAGCACTAACGTAACCGGGATAACTCATTCACTATAACCTCTACCACATCCGGGTTCAACATAAGTTTCAACAACCAGTAGTCAGGAAACAATGGTAATTTTAGTGATGGGTTCGCAACAACACCAGTCGAAACCACAAACATAAATTTGAACAAAGTATTTACAAACACAAATATTATTAGTTTCTTAATAATTATCGAAACATTATTTAAAAAAAAATTGATTTGGAGATATATTCATATTTCCACCCGAAATATTTCGGCCTAAATGTAATTAAACTGTGGACACCTATACAAAAATTGCCAAAATAAACTCTATGTTTTTAAACATAAATAATATGAGTTGCATTTATAGCAAATAACTAGTATTTTATACCACAGTCAAGCACATTCAACCAACTCCATTCAGCAACAAACTGTTTTGACTATTCGAACAACTAACTTTAAAAAATATATTTAACGTAACTATCACTTTTCATCCTCTATAAATTCCAAAAACACTTTGTCCACATAAAATTAGAAAATTATTAGTCAACTCATTCATCCATATTTGAGATAATGGATGACATAAATGGTACATACATAATAGACGAACATGCATCATTTACAAAAAACCTAATTATACGTCTAGAGGGTATAAAAGTCAATAATTAATAAATATGAGAACATTTTTTAATATTTTCAAAAGGTCAGTATCAAGAAAAACAGAAAACCATCAAAAAATGGAATGAAAAATTATAGGTATATGAAAATAATTTTAAAATTCTTAATTGGTCAGTAATAAAAAATTATTAAATCAAGATATTTGTCACTTAAGTGTCATTGTATTTTGGCAAAATATTTTGAAACCAATTTTGTCTTACAATTGAAGTCATTTTACTTAAACACATTTTACCCTTTATTTTATAACATAAAATTTTTAATAAATAAAGCATAGAGTTTAAAATCTGGCTTTATTTTCTTATAGGAGAATATACTTGATTCTAAAGAACCAATTGCTAGCTTTTTATTAACGAGGAGGGAAATGCATTACGAACAGAGTGTGGGACTCCCTTCGACTAATTTCCACAGTCTGAGGTATACCTACAAAAACCCAGCTTGACTCCTTTCAACCCCATTTCACTTGCTATGGCATCATAGCTATGCATAACATAACTGCAAGCCGGGGCTCAAATAGCTGGAGACTATCTCAGCTCGATTTTTCTTCGTCTCATTGCATTCTAGATGAACTCCTTGATAGCCTTCCACTTTGCCTCTTCTGCGACCACGGATCCAATTGCTAGCTGTAATTTAGTTCTTTTTTAGCATTGACATATGAAAAGTGGGTTTTCACACTTATTACTCCCTTTAAATATAAAAAAATTGATTATCAGAATAATGTTTTTAAATATTTGTTTATATGTTTCATATTTATATGAAAATAAAAGGTTTACCATATTCTTGTATATAGGCTAAAATCGATGATGTCTGATGATACTTAACAGCGGATCAAGTGTGCACATAAATCCTACGAAATATCTCACCCGATCTCTGAGATATTGAATATTGAAAAATTATTGTAATTAAAGTTTACAGTATATTATTTGATACACCTTAATCTACAAATAATAATAATATTGTATAATATATCGGTTTAAACTCTTTACATTAAATTCCAGTTATGAATTTTACAAGAAAGTTAAATTTAGAAATTAAATCTTCCTAGTGCAGAACTATTCTACGTTAGGTAAATAGTTATAAATATTGTACTGACATGGCTCTAAATTTCGGGATTGTTAAGAGGAAATGAACTTTAATAAGAAACAAAGGATAAAAATTATGGCATCTGTATGTATACCACGTGTCCTACAAACTTCGCCCTTCACATCTATATTTGAAACGAGTAAATTCACAAAGCATATTGGTGGAAGGAATGGACGTGGAAGTGTTAATTGTAAAGTAATATCGAGTGCTTAAAGGGAATTAGTAGAAGAGAAAACCATCGAAATGGGTCATTTCAAACGAAATCGTTACTGCAGAACTATTTTTTGTTTACCAAATATTTACTACCTGACATATTTTGTTAATATAAGAAGTTTCCTCAGGATCTATTTTTTAAGGGCCCAAACAACTCCCCCAACCCCCAATCGTAATATCATTGTAAACTAATGACGATCTATCACCATTTCCTAGAACATATATATTTTTAGTCATTGTTATAAGATTCTAAATATTTTCTTTGATATCAAACATTTTTAAAATTTGAGTAAAAATAGTACGGGCACATAGCTCTGTTTAAATATTAATAGGTTGATATGTTATATAGGCACAAAAGAACGGCCTTCAATTTCCGAGAGTTTTCTACAAATTATTATTTTTTTAATGATGTATCAGTGAATAGGAGAAAATTAAAATTTTATGAGTTCACAAAGTAAATAAAATTATTGTAAAACTATAACGTTTTGGTTTTTCATATTCTGATGATGGATTTTACCAACTGTATTTAGTTTAATATATAAAACTGTTTCATGAAAAATTTGAAATGTTTGAAAATAAATTTTATCTACTATAAAATCACTCTTGGTATCCAACTAAACCCTTTAAACACACATGAACAATAGTGAAGAATATAAGAAACAAAATTATGTATGAACTTGGTTCTGCTGCCATTTGTTACTTTAGTAATGTAATAGACATCACACGCGAGTTGTGTTAAGGTACTTCTAATTGATGATGATATTCTTGGCAATCGATTATGATTTTTTTCATTGCTCGTCATACTATCTTAGATAGAGAATGTTACACTAATCCTGTTGGTATTTATGGTGACACTTGTCCTTAAGGACGTCTCTAAGTCAAGTTTTTAACTATCCGTCAGTGTAATTTATTTAATCTTCGTTTAGTAATAATTATTCATTGATTTATATTAAAATACCATTATAATGCTGATTCCTGTAAAACTATATAAACGCTTTAGTAAATGAATTTATTTTTATTGAAGATCACCATATAAAATAGGTACACTATATTTAAAAACAATGCTCTCTAATATAAAGAACCATAGAAACACAAAACTAATGATATATACTTGAACAAAGCTTCTTGGAGTAAAGAATAAACTCAAATATCATATCTGAAACTTAAATATAGCCAAACAAACATTGTCCAGTGATACAGAATCTAAGGGAGTTCTAGAATAACAAATCATAAAAATTGAAATAAACTAGAATAATCTCAAAACTGAGTGTAAAAATAAATAGGGCTGAATATACAATCTACACTTAAAAAATTCTAAAATTAGTGCACTCCGAAACAAAAACAAATGTTTAACAAAAAAAATCAAACACGTTAGCGAAACACAAGCCTAAAATTTGGTGTAAAACAAAGATCAAAATTAAGTGTGTTCTAAAAAAAAGACTTTACTTCCATATGCCATGGAAAAAAATAAAAACAAAAAACACACTAATTTCACGTAAAACGAAACCATGTTCAAAGTTTAGTAAGCAAAGAAGTAAAATTTAAAATACAATATAGTTTGAAAAAATCCCTAAAATACAGTGGATACTCAAACAAAACTTTCAATTTAGTAAATAATGAATAGAAGTTTAAAACGTCAACAGTAATAATCTACATTGAAACAAAACCTATATTTCGTTGTATACTGAACTTAAGCTTACATTCAGTGTATACTGAGACAAAGCATAAATTCAGCGTACAGACATTAGAAAAGCCTTTAACATTGAAAACTGAAACAAAGCTTAAAAATATATTAGAACCAAATCAATGCCTGAATTTTAGTTTACGTTGTACACTAAAATATAGTCTATAAATCTGTCAATAATGAAATAAAGTATGAAGCCCAAATACTAAAATTCACTGAATACTGAAACAATACCTACAACAAAGTGATAACTAAAATGTGTAATATTAGTACTCGAAATACAAAAGGCAAGACATAAACATACAGCCCATTTGGACGCCTTTATTCTACTCTGAAACAAAGAAAAATCAGAAGGAAAGGAATCCAAAATCATCTATAGATTGCTCTATACTGAAACAAGAATGTAATAATCGTAATAAAGTATAAACTTAAACTTTTATGATAGGTCTAAACTGTAATAAAAAAAAGTTATTAAACTGACATATAATTTTTAAAAGACTATTTTCTATAGGTTTATAATATAAAACCTATAATAAACAAAAGTGTGTGTTTCCCAAAGTTTGGCACGAAATATTCATGTAGGTAATAATTCAATTTCCAGGATACCTTAAATTAATGAAATAGGGAATAGTCGTTTTATAAAATTTGAATTTATGAAAGTAGGTGTGTGATATATCAATTTCCTTTTGTTTTACATCTAGAAATCGAGCTTAAAAATATAGACACAATATAATTCAAATTTTGTTTTTAGCCCACCATAAAGTACAAATGATTTTAGAAAAATACCCTCGGTGTGTTCACTAAATTAACCTTGATGTTAAGTGACAACTATCGGTTGCTTTATTTCATATATTGTAAGGAAGATCTTAACAGCTAATATTTCTGTATGGAAAATTAGGTGATAACTGTGTAGTTGTGCTCTATCATACACACGATACAAAGCCAATCAACAGCTTAAATTTCTGTTTGGAAAATTAGATTATAACTAAAGGACAGGTGTAGTTGTGCTCTATCATACACACGATACAAAGCCAACCAACAAAGGAGACGTTTGGTCGAGGAAAAGACTGACGGTAATGGGGAATAATATAAAAACTGCTCTTTTTACAGCTTTCTGCAGCACTTGCAACTGAGATAGAAAGGAGTCTAAATGACATTATTTTAATAATCAGTTAGTGTTTTGGCAACTCCTCTTCTTATTCCAGATATGTTTTTAATGTTATACTTACTAGCTAGTTTCAATATTTTATAAATTAGATTTTATATTTAACAATTATCTTCAGAGTAGTCAGTAAATTCAGATCTTTTATTCTAGAATAAAAACAATTAAAAATTAGTAATTACTTTTCAATATTCTTTACTTATTTTAATTTGGAAATGTATGTAATAATTACAATTGTAATATGATAATTTTTTCTTGTTATTACTTTTGCAGTAAACAAATCTTCTTGTAATACAGGAATTAAATTATTCTTTATTTTTGTGCAACAAGTATATTAATCATAAGGGAATTTTCAAACACCTTTGAGTTATTTACTAATATCTAAGGAATTTCTGATTCACGTTTCCACATTTCGTGATTGAAATCACAACAAATTGATTTCGTAATGTGTATTGCTTTTTTTATACATCGTACCTGAAGATGCCGTTATAAAGCAACGGCGAAACATGTCGCTGGGAAAATGAAGGAATTTTGAACTATTATAGGATACAGTAAGCTATGTATTAATATCATGCAGGTTGTAACTCAAATTAACATTACAGCTGAGAGCTTTGACAAGATTAAAAAAAGGTTCGGTAAATTGAATTTTATTTATAAATGATTTAATTGTAACATAATGAATATACGATTTTCCTATTCAGTTTGATGAATATTCAGATGGAACTGATAGTATTGTAATAAATTTACGTTTATACTAAGTCAATGTAAATTTAATTCAAAGATGTTATAATATACGATACTAATAAATATTTTTGAACGTGTAAAAAATTTAAATGTCTTTTTTTATGGTCGTGTTATTAATCAATCAGTCGTTGTTATTATGGAATCGCACGAAATAATGACGTCACAAAGTTAAATATCTTCTAGCATAATGTTGATTACATTAATGTCATTCAATACGAAGTTAACATTAAACATCATAGTACAAATAACAAATATTTCTTACTGTGGACATAACATAGAATATTCACCACGTCTAGATAAGTCATGAAATATAATAGGTATTATAATTGCTCCACTCTCCTCGATATAAATTTAAAAAGGAGAATAAAAAGTTTGTTCAACTCAAACAATTAAACTTTGGCATTATGTGATTATAGTTATTTGGTAATAATGGATTATTAATATTATTGATATGATTTAATAGGACTTTAGTCGTTATTCGTGTATATAGAAATAAAAATAATCGACGTTTCAAGAGTGTAAATAAAATCTTCAAGGAGGGGATCAAAAGTTCACCACAATAAACCTGTAGGTCACCCGTCGGTATGTATCAACTCCAATTAGTTATTTTTTGTCGTTTGTTGTGAAGTATAATTCTGTGATGATGGTTTTCTCTAGACAAGGTTTGTATTGACTACGCAGTACTGGGCTTTACGCCTGGATTCCTTTATCCAGTTTTAGTTTTACTTTTCAGTATGGTGATAGACTTCCAGCTTTGATGAAGTTTTTCCTTTTTAGTTTCATGCTGAAACAAAGTTTAATCTCGAGTTACTTCTGAACTAAAGGATAAGACTTCAGCTAACACCAAAGCAAAACCTAAAATGAAGTTAATATTAAAATAAAAATTAATATTCCGTAAACGTTGAAACAAAGATTAAAATTCAATGTACTTCAAAAATGAGTCTAATATTTATTTATTTATTATTATTTTTTTCGACATATTTTTATTGAAATACTAGATTATTACAATCTTAAACTTAAAATTTAATGAAATCTGAAACTAAGCCTACAATTTATTTTGCATAGAAGACACGTGTACAAGAAACAGAAGACATACAATTTATTGTACAATGTAAAAAAAGGCCAAAATTTAGTCTAATGTAGACAAGAAAATAAATGTTAGTATAAACAAATCCAAACATTCAATATACATAGAAAAAAAAACGAAAACAAAGGAACACTGAACTGAAAAAAAAAAAAAATAAAAAATAAATAAATCTGAAAAATTCACCGTCAAAGAAACAAAGTCCACGAGGAAGTGTACTTTGAATAAAGTCAGTGTGTATTCAATTTTTTTTTTAATTAGTGTACTCAAAAATTTTACTTAATAATCGGTGACATCTGAAATAAAACAAGTACTAAAACACTGAAAAGAAACCAAAAAACCCTAAAATACACTAAGACAAAGTTATGCTTCAAACTATACTGAAAACCTAAGATAAAAATCTTAAAATAAGTGTAGTCTGAACAAAGCCTAAGACTCAAGGAAAATGAAAGCATACAATTCAGGGTACAATGACACCAAACCTCATATTCGCTGTACTCTGAAACAAACCCCATACTATGTTTTAAATATTTATATTTAAATTAATTATCAAGTGCAGACAAACTATTAGTCAAATAATAAAACACAATTCGTTCATAATCTATAAAAGATAAATGAAGGAAATGATGGATATTCAGCTAGTGAGGACGATGCGGATTAAAAAAAAAAAAGGCATACAGTAGAATAAACCCATTCAATCTATTTAATGAATTGAGAATTCATTGTCCTTCAATGGTACAAAACGTCAAATTTGGTGATTGGTTTAGAGTACAAGAACTTTATAATGCATTTATCACATTAAAGCTCAAATCCAAAATTTAACGATAGGTTTACATATACACTAAGCTTAAATTAAAAAAAGTAGTTAATAATGAAGACGAAAGCTTACATTAAAAATATATTAAATAATGTATTTTCTATTAGGAAATGTATTTTGCCTTAGCCAATGTACCAAGAAGTAAGCCAAACATTTTAAATTACTACTAAAATGGGTGGCATGGATGACGTCTTTTCATAAAGAAGATAGAAACAACTAAAACACCTGTTTTATAAATTAACTCTCAACAAAAGAACAACAAAAAGTTGTGCTCTATCTTAAATACAATCCAGGACAATCACACAAAACAAAGCAGAAGTTGGGTTGAGAGAGTGAGTCATGGCAGTGGGAAATGGTATAAAACTGTTCGTTTCAGAAAGATTCGGTACACTAGCAACTAAGAATCAAGAAGACTAAATGGCATCATTTCAAGTACCAATCTGTGCGTTGGCACTCCTTGTCTTTATCCAGGTATGTTTTTAATGTTATACTTATTGTATAATTTCACTAACTTTCATTGAATTTTACTCGTAAAAAATATTTAGAAAATTCATTGTTATTTTTTTAATATTTAAAATTGAGGTACACTGCGTCTCATAAAATCGGTTATATGCACGAAATATCAAGATCAATTATTTGTAACACAATATTTTCTTTCCATATTACCATAATTTGAAACAATAAAATTTATGCCAACACCGTCTATTACAGTATCGTAAGTTTCAAAATTTTAAAGAGCACACAATCCCTTAGATTTGGTTTTGGCACTTTTGGTACTTGTTCATTTTTAAGTACTTGATTGAGATGAACACTCCCTCGTTTCTAGATTAATCATCCACTCGCTTAGCTCGGGACGGAAGATTTTGCTACTTTTTGCATCCGTTCGTATATATATCCTACCAGTAAAAAAAGGTTTTAAAATTAATTATTGTCCGTTTGAAAAAGAAAAACGTTGAAGAAAAAAAAACTTAGAGAAAAATGGACTTAAATGATTTAAACCCACTACGCAGTAATTATTTCAGAAAATATGTAAAATATTATAATTCTGAAAAAATAGGTGGGCTTTTTACATTTTATGTCTAATAATACAATATATAATAATATATGTTTAAAAATTCTCAAGATAGATCAAACATTTTTGTAATTTTGAACCTGATATGTTTTATAAATTATTTCTAAAAGGTTTTATGGAACACGATACTACTAAATAATTTGTAAAGTTGGGGAACCATTTTAAAAAACTTGTAATAAAAATTGGCATTTCATTGTTCTATCTTACTTGCATAATGAATAAATAGTTGTTATCATTTAACTGCATAAATAATATTGTCTGGCGTAATATTGATTAAAAGTATCATGAAAAAAATTATAAACTCCATAATATAAATACTAAACCGTTAATCTCACTGATTAACCATTAGAATAACCACAATGCCTTTATTAAGTAACGACATATACCAAAACTCATAAAAGACCCATTTTCACTTCTAAATTTTTTTACTAGTTAAAAAAGCGGTTTTAGGAACCAAAGATTTTTTGTGTTATATATAATTTTACCTCACCACATTTAAAATTGTGATTTCCAGGGAACTCAAATATTATAAACACAATCCAATCATGTTGTATTTAATTTTAAAAGTGAATAAAGAAATGGGAAGTGGCCATTTTCCTCCTAAATATAATGTCATTTGACACAAAATGTAATAATTATTATTATTTACGTAAGGATGAATGATGTTACAACTCAAAGAGAAAAAATTTTAATAATTTAATTAGCAACAGGGGTTGAGTACATTGGTCAAAGTAAATTTGAGGAAAGGGGAGTTGGTCAAATGGAATTTTAAAAAATGTATCTCGTTGCCTCTAATTTGAATTATTTTAAAGTAAAAAGTAGAACTGAATCTATAATTTTTTGTACTCAAAATAGTGGTTACATAGTATTGTTTTCCACGCTACATGTATTTAAATTTACTCCCCATCCCCCCTTTTGTTATTTCACTGTTGGCAATGCAATCTCCCGTAGTATTGTTGGGAAAATGTCAAAATTTCCCATCAGAGAAAAGAAAAGTCTTTTCAAGTTAAAGTAATTAATAGTAACAATTAGTTTCTTTTTTCGTCACGACATTTTTGAGCAATTTTTTTAAAATCGTTATTAATTTTTCCACTAAAAATAATATTTCACTTATTGGGGGTGTCAATTAAACACTTTTTATTTCAAAAAATTGTTCTAGAAGCCAAAAATAGCTCCCTTTGTCTTATACAAGTTACCAAAAGCTTATTATATTTTTAAAATTAATTTGCTCAACATTGGAAGGGAGAGTTTTGTTTGTCAATAGTAAAGATTAATATTAATATATTAATAGTATTTTAATATTGAGTGAGATATTATAAATACATATAATCATGGATAATTTTAAACAACCTATATGCTTGATGGTTACAGGTATCATCTCGATCTGTATATTGCACTGGTTCCGATGACGATAAGAGCAGTTGCCTACCATGTGGATGTTATTTGTGTGAACCTTGCGTAAACTACCCAGGATATTGTAATGGTTATTATGGAGGTTGTTCTGGATGTGCATCTCAAAAATATTGTGGAAGTTGCGGATATGGATGTAGCAACGGATACGGAGGCAATTATGTTAATGGTTGTAACCCATGTGTATGTTATATTGTTCTTCAGATAGAAAATGAAAAGGATTGCTGTGGATCTAGCTGTGGTTATAGTTGCTGTGGTGAAAAAAATAAAATTTATAAGGGAGACGTCGATGGTAGCAACAAATAAAGTTAATCAAGGTTTATTAAATGTAAATTTGATTTCTGCTGTGGGTCTAGTTTCGGGATTTGTTAGTCAGTGAGTATATATATATATTTATTTATTTGTGGGTGTGAATGTATTGAATGTTCTTCTCCCAAAGATTTGTAACTTTTCAGCTGTAAAAGTGATAGTTTAAAAAAAGTGGATCTTGTTTTATCCAATTGATAAATTAAATATTGTAAATATGTGGAGGTTTCTTATAATTCTGTAAGATCTACTTTGTAATGTTTCTGATTAAAACTATGCCTTTATCTGATAACTTCTTTATTTATTATTTACTTTTTCATATACATCTTTTAGTAGATATACTGCCGAGACAAGTGAAATAGTTATTTTATTGTATTTTCTACGTTAAGGGCTCACCTGTATTCAGTAGACGGATCTACAACTTTATTCATGAGTCTTAGGTTAGATCCCGTTCTTTCAACTTTCCGACTCTGATTAGACTGGGAGATGACAGGTTTTTCTTCTTTAATCTTAAACAATAAAGGAAAAACCTTATAAGGCAATGATGAACGAAAGAGTTTTTGCCTTTAAACAATAAAGGGAAACAAAATATAATGCGATGTAACGAAATTTCATGTCAGATTATGTAAGTTGCATTTTATAAGATATAATTAAATACATATGTATGTATAATTGCTAGGAGCTGAGATTATTTTTAAAATAGTTCCAGTAAATCAGTAACAAAACAAACACTAATGAAAACAATTGCAATATACAAAGTTCTAAATATTCTTTTTACTATTGAAAAGGTGAGATCTATATAATTTACAATTATTTAAACAATTATATCTTTGCTATTCATAGGGTTATATGTTAAAAATCTTTATTACATGACATCACTTTAGCGTGTTCATTTATGTGTTTAGAAGGCCTAAATTTTGTCAATGAATATTGTTCTTTCAATAACAATTCTAAATATTTAAGAAAATAATACTATAAGGCCAAATTTCTATTCCAAAGTAGAACTTAATTTCAGTCAATTATCACCTTCGCCAAGACACCAATGAAGCAAGTATATATTTAAAAAGGAACAAGTGTGAGTTGTCAAAGAGCAATTTTAGCTAATAATAATTTTAGTTACGCCCTTTTAGCTAATAACGTACGTAGAAATGTGTTTTTATTTGTGTTGTAAGAGAGAATTAGTATGTGCACCATTTATATGAGTTATAAGAATTTTAAATGTCCAGTTTTATATCAAAAATAAAACATTTATTTATGTTACTAATTCCAAGTAGGTGTAGCATGTAAATATATTAACAGGTAAATCACTATTATTAAAAATATATAATGGTTCATATTCTAATCACAATATTACATACCTCTACTAAGAAGGCCCTAATTTTACTAAAAATTACACACAAATATTGCGTAATATTTCCTATACATTAATACCAATCAATTTTTTTTCTTTTTTCAATAATAGTTTTCTTAAATTAAATAATTTTTTACAGCAGATTTTAAAAGTTTAATCATTAAGAAGAATAATTGTTGTCCAATAAAACAAGAAAAATCAACAAACAAATAAACAAGGTTTGTATTTTATTATTATAATTAATTAAATTGACAAGACACTTATTATTAATGAAAATAAAAACACAAAAAAGTTTGTACTATTTACCATTAAGTTTTAATTTTGAAAACATACCTGGACTAAAATAAATAATGTCTACTCTCAACTGCTACTTCGAATATTGGCATTTAGTTTCTTTGTTAGAAGCGACCCGAAACTAATTAAGTGAACGTGAATTAATAAACACTAAAAAAAGTGATAACTGACTTATAACTCGGATGAAGTTTAGATCACAGAAAGGTTGAATTATCACCTTCATAATAAAATAGAGTACACTGCTCTCTTTAGAATACAGTTTTATACAAATATTTATACGGAAATCGTAGTATTACAAAGTCCCACATAGAATCAGTGATCATGAAATATTCACAGATCCAATTCTTAGAAAGAAATTACCACCATTTTTTGCTGTCTGTATGTAGAGTAGAGAGCTCTTCAGCTATAATGGTGACGTGAACTTATCTTCTGTATGTTTCCGAAGGGTTTTATTTTAAACTACCAAAATTCTACCTTTAAAAAATATAAATATCCACTCATCACTTCTTCCTGTGGCATTACAATCCCTGGCCTTTATTGAGCATATTTACATTCCAGCATTCCCTTAAATCTATCACGCATCCACAGTGAGCGTATCGTCCCACCTCTTACTGCAACAGTTCTTCAGGAGCCTAGGCTTGCTTGACAAATTTTCAGTCGGGTAATGTATGGTTAGCACATAAAAAGTCCCGTCGCCGTTGTTCTAACATTCTCGACCAGAGTTCGCTACTAATTGTAGCTTTCCTCACGAAGCCTGGTTAACTCCATAAAAATACACTAATCTTACAAAATAAATCAATATAATATCTAAAGTACATATTGGACTATACAGACTACAAATATGAAAATAACATATCAAACAATATTAGACCCATCAAAACATAATTATACAGTTACAAAACAATAAACATTGTACAAAAAATAAATAATTACAATAAAACTATAAATACAGAACATAATCAGATAAAAAGACTACATCGAAGCAATACAATCATAGTGGAATTGAATATCCTTTTCCACAGAATATAAGTATACAGGCAATAGAAGTTGTCTAAGACTGTGTTTAAAAGTAGTAAATTTTATATAGACATTATGCTTTATAGAAGCTTTATACAATTCTATACCTGTCTGTGGAGAAGTTTATGTTCGAATTTAACCTATAATGTCAACATTGAAATTCAGTCAAATGTATCTTCTAAAGCAGATTTAGCTTGTCAAGTTTTACATTATATAATTATGTGAATGTTATGAAAGTTACTAAAATTTCAAAATGGAGTCTGTCTGGAACTTCCTTATTTAGTTTCAATATATCTACATGTACCTACGATAGCACCTTTTTTACAGCTTTGCAATCTTTATATTATATCAATACTAATAAAGTCATGGCTGTGGTCAGTAATACAGCTGTTACAAAAATCATAAACATAAATTCGCATTCTGACACGTTAGTGCAAGAGCTCCATACTTAATATTTGTGTACTTAACATTTATTTTGTGTACTTAACAATAACACCACTCAGGTAGAGTTAACGAAAAATTTGTAATAATGTTATTACATTCTGTGTAAATACATTTTGACGAATTGAGTGGTATAGATAAACGTAAAACTTTTATACCAAAATATACCGAGCGTGAGGAAAGTCCAGACACGGCGAAAAAACTTTTGTACCTGAAAAAATAAACATTTGAACCTTTAGAAATGATTTTGGTGTAAAAGCTATATTTGGCAATATGAGATATATTCACTTCATTTCTAAATAGGGTTTTTAGGGGAAAACTTAAAATTTTCATGTGTAACCTAATAACTCATTTTATGTCTTGTTTAGTAAAAAATAACTGCTAGAACTAGAGGTCCAATCAAAAATGGCGAACGGTCATATATGTAGAAAAGTCCAATTTAATTCAAATCTACTTCGAGGAACAGAGCAAAAATCGTACTGTTATTTTGTTGAACCAGAGGCTTAATGCCATATTTTCCTCTAATGATTTTGAAATAAATTGGATGTTAAAAATATTTTACCGACTGACATTTTTAATTCCAATAACATTTAAATAATATTTAATAATTTTCAAAAGACCTCTAGTTTGTTGATTAATTTCATAAACAAGACCTTTAAAATGAGGTATTGCTTAATGTTGAATTATATTTGCAAAATATAAGTTGTCTCCCAAAAACGCAATTTTAGGTAGGGGTAAAATTACCTTATAATTATCAAAAATAAAACAAAATTAAAGAAAAAACTTTTCTAAAGATTCAGATGTCCACCTTTTTAATTTTAAAAGTTTATAACTTCATAGGACTTTTTACGTGTTATGAAATTTTACCCGTTTCAGTGTCTTTCCTATTATCTCATTCCTCATGAATATTTGATAATATAAATAACGTTAAATCGATATTAAAGCTCACCCAACTGAAAAAAATTATTATTATAAATAACAGATGCAAAGTAACACACAAGAAAATATTATAGTTATAAGGGATCAGGATAAACACTTTTTAAATAAAATTCCAACCCTAACTATATCTGTTAGAATATGTCTTTATTGATAAATATACATATGTTGGTTGAATATCATTTAACGAGCACAACCGTAATCGGGATAATTGTATTCACTATAACCATAACCACCACCACATCCAGTTCAACCACAAGTAGTCAGGAAACAAAAGTAACTTCGGTGAAGGGTTTGCAACAACATTAGTCGAACCCACAGCTTTAAATTTGATAAACGAATTTTACAAACACAAACATTATAAGTTTCTAAATTGTTGAAATATTATTGTAAGAAATTGATCTGGAGACATTTTCTTATTTTCAACCGAAATATTATTGTAAGAAATTGATCTGGAGACATTTTCTTATTTTCAGCCGAAATATGTCGACCAAAATGTCATGTAAGTGTAATGAAACTTTAGTCTATTCTCTCGTTTCTCAAGAACATTTATTACTTACTTTAAAAAAAAGTGGTTAAAAAAAGCTTGTCGAATTGAAGAAAATTATATAACAACAGCATATTATGTAACCTTTAAAAAGTCATTATAGACAACAAGTTCAAAGTAAACACACAGTACGAAAGAAAATGTTAGAAGGCATTCAGGATAAATAATTTTTAAGTAAAATTCAAACGCTAAAAGTTATTGTTCGAATGAGTCTTTATTGTTAAATATACACAAATTTTGGTTGAAATATGATTTAACAACCACAATAACAATAACCTGGATAACCGTATCCACCATAACCACCACCATGACCATAACCCCAACCACATCCAGGTTCAACATAAGTTTCAACAACAGGTACGCAGGAGGTAGTGGTAACTTCGGTGACAGGCTCGTGACAACAGCAGAAATCGCAACCACATCCACATCCATTACCATAATCATAGCCGCCATATCCATAACCGCCATATCCACATCCACAGCTAGGTTCACAGTAGATTTCTACATCTACTACTAGAGGGTCACAACCACAACCATAATATGACCATAGTATCCAACAGGATAGCCATGGCCATAGTTGCCACCGTAAAGTCCACCATAACCATAACCACAACCACTTTCAACAACAGGTACACAGGAGACAGTGGTAACTTCGATAACTTGTTCGCAACAACAATCGCAACCTTATCCACCATAACCGTTATACTCACCATGACCACCATACCCACCGTAACCACCATATTGACCATAACCGCCATATACTACACATCCACAGGTAGGTACGCAATAGGTGTCGACGTCGACTACAAGAAGATCGCAACCACAACCACATCCGTAACCTCCACATCCGCAAGTTGTGGATACCTGAAACCAAAATTTGCAGTTAAAACTTTCTAGTACCCTCATGAATGTACAGTGTACCTTTACATATCTAAAAAATTTATTTAAAAATTTGTATTTTTTAATAAAATGTGTTAGACCTAAATATTATTTATATACGAATATTAAATATCTAAATTTTTCCTTAAATTGGAAAAATATTATTCAACTGATTTTTGGAGATGGCGATTTTTAGAGTTGATTTGGAGTTAGAGACATTTACACAAATTAAAATATGAATCCTTGAGTGAGTGTTTTTTATTATTATATTGACCTGTTGCTTATATAATTAATTATTTATGTAATTTCAGGTGGAAGCGACAATAATACAGGAAAAATAATGAAATTTATGTTTATGGTGCTATCATAGTACATACCCAGTTCCATCATGCAATGTATTACAAACAGATCCTCTAAATAAAAATCCAAAAAGTTGATGACTTGGGCCCTACTGGAAATGTTCAATTGTATTAATAGATCATGGTGTCTTATTCTGTATTGTAAGTAGGTATTGTGCCACAGGTTTTCTGAACATCGTAATCGTATATACATCACTACTTTCTTGACGTCAACTAAGCCCTGTCAGACTTCCACTCGCTACGTTCGTGTAGTTTACTCGTGGTAGTTGCCTACCAGATCTCGTAGCTATAACTTGGAAGGTCAATGGTCGAAATTACATTTATTTAAAAATAACTCTGCTACATGTTACTGCATACAGGATTGAAATTTACAAATTTTTTAACTATTTTATTCTGTTATAAGTTAAATATCTTAAGTGATACGAGAATAAGAAATTGTTTTAAATGACTGCTGTTTTGATATTTTTAAATAGATTTTTCTTAACATCAAAATAGGATTTTAAATGAAACGTGAAGATCAGTCGGAAATGAGAGATCGATATTTTTGGCGATTACCAAACTTATCTTATACTTGTATAATTTTAACAATAATTTTATTATTCCCCCCCCCCCTATAAATATGAATATTTTTCCTTATATTTTTAATTCAACCTTTTCCTTCAAATAATTCAAAATATAACACTAGGAAATATATTATTTCTAGTGAGTTCTATGACTTTATAACTAGAGACATTTTGACCTTATACTATAACGTGTGATTGCTCAGGTTTGACTCTGTGTTATTTAATTCCACGTTCTTTTGGTTCAATATTATTATTATTATTATTTTATAATAAATAGACATATGCGTAATAAATAAGGATGTAATGTATTTTGTACTCTATTAATGGAGCAAATTAAAAATTTTGTTTGCTTTTCATTTTACGCAGTTTTGATTTTCTTATATGTCTACATACGTAGAATAGAGGAAGTTATGTGAAAGATAAAATAATTATTGTTGTCTGTTTGTCTTTCTACTGTGTGTCTTCTTTCTACTGTCTGTTGTTTGCTTGCCTTTCTACTGTCTCTACTGTCTGTTGTCTGCTTGTCTTTCTACTGTCTGTTGTCTGCTTGCCTTTCTAGTGTCTGTCGCCTGCTTGTCTTTCTACTGTCTGTTGTCTGCTTGCCTTTCTAGTGTCTGTCGTCTGCTTGTCTTTCTACTGTCTGTCGTCTTACTAGTCTTTCTACTGTCTGTTGTCTACTTGCCTTTCTAGTGTCTGTGGTCTGCTTGTCTTTCTACTGTCTGTAATCTGCCTGCCTTTCTAGTGTCTATCGTTTGTTTGTTTTCTACAGTTTGTCGCCTGCTTGTCTTTCTACTGTCTGTTGTCTGCTTGTTTTTCAAGTGCCTGTCTTCTGTTTGTCTTTCTACTGTCTGTTGTCTGCTTGCCTTTCTGGTGTCTGTCGTCTGCTTGTCTTTCTAATGTCTGTCATCTGTCGTATGTGCATGGATCTCTAGCTCAAATGGATTGACTGATTTTGATAAAATTTTGTATGTTGGTTTATCTCGAGAATTTATTATTATTTGAAAATTAAAACTGAAGTAAAGCTGCCATAAAAAACAAATCATAAATTTCTCGCATAGGCTTTAACGATTTTAATAAAATTTATCTCAAGTAGGCCTATAGCCTCTAATAATTTAAACAAAAATGTTGATCGCCATGTCTCCAAAATTATCAGTTCATCGATTATCGGTAAAAAACAACAATCAATTTGGTCAAGTGGATGTTTTTTTAAATACGTAATTTATAAAAAAAAACAGCTATATCGATTTCGTTACAATTTTAGAACAAACGTGAAAATTAATTGCCTTAATCCTTGTGCAAATTAACAACAAATAGTAATGAATCTTTCGCTTTCATTAAAAGCTCTATATTAGTAAATTACAATGATAATCTGTAGCTTTTGAAAACGTAGTAAAAATATTTTAACTCTTGTTAAAATTAGACAAATTTATAATAATTGTAATTATAATGAAAATGATTAAGAGTGAGTTTTCATTCATTGCGAAAATCAAATTCAGACGGTTTATTCAGTTAGCTATTTATTTGAAAAGGTGTAAATTTATTACATTATGTTTAGTTGACAAAAATCAATGCGAATTTACGAATCTGATAAGTATAACACTTAATACCTGGACGAAAGCGGAAAAAGTGCCAAAGCACAGAGTGCTACTGGGAATGCAGTTATTTTGTTTCTTTGCTCATTAAGTTCAACTGTACTGTATCTCGTAAAACGAACCGTTTTATACAATTTTACATCTAAGCGTTCCTTTGTTTCGACACGTTTTTAGATTGCTTCTCTTTGATTCCGATCGATTTTACGATAAAGCACAAAACATATCTGTGGTGATAATATTCACATGAATTATTTGGATATCAGACTCAAATCACGCACATTATGAAATCTTTCAACTGATGTTAGGATAAGGCACGACAAACAAATGAAATATTGCGAAAACACAAAGACGATTGCTTGATTTGTATAACATCTTGTATATTAAGAACTTTAGTATTTTTGTTTTGTTTGAAACAACTTTATTGTAACCGAATCGTATCGTCAATTACCCTCAGGTGCTGACTAATAGTGAGTACGATTGTGGCATTCCCGAGGGCCCTAGCTGGATCTACATCTTTTTTCAAGTAATTTTGGGTAAAATCCTCCCTTTAAACTTTCATATCACGTCAGAGTTATAGCCGCCAATATATTGTAAATAACAAATTTGTGTGTTACAACACTCAACATGTTTATTATTATGTATGCAAGTAGTGGTGGGACAACGGATATTATAGCCTGAAAAGTGATTGAAACAAATAAAACGTCACTCATTGTTAAAAAACATACTTTTCGTAATTTTATCTTGTGACTATAATATTGGTATCTTGAGGAGTCGAACATCATAAAATTGTGAATATTATACTCAATTTTTCAAAAATACAACAGTTCACAAGTATGCTATTTTTCGGTAATTATTGGGCTATTTTTTCAATTTATTTGTAAACATACATTTTATTTTGACTTTGGATTGCCCACTTATATCGGCAATAAATCTTCACTTCTTACCAAAATTACTTAAAAATTATGTGACCTGATTTTGACATAATCAGCATTTTGAAATGACACCTAGCAATCATTTCAAAATTTGTTCAACAACATTTGAACTAGAGTTTTTGCAAAGATAAAAAGCAAATACGTTTAGACAGAATTTCTTCAAAAATGTTAGAGCCACATTCAAATGGATGATTATGTTTGGAATTATTGTGGGAACTACAAGTTTTGGGTGTAAACAAAACGAAGAAAACAGGGCAGTCTAGCATTGCTCAATGCAATAACACAGGTAGGCATTAATAGGAAAATATTAATATCTATTTGTTTTATTTATCACTTAATGTTCTTTATACTATGTATATAACTACGTCAGAATGTAAAAGGTGCAACATGTATTTGTGTCTTGTCATTTATTTAATATTATAAAACCAAATAAAATTCGAACCATAAAATAATCTAACTAGGAAATAATTCAATAATCTGTGGATACGTGATTTTAGATCTCACAGATGAAATAATATCTTAGAAGACGCCGTGTTGTGCTTTATCTTAGTAATTCCATAGAAATCAAGCAATAGCGATCTTGATGCGTGTGGAGACAAAGGCGCTTTTCTATGTAAAATACAGTAGTATAAAACAGGACACAATTTTAGAAACATTACACTTGCAACCAAAGTAGCAAAGGGGAAAAAATGGCAGCATTTCAAGTAGCAGTGTGTGCATTGGCACTCTTTGCTTTCGTCCAGGTATGTTTGTATACTTTTCACTCGTCAGCTTATTTCAATAGTACACATTTATTGTTTGTCAAATAAACATTGTCTAATCCATTCAATAAAACTCTTATGTTTGGATGCTTTGTGCGTCACTTTATTTATCAACATTTGTAGAATACGCAAATTTTATAATGTAACAAGCGTATGTGTCGTTTTGACCCACATATGTAAATAGAAATAAGAACTTTAAACTTTTGTGTATTCCATAAATTACCATTAATATGTAAAAATCTGAAAAATAATATTTGTGTATAAATCTTTAACTTAATTAAATTTAAGATCGTTATTTGCAGTCCACTACAAATATACCACTTTCTATACTGTTATTGTGTAGTTTTATGCTGTCAAAGATAAAAAATGCATACACAAAAATGACTTTAAATTTGATATCTTAAAAGTTAAATTTACTTCTCTATACTACTATTAATCGATACTATTGTAGGACAGGAATATGTTATATTTTCACCATTTTACATTAAAATAACCTTGAAAGTATGCTATACAAGCGCTAAAGGATGGTTCGAACTGCACTGGCATTATATTGAGTCATTACTGCTAGTTAATTCGATTCTGTCACAAGAACAAGTGCAACTTTTAGAGGATGAGACTGTGGCAAGTTAGAGTGCTTTTTACATTTGTAGTACTATTCCTCTATCTCTCACTTACATTTGCAGAACTATTCCCCTAGCTCTCACTTGCATTTCCAGGCCTAATCTTACAGCTTTTATAGGGATATATTTTTCTTATTTTGTTAGTTTTTTCATAATAATTTCAACCAACCCAATGAATGTGTCAATCAACATTCTAAAGAATCACAAATAAACCAAGAAAATATATTGGAATTAGGTGTTATTTAATTATTCATTATAATTCAATTGAGTCAATATAATTAACGGTGTATAGACTATGTAATGCGTTCCGTGGGAATGAATTGCTAATATACAAAAATAAAAACTATCAAAATTTATGTCTACGAAAAAATTTGATATCTTTATAATATGAGTGCAAAATGTAGAGAAAACTGTCTGCCCGAATTTCATTTTAAATAATGATCAAATCTTTTTTAACGTTTTATAAAAAGTTATAATATATTATAAAAGGGAAGTTAATACAAAATAGCACTAATAGTAGTGAGCTAATGTTTTAGTGTTTTTCTTTTTTAAATTTTTTTAGTATTTAATTTGCATTCTAAGCTGTACTGAATAATAATAAGATTTAAAAATATAATCTAATTATGTTAGGTATAATTGAAATTGAATATTATTATTTCATTATAATTTCATATGTTATTAAAATATTCATTCTGTGACATATCTTAAGTTATGAGATAGTGTCATCTTCAAGTATCAGGACAATGCCTGTACCTTAAATATTGAGGGATAATTACTATATTTAATTCGCAAATATCAATTAAGTAAATTATATAATATTTAAGGAAATTTATAAATATTATTTAAAGGTAGAGCACTCAACATTCTTAATTATTCTACATATATTTATATTGGTTTCAGGTATCTTCAGCATGCGCATATGGATACGGAAGTTATGTAGGATATGGATGTGGTTGTGGTTGTGATCCCCTTGTAGTAGATGTAGACACCTATTGCGTACCTACTTGTGGATGTGGTGGATATGGGGGATATGGTGGATATGGCGGATATGGTGGATATGGTGGTTATGGCTGTGGATGCGGATGCGATTGTTGTTGCGACTCCTGCTGTTGCTGCGAGCCCGTCACCGAAGTTACAACTGTTCAATGCGTTCCTGTTGTTGAAACCTATATTGAACCCGGCTGTGGTTGTGGTTATGGTTACGGCAATGGTTATGGTTATGGCGGTGGTTATGGAGGTAATGGTGGATATGGCGGATACGGTGGATATGGTGGTTATGGCTGTGGATGTGGATGCGATTGTTGTTGCGACTCCTGCTGTTGCTGTGAGCCCGTCACCGAAGTTACAACTGTTCAATGCGTTCCTGTTGTTGAAACCTATATTGAACCCGGCTGTGGTTGTGGTTATGGTTACGGCAATGGTTATGGTTATGGCGGTGGTTATGGAGGTTATGGTGGATATGGTTGTTACTACGGTTACTACCCAGGATATGGATATGGCGGTTGTGGTTGTGGATACTAAAAATTACATCCATCTCGTCTATGCCTTTAACAAATACATGTATTAAAAAACTAATACAAATCTAACTTTAGAAACAATATTTCAAATGTTCATAACTTATTTGTCTTACAAGAATTCTATGTCTTTATTTGAATTTAATTTAAAGAAGTAATAAAACTAATACAACGTTTATAAAGCACAAACGTTTTTCTCTATTTCTGTTTCTCTCCCTTTCCACAAGTTCCAATATTATTGTGAGTGATTTCACTGGGTGTCCACTAGGAAATACATTTAAAAATATTAAATTACTCTATTATGTTTCATAGTTTTAAAAATCCTGAATAAACTTATGGTAATTATTTTATAAATTTTTCAGTAGAGTATTATAATCTAAAGTAAACAAAAAAGAAGAAAATTGCATTTAAGAGATCCCTAATTATTATAAGTTGGTGACAGTTGGCAAATTATTACTACAGTTTTAATGGATGGTGAATAATTACTTGCAGTGAATTTTGTGAAATCAACAGTATTTTTTTTTAACTCCCTTTCAATTTTGAGATTAAATAATTGTAATAAAATAATAATAAAAAAGAAATATACTCGATGTTTATTTAGTTGAAATATTTGCAGAGATTTTCAGAGAGGGACGAGCAAGTTTGGACCTCATTATGTTATTTTCAGGTAT
Source organism: Aphrophora alni (assembly GCA_963513935.1). Taxonomy (NCBI): domain Eukaryota; kingdom Metazoa; phylum Arthropoda; class Insecta; order Hemiptera; family Aphrophoridae; genus Aphrophora; species Aphrophora alni. Next base: position 34,283,412 of record OY740769.1, read on the forward strand.
GATGTGAAATCCGCCTTTAAAAAAAGAAGGCAAATGAGCACAAAACAGAACTTCCAGCCCTCGAATACTCTAATAGCGTTAGGGTCAGTAAAGAGCAAGTGTTGGTTAAGACCAATAAGAAAGATGAAAGATGAAAGAGAGAGAGAGAGGGGGGGAGAGAGAGAGAGTGAGAGAGAGAGAGAGAGAGAGAGAGAGAGAGAGAGAGAGAGAGAGAGAGAGAGAGAGAGAGAGAGAGAGAGAGAGAGAGAGAGAGAGAGAGAGAGAGAGAGAGAGAGAGAGAGAGAGAGAGAGAGAGAGAGAGATATCTAACCAAAGATTAGAAGAAGAAAGCTGTAGCTCCAGCTAGGATTGAGGACAGAGGGACAGAGATGAAACACTCGTTCTGAGTGACCCTCTGAAGGGTTCTTCATTAAAAGAAGGCAATATGTAAACAAAATAATAATAATAATAAAAGCTTTCCTTCTACCTTAACTTTTTAAGTAGGTCACCTGTAAATTTTGTTTTACTTAAATTTTAGAATTTTCCCCTTCTTTCTAAAATGTGGAATTAAGGGGGATAAACCAAATTTTCTAATGGGAATCCACATGTTTTGACATGTCAAATTAAAGGGCATAAATTGACAAAATTAATGGCTTAATTAGAAAAAATGAATGCTGCTCATGAAATATTTTTGGTATATAAACCAAAATAAACGTGTATTTGAGTATTTATTAGTATAAAATGTCAAAATAATTTTATACATGAGGAAGTTCTAGTTTTACTACTACTAAGACACTTAAATATCAAACCTCTTTAGGTGAGGTTGGATTAAACTATATTTAATATTCAATTCGACTGCATGCTAGGCACATTTTTATGATGGTATTATAGAGACTACTTCATTATAAAATCTAACTTAACCTACTCTCACATGTTTGAAGTGTAAAATCTTGATGTCTATTTGTGCCGTCATACCACTTATAAATGACTGCTCTCATATATCAAACAACCAAAGTCGGATATCATCACATTTCCCTCTGTAAACAAAGTAACATAGGGCAACACAGTATTCGGCAGTATTATGGCAATTAAAATGCTTAATGTTGTACATTTGCAAGTAAGAAAATACATTTTTTTTCTGTTTAAAGACAAAAACTTCTTAATCATCATCGCCTTAAAAAAAAAAAAAAAAAAAAAAAAAGGAAGAAAAGAACATAAAGTTGAGATTCTAACCCTCGAATGTTGATATTTCAAAATATTATGAAACACAGAGGTGAAAAACGTAAACGCAAAGTAGGTGTATTATATCAAGGATAGCTTACAAACGGATCTGAAACGGAACTGAAACGGATCTGAAACGGAACATTATTTTCACAGTAGGTCAAGTCCACCTGCTTCTTTAAACAAGATATCTTTTATATGAACATGTATGTCAGAATTTCTATTAGAGGCAAAAGATAGTATTTGAAAAAAAATATTATCGAAACAACGTGTATTAATTTTGATATTCACAATTGATGGCACCTTATAATAATACGAACAAACCATCATTATCATTAAAACCAGACTAGGCTATATTTTAACATATATTATTACTTCATCGGTCTTTTTATTCTGTAGACATGATCTAACTGTACTGTCAGGATATATCAATACAATGTTTTAAAACTTTTTGAAGTTTTCTTGCTGTTTCTTCATATCCAGGAATAAAATGTAAGATAATCTCCATTATTAAAAGAATATCTTCGGATGTGGGATTCTAAATACAAATTTTATATGTGGATAAACAGATAAATACCCCTGATTTCCAATAAAAGCACAACTACTCTCCAATTTATTGCGGTCGATAAAATAATTCCATATTTATTTTTCAATCAGTGAAAAGAGTTTTATTCCCAAACCGTTCAAGTCTTTATCTATTAGAAACATAATTTGTTCAAGCGGAATGAATATAATTCATGATGAAAATTAATTTGTTTGTAAATTAATTATTATTTTTTAGTTTTTAAGATCACAATCAATAGATCACATCGTCGCCTTAACAGACCATAAAATGTTCCTTAATATAGAACCAATATATCGCACCAAATAGCAATAAGATTACTTTAGCAACCATACAATCGAATGCTAAGAATCTGACACCTTGTACCGTAACCAATTAACCTTCTTTTGACTAAATATTTCATTTTACATTTACGAACTGACAAGATAAGAAAAGCGACCAATAGACTACGAATACTCTAATAGCGTCAATGTCGTAAAATAAGAATTGTCATGTCAGAAATATCGGAATATAAGAATGTAAATCATTTTTCTTATTACTCAAATAAATCATTGGTTATTGAATTTGGTTAAGTAAAATAAGTAAATTTGGAATGCAATTAAATTTTATATGTATTTCAATTAACCAGTAAACAAATTGTTATTGTTGATTAATGGTTTAATACTGGAAGTGCTTGATGGGCACTGCAAATAAACCCTTGTGATTTGTATTATATACAAATCAACATGCATAAAAGTAGAAAAAGAACATTATATTTCGTTAACTGAAAACTTGTATATTTATTTGAGAAAAAATATTTGACTTCACCGTAACGAATTTCAGTAATAAAATAATCTAACCAGGAAATAACCTATAATCTCTCCATGAGTCATTTTAATCTGATATTATTAACCTTACACACGAGAAAATATCACATAGACACAGAGTTGTGCCCTATCTTAGATACTTTAAGAGAAATCAAACACAAAATATCTAAATGCGTGTCTAGATAAAGGCGCTTTTCGATATAAAATAGTATAAAATAGTTAATTTTTTTAGACACTGTACACTTGCACCCAAAGTAGTAAAGGAACATAATGGCAGTATTCCAAGTAGCAGTCTGTGCTTTAGCACTCTTCGCTTTCGTCCAGGTATGTTTGTACACTTTACACTTGTCAGCTTATTTCAGAACTTCAAATTTTTATTAGCCAACTAAACATTATCTAATCCATTCTATAAAATGCTTGTGTTCCGTCTGTTTATTCAGCAGAAATTAATGAGGGAAAATGGCAGTGACACGTTACCTTAGCAGTTTCTAAATGCACCACTATTCATCCAGCTTAAATTTACTACATTGATTGACTGACATTTTTGGGATAGCTTGTATAATTTCGATACATGTTTTGAGAAATATTTAAATATATTTACAACTTATATTGTATGAGTGTTTTTTGAACTGACCAAGAATTAGTTTACCATTGTAATGTTTTACACTTAATAGATTCTTTGTGTATTTTATTTATGCTCAGTTTAATGGGGAATGTGATTTATTGTAAAATAAATGAAATCTTGCATCCTTTTTCGTATAAAAACCAATCTATTGCGTTTTTTAATTAATGAAACTAACCGATGTTGTAGAAATGTAGGCCTATTCCTTTTCATTCAATATAAAATGTACTTTTAACAGTTTTATAGGAAGAAAGTTCAACATAACTGGGGTAAGCCGTCAGAATTTCTAATCCAATTAAAAGTATTTACATTTAAAGTTATTATAAAACGTAACACTCAGCGATCACTTTAGTGAGTACAGGTATAAAGTAAATTTTTAACTATTGGAATAAATTATGTATAATTTATTGTAATTCTTTCATACATCTGAAATTAAATAATCATTCATAACATGTATGACAGGAGAGAACAATAATAAAGATCATATAAATGTCTCCACCTCAAACATCAGTAGGATAATATTAAGGGATCGCATAAAATTAAGCATTATATGAAATACATAAAATACATTTAAGTTAATTATATCTTATTTTACGTAAATTACATCTGTTTTTTATAGTTAAATATTTAATGTAAAATTCCGTTTCAGGTATCTACAGCATGTGGATATGGATATGGAAGCTATGGAGGTTATGGATGTGGGTGTGGTTGTGATCCTCTTGTAGTAGATGTAGACACTTATTGCGTACCTACTTGTGGATGTGGTGGATATGGTGGATATGGCGGATATGGTGGATATGGCGGATATGGTGGATATGGTGGTTATGGCTGTGGATGTGGATGTGGATGCGATTGTTGTTGCGACTCCTGCTGTTGCTGTGAGCCCGTCACCGAAGTTACAACTGTTAAATGCGTTCCTGTTGTTGAAACTTATGTTGAACCCTGCTGTGGTTGCGGTTATGGTTACGGCAATGGTTATGGTTACGGTGGATATGGTGGTTACTATGGTTACCCAGGATATGGATATGGCGGATGTGGTTGTGGATATTAAAAATTCTGACTGTCATAATTCTGTTTCGTTAAGAAATCATGAAAATAAACTGCTGACATTTATGATTGTGGAAACAATATTTCAAGTAATTTACATTCCCTACAATAATTTTTCTAAACTATATCTTTTTGTATGATTTTTGTTTAATGAAGTAATAAAACTAAGTAATTACAGATCATATATGTGTTATTTAATTTCTCTTGTTTCATACAAGTTCTATTGGTATTCTGAAATATTTTACTGAGTGTTCATAAACTATAAACCTTGTCAAATAAAGTACTCTTCAAACGTTTGATAGGTTTTTCCGTCAAACATGATTACATAAGTATTTTTTTCAAACTAATATTTAATTAATTATTAAATAATATTTAATAAATATTAAATATTATAACTAATATAATATTTGGTATATTATTAACTATTATAACTAATATAATATTAGGTATATTATTAACTATAATATTATATTAAATCAATTAAAATTATTTAATTAATTTGAATGAAGTTCAATCAATAAATATTTTATATTCCATATATTTTCACACATATAAAACGTACAGCTTTTGTATTTTCGTAAGAATGTAATTAGTATATCCAAGTTTTGTTTAAACACGAGACGGTAATTATCAAACAAGTGAAACAAACTTCACTTTTAATCCTAATAACCAGTTTGTAATATATCTTGCCTTTACAGCTCTCTAAAAGTAGAAAAAAAAGAAGAAAAACTTACGAAACAAAACACCCCTGGCGATACTTACCCCAGGTACCTGAACAGGTTACAATGACTACAGTTCGAAATATACTGTATTCAGTCTTTTTATAAATGACAATGTAAACAATTCATAAATGCTTCAAAGCCATAAATAACTAAAACTAACTGTGACTGCGTGAACAGGTTAGGTTGGTTAGTTTTACAATGAAGTTTTACTTAATTTCAATGAGCTGCCATTTTGCACTGGGTTGAGATAGAAAGCTCTGGTTTCCACTGTTCTTCTTCTCTAATCAAGGACTTTAAAATGAGGTGTCACTTAATGGGTCTTTACATTTAAAAATTTTGAGCTGCCCCCCAAAAATCCCATTTTGGGGAAATGGGCAAAGTTGTAATAGTGACTAAAAAGTTCACATTTATTTCCTAGAAAGGTATTCCGAGTTTCATTTTTCTATCTTTATCCATTTAAAATTTAACAGGGTGTATCCATACTTTTGACTCACACTTATTCATGTTTCATTTATTTGTAAAATTATAAAATCAAATAAGACTCTATATTGAAATTATTTATAAAAAAATAAATAAATATTAGTTTTGATGAATACGAAAGTATTTTATAGGGTAAATTGGTACAGAATATACTGTATATATAATAAAATTTAAATAAATGTTGAACACAATTTCTCATAAATAATAATATGTTTGTTAAGTCAAACTTGTTTCAACGAAAATGATGCTATTTTCAGTAATGTATAAGTGACTATAATCAAACTATTACTGATTGTAGTTCAAGTTGAAAGTCGTTTGTGTTTATAAAAGTATTAGTTAATTCTGGGAAATTGTGTCCAAGTATAATTTTAATTTTATATTTTCTCGCAAGTCAAGCTCCATACCTATTTAATGTATAATACAATAGAAAACTACACGTATGATTATTAAACATCGTCGATGTGAGTAGAAGGACGGAATAGCTTATAATCTATAAACGTTTATTGGTATCGAAGCTCCAAGAAAGAATACTGCCCGAAAATATGAGGAATGAAGCATTAAGAAACACACATGTTCTATGCATCTGTTTGGTTTTATTTCTTCAATAAACAAAAATCTATTAAAAATATTGAATACAGTTTAGAAAATATTTTCTAATACATCTAAATTATGATAATTTGGAATACTGTTTCTAGAACTAGAGATGTATCTGTAGTTTACTATGTGTAATCTTTAAAGGTCTGATAGTTGTAATTACCAGCCATAACCGCAACCGTAATTGCCACATCCACCATAACTTCCATAACCACCACAGCCGCAACCACAGCCAGGTTGACAGTAGGTTTCAACAACAGGTACACAATGTACAGTGGTAACTTCTGTGATGGGCTCGCAGCAACAGTCACAGCAACAGTCGCAACAGTCGCAACCGCATCCACCACATCCGCCACCACATCCGCCACCACATCCGCCACCACATCCACCACAGCAACCACATCCACCACCGTAACCACATCCACCACAACCGCAACCTCCACATCCACCATAACCACGACCTCCGCCACATCCACCACAGCCACCCCATCCGCCACATCCGCCACATCCATTATATCCATATGCACCTCCGCAAGCGGAAGATACCTGAAACCAAAGTTATATTTATATAATTCAAACATTCAGTTACCTTCGTGCCTTTTTAATACTCTAACTTTTTTGATTTAAAACATATTTAATTTGATTTTATATAATATATCTATTATAAAAGTTCTATTTACGTAATAACTAGTTTAAGGTAAAAGCAAAATGTAGACTCACTAATATTGTTTCGTTTTGTTGTTTCATAAGAGTTAATAAATTTCGAATTATTTAAATTATAGATTTAGTAATTTAAAATTCAATTTTAGTCTATTCTCTACATTTTGCGGTTAACTTATAAAACAATTTAAGACTTTATCATCGATATAGGTTTTAAAAATTATTTGTAATCTTTTATTGGGGCTTTAATCTTATGATACCCGAAACATATAAAAATATATTTTTAATTGGAATATTTTTATTAATATTATTGACGATGTAACGTTATATTTTTGTCTCGTATTTGCTATCTCTTTCAAATATTAGTACACTTTATCATAGTTATAGTTACATTTTGTCCACCACAAATTAATTAGATTGATTTTTATTAGTTTAGTTATTCTTTGAAAATTGGGCAAGATTTAATTATAATAAAATATGATTCTCCATTAAGTTGAATGAAAGACAAGGTCAATTTGTCAAGTGTAAGATATCACTTAATAAAAGTCTGTTTTGTCAGTTAATAATTAATACTATAATAAATCAATAACTAAAAGTGTCAATACTTCGTGAATACAGTTCAAACTTTCTCGAGACATGCACAACACCCACCTAAGATTAGTAAAAAAGTCACCTGAACAACGTATGCTGAATAAAATAGTAGTGTTCTTACAAACAAAAGCTATAATGTGTTACTGTTCCTTTCCTCCAAATCTCTACCATTTATTCTTTTTGTAGAAAAACACTAAGTTATCGTGCCGCTTAATTTATGTTATACTGTTTTGTACCTAATTAAAAGTACAAAGGCACATACTTTTCGGAAATATGTGTTTATCTTTTACACGTTGGGTGACAATTTTACCTCTAGCCGTAGAAATTTATATTTTAAATATTACAATATTAAATAGAAGTCAACTGTAAGAGCTACAAAGGACGTTGTTTTGGCACTCGCATCCTAAAAGCTTTTGCCAGATACGATTATTTTTCAAAAGGTTCAGAGATATATTTTCTTTGGGATAAAATTGAAAGTTGTGTTTATTATCCGATTTTTAAGAATTTATAACTCAATTTCAAGAAGGTCTGGCTATTCAGTTTTATAAATGTAATTAAGACCTACAAACATTAAAAGGTCCAAGATTCTGTTTTATTCACGAAGAATATTGAATTTGTAATTATAATCGATGTAGATCTGCCAACATACATTGTTCAATTGTTAATAATTTGTGAAAACCAATTACCTATTTTTTTGAGTAAGTTATATTCTATCCGACAAAAACATATGAACGTATATTTATTATCAGATTCCGATTAAATTAAAATGAAGGTTGATGTGACCCTATTTTCCATTACTATTACCTATTTTTTAAATAATTAAAATTTTAGGAGGATCAAATTGTATTTGTTTAAACATAGCAATATTTAATATCTCTGACATAATAGAATAGAAAACTTGAATTGGTAATATTACGATTGTTATTAAGGCAGAATATTACGAGTTTTAAGGGTAACCGAATACAAAATTGGTTATTAAAATGTACCTTGGAAAAATATCGAATTAAGTATAGTGTGTTGTAATCTATGAATCCACACCAAAATACAAAATTGGTTATTAAAACTTGCCTTGGAAAAATATCCAAATAAGTATAGTATGTTGTAATCTATGAATCCACACCAAAATATTTTCTACCAAAATATTTTCCAAACTATTATTCTTAAAAATATGTTTCTTTCTTCAGAATATGACATATTGTTATTAATTATGGAATTCATATTAAAATGTGAACCAGATTTTCTAAATATCTAGAAAATTTAATAGTTTTAAATAAAACGAAAATTCTGTAAAACTATTTAAAATTCAATGGAATAAATGCGAATTTTGTCAAATTAGCTGAATAAATATAACTTTAAAAACATACCTGGACAAAGGCGAAAAGTGCCAAAGCACAGACTGCTACTTGGAATGCTGCCATTTTTTTTCTTTACTAGTTCGGTTGAAAATGGTAAGGTAAACTCTCTATATATACTACTTTACATCAAAAGGTGCCTTTGTCTCGACACACGTATAAATCTCTGGTGTCTGATATCTGTTGGAGTTTCAAAGATAGGGCACAACACGGTGTCTATTAGATAATTATTTCGAGTGCGAGGTTAGTATTTCAGACTATAATCACGAAATGAGAGATTATGTAATATTTTCACAAGTTTATTTGCCGAAAAATTAAAAATAAAACTACGTGTAATATTTTAATTATACTTTTCAATACAAAATGTATCAGAAATATATTTGTTTCGGTAATATGATACGAAATTTAAATTCAGATTTGATACATTTCTTTTTGAAAGAGGTCTTTAGAGACATTATATTTTCCAGTATTAAAATGGCATTCAGGACTACATCTTTAATTTTTAATCGGATATTTTGTATTATTGTTCAACTACAGATCACGAAAATGATAATCAGAATTATCGAATTTTATAACTGTCACTCAAGTTTTGACAAAATAATTGTTTTATAAACAGCAAGCGTATGTCTCCAGCAAGTGCTGGTCTATAAAACAATACCAATTAACCCAAATACAACATTAAGGAAAGGAAAATCTATAATATATTGTAAATATATTTGGCAGTCTTTTCTTTCTTGATGTCCAGATATTGTGTAACTCCTTTCTGCAGTACAGATTGTTTTTGGAGTTTTTTACGAGCCACTGGAGGTATCTCCTCTAGAAGTTTTTTTAGTAGATTATTGACCGGATGGTCTGATCTCTATGACGAACATATCAGGAGCATTCTCCTCAGGGTCCTGAAGGAAATGTCAAGATGACAAACCCAAAAATGGATGTGTTTTCGTTTTTTCACAACTATATTACCACTTTTCCCTCTTTTCATTTTCTAATCTTTTTTTCATATTAGTTCCATAGGTTTTACTGCTACAGACTAAGGTGAATCAGGATAACTAGACATCGTCGTCTTAAATATGCAGGATGATTCAGACCACAAGTCTCAATTATAGGAGTCTAATTCTAGAGATTTTAAAATTTAACCTTAGATCAAGTTATACCTAATAATAAAGGGTTTTTTATATCACACCATTTAAAAAATATCTTATATGTTAGATTTAATGGTAGTCTGTAAATACAAAATGTACAGTTATTATTAGTCTACATTTTAATTTTTTTATTTGGTGTGTAACTCGACCTACATGTCTTAAGGTTTACATATGGTTGTTTTAATTTTTCATAAAGTGGAGTTGAAAGTATTTTTAATAAGAGTGCAAATATGGCACAATATATTGAGGACCTGGTAATAAAGATACCTGTTTTATTTAATTTATTTTTTAATTAAAAAAGATAAACGAATAAAGAAATGAGCGTAAAGTCCAAAGTTTGAAATATTTTTGGCTTCCATATTGAAATTGTAAATAAGATTTGTATTTTTTTTTCCGAACCCATGTTTTTAACGTAACCCATGTTTGCATTAGAAAATCTCAAGAAATATAATCCACTCCCACCCATACATGCCACGAATAGTCAACCGAATTCGGGAAAATATTTCTCCATTCTTTTAATGCAAAAGAGTAAAAGATGGGTCCATGTAAAATTTGTGTGTGTTTTTTATATATAAAAAAGTTACAAAACTGTATTATTTTATTTTATTTTTCCATAATAGATTCCAGTAATTGAAAAATATATTTAATTATCTCTCCGTGCGTGATTATATACTTATAAACTTACCTTACCTACAAAATATTATCAAATAGACGACATGTTGTGCTCTATCTTAGAAAGTGGAGTGAAATCAAACACCAGTGATTTAAACGTGGTCTCAACAAAGGCAATTTCAATGAAAAATAGTATAAAAGGGTTCACGGGACTAAACCAGGTACACTTGCAACCAAAGTAGCAAAGAAACAAAATGGCAGCATTCCAAGTAACAGTCTGTGCCTTGGCACTCTTTGCTTTCATCCAGGTATGTTTTAAAATATAACATTTGTCAGCTCACTTTTAAAATTCACAATGATATTTTATAAATTAAACACTATTTAGTTCAGCTTTAAGATTTATTTCAAATTGTCATGTTTTTCAAAGAGTGTTTGTCTGTTTTAAGGTAACTATAGTCAAATTGTTTAACATAGTATTTTAAAGCTTGATATGCATGAACTACGTTTCAGACAACAAATTTAAAAAAAAGAAGTTAGTGGTTTAACTTCCTTTGCATTCTAAATTTAACTTAAAGAATAAAAAAACATATGTATTATTAAAATTATTTTTAGTCTTAAACGTTTACTTTTATAATCTAAACGAACACCAACATGTACTTTGAGGTTATCCTATTTCGTCTTCTATTACTTTACTATCAGTTGTATTAAAACAATAAAATTTTTGGTTTTCATCCAAGTCAATAATTAAAACGATGTTTTGATTTTGTGTTTTAGACGAAACGTTGCAAATATTACGTAAATGTTCCGTTCTTTGGTAACATAATTATTTATATTTATTATACGTTAAAATTTACTTTATTCCCCCCAAAGGGTGATCCTTTATAAGGTGTCGTCGTGCTTTTTCGCCGCGAATTGATAAAGCGAAAAGGTAAAAAGATCAATATTATTAAAGATCTCGCTTGTACTCCCACTACTATTTTACTCATTGAAGATGTAGTTAAGAAGAAACTCTCACTTCAAATAAACTCGTACCATTTCAGGGCCTGTCATATAAATCAATGTAAAAAAAATGTTCGTCTTACTTCTGATAATTCCGTTCAACTTGTCCTTGAGTACAGGTTTATTTCTATCGGAAATGAGAGCTTCTTGCATTACTCGTATCACAAAGAATGGTTATAAGATTTACAATGAAAAATACAGTTTAATCTCTATCCTAAATTACTGAAGGAAACGTTTTGAATTTTTAGTACTAAATACATTTGTAGCTGCAAATACACATTTTTCTGAAAAACGACGTTGATTTTTGAGAGAGCCATCAACAGTCACCAATTTAGCAACGTTAATTTCCTACATCAACCATGACCTTGAAAATGGTATTCAAATTGACCATGTGTTTTGAGTTTCTTTCACATAAATTCAGACTATGGAAATAAAAAATGACGCAAATTATTATTATTTTTAAATATAAGAATGAGAGGGACTGAATTTTAGCTTCTTATATTTACAATTATTTAAATAATTTGTAAAAAGTTATTAATATTTTAAAACTAGATAACTCAATATAGTTTTCAAAATATCATTTTCAATTTATAAAAAATTATTTTTATGGAAATAGAAAATGTATTTTTAGATAATATAGAATTAAATTGATAATGGTAAAAGAATATTTAAAAAAATATTTATATGGATACGGTTTCAGGTATCTTCCTGTTGTGGTGGATGTGGATGTGGACGTCTTGCTTATAGAAGCTATGGAGGATGTGGTTGTTGTGAACCATTGGTAGTAGATGTAGACACTTACTGCGTACCCACCCCTTGTTGTTGTTGTTGTGATGGATGTGGTGGATGTGGTGGCTGTGGTGGCTGTGGTGGCTGTGGTGGATGTGGTGGATGTGGTGGATATGGTGGATGTGGTGGATGTGGTGGCTATGGTGGTTGTGGTGGTTGGGGATACTAATCCAATCACATTGTCTGTGAGTCTAACAAACACACATATTAAATTACAGACACAAATCTGCCTCTAGTAACAATACTTCAAATAACACAATGTCTTATATGAATTTGTTTCTGAGCTGTATACAAGTTAATGTCTGACTTTTGTTAATGAAGAAATAAACTAAATAGTTACATAGCATAAACTTGTTAATATTCTATTTATTTCCTTTCAATAAATTCTAATGGCAGTGTGTCATATTTTATTGAGTCCCTATCACCAATGATTATTTGCATATTTAGTTATTCCATTATTCTCATCCTAATTCTGTGCAGAGCTTGTTCATTTTGGTGTCGATGTAAAATTATTCGTTTAATCCAAATGTATATATTATATGGGTTTTCAAAACTACATATTCAAACATCAAAAAAGATTTCTGCTTTTAACATAAAAAAAAAAAAAAAAATCCCATACATTTTCGAAAGTCTGTCCTTCTGTTCATGTTTTTTCTAAATATAACTTAGGTAACAGATAAAATATTGAGTTTAAAATATTGATGGGGCTCCTGCACACTACAAATCTGAGGTACGAGAGTTTTTGAGTGTTACTTTGCCAGACCGTTGGATTGGTAGCTCTGGAAATGAAGACATACCTCTGTTGCGCCGGCCGCCACGATCACCGGACTAGCGATTTTTTTCTTGTGGGGGTTCATTAAAGACACAGTTTTCTACCCTCCAATGCCTCAAAACCTGAAAGACTTAAGATAGCGCATAACAGAAGCAGTGCAATTTTTCAGTGTGTGGGCGGAGTTGGAATATCGCATGGATATTTACAAAGTAAATAACGGAGCTCATATCGAGCATTTGTAGTGCATATTAAAATTTTTGTAATGTACATTAAAACTTGTTAATATAACAAATTGTTTTATGCAGTTTTCATGATTTTGTGACTCTTTGTCTGCAAATAATATAACCTTATTTTTGTACCATTATTTTTTATCATTTTATCATTATGCAGTTTTTTATGTCTAAAACGACCCACTTATCTTAATAATTAAATAAACTTACTACTTGTAGTCAATAGTGTATCTTTTTCTTAATTTGCACTAAAGATTTTTCAGGATAAATCCCATCATCAGGTGCTTGTCAATTTAATCAAAATTACATAACACATAACAATTTAGCACCAAACTTTAACTATTAAAATTATTAAGATTAACATAAACATTAAAACGTCGAAAAATATTAAAATGTTAAAAAACTGAAAACATTAAACAATTTTCATGTAATATTATAAGTTAGAGTTCCACTTAAACATGATTCACTCAACGATAAATTGTGCAGACGGCGGTCCTTGTAGTTATGCCTTGGTCAGTTATCTTGGCTAGTTGGTTATGTTTTACTTGTTTGTAGTCTCAGGACGGAGTCATAAGTGATATGAGTGGCATACCTTGTTTGAATAAAGCAGCTGTTATCTCCAGGTTTCATAACCTTGTAATTGAGTATCACATAGACTTAGGCTAAGTCCTAACAGTGAGGTAGGTTAAGTCCTAACAGGCCACGTAGATGTGAATATATATTTAAAATGTCTCCAGTCCCTTTACTCATGGCATTGTCTCGACCTTGTTGGTCCTTGAAGCTGTACTTATGTGTACTAGACTCGCTAAGCTTGTGTCGGTGACTCGGAATTACCTAAAATCGAAACTACATGAATATTGTAATTTCTTGGAAGGATAAAATTCAAAATTACATTTTTGAAGATAACTTTACGATTTGCCATCTTAGAAATGTGGGGTTAGTAGTTTTAAATGACTGATTAAAAATTTTAAAAAGAGATACACACTTTGTTTTAAATAGAAAAGTATGATTTTTTATTTATTTCTGGCGCCCGTGGTACCTAATTTCGCCCCGTTTACTATTTATATGTCAAACTAAGATTTCGTTATCTTTTTGTTCAGGGTATGCAAATATTTTAATAAAATTAGTTTTAAATGATTAATTAAAACACTGAATATTGTTTATAAACTCCTCAAATGTGCGTGTAAAAAACTCCCCCTCAATATGTATGAAATTATGTTATAACTTCATAATTTAAAAAAAAATCATGATATACAGCGTGTCCCGTAAGTAGGCTGCTAAACTTTAGGAAATGTTTTTGTATATCAGGATAAAGAACAAAATAAGAATACAAAATTTTCCGAAAACACTTAGTTTTCCAGATAGTCACGACTTTGTTTAAAAAAAAATTAAAATTATTGAAACAGAAAAAGATATTGAGTTCTGATTTTGTATACGTATTTTGAATATTATGTTTATAAATGTAATAAAACTAAAGACTTTCTTTTGTATATTTTCAAAATGGTGGCAGTTTGAAATAGTGAACTCAAAAAGCACAAACTTTGAAAAAAATCCTCTCTAAATATCTGGAAACAAAAATTAAACAATTGTAAATTGTGTTTATTAAAAAATTAATGACATTTCCAAATTCATTGTATGTTTGCAAGCAATAGGAATTATGAACGAAAACCTATGAGAGATTCCACGATAACATTGGTTAATTAAACAAATATAATAATTTCTTACAATTAATTAATTGGCCTACCTGAACTGCTTGAAAACTTTCCGCTTATAAGAGGTGTTATCTAGTTTACGCAAGACCAGTACATTTTAGTTTGAATGTTACAGAACATTTGAATCACAAATGGATTCCGAGTGGTGAGCGTATAGCATGCCATGTTCCTGACCTACACCTCTAGACTTCCTAGTTTGAGGACATTTTTAAAGTCATTAGTTTCCCACACACCTATAGACAATATTGAGATATTCAGACAACGAATTATTGAAGATTGTGAGAGATTAGAGAGAAACCTTCAGTATTTTGACGAGTGAGGAAATCAATCAGAAATCAGTTTCAATGATGCATAGATATGAACACCTTGAACATTTTACTGTACGATTTTTCTATTTATTGTTTATAATTTGTTATTTATTCTACATTTGATGTACTGTTGTAAGTCTTTTGAAAAAATTGATTCGCTCATAACGATTATTTAGGCAATCGTTATGCATTAAATTAGGTTTTCGTAAGCATTGTATGAAATTATTATTATTGTTTAACGAACCAGTGTCTTTGTTTTAAAAAATAAATTAAATAAAATTAATAGACGATATTTCTAAATATTTAAGGACTACATTTGTTTGTTTATGCAATTCAGAGCGATGAGTTTATTATCTTTATTAAAAGTATTAGAATAAAAACATATTTAGATTCATGGTCAATATTGGGAATTGTAAACAAAACTACTAAACATTATGTCTCCTGTTTTGTTTTTGGTCAACATGTTGGTCATCCTTTGACCTACAGCAAAAATACAAATACAGATTTTGTGACTTTTGTACCTATGGCTAATCTTTGATCTTAAGTGTAACATTTTCTCAAACTCTATTATCAACGGTTCATCAGTTCTCTTGATTTAAGTTAATAAGTGAAATAAAAATTCATAAGTTTTGTTTATTATATATTTCACATGTATTTAAAGGATTTAAAAAAAATCTATTGTATAGCATATGCTCTTCTTAAGTTCGCCACATAACCAAAGTTTAGTGTATCTGCAAAACTAAAACATCGTAAAAATGTCTAAGTATATTGTTTAGAATATACCAATAAAATACAAATGTACGTTTATAGAACATTTCTTCTGCTCTCCAAACAAGCAAAAGTAATTTATAATTATTTTGGTTTTAAAATCTTTTCCATTATTAGTTTGAATTTAGTAATACATGAATCACAAATAATTCTTGACTTTATCTATGAAATCTATGCATAATTAAGAGGGATATCCGCTTTATAGCCTACAATTATTATACAGAGTGATTGAAAAGTCAATTTAGGGCCCTATCATTTTTAAACTGGTTTCGATACAACATTGAAACACATGGAAACTTTGTGGGACAACAATAGCTACCTTTGTATGTAAAATTTGGCTCTTCTTTAAAATGATTGGGGAATTGGGGGGGGGGGGGAGGCAAACGTTTTAAAATGTACAGGTATAAATTTTGCCATATTATTTTAAAGCTTATTAAAAAAACGAATACATTGGTGCAGTTTTTAGTTCACTAATCAATACAATGATTAGGAATAAAACGGATGCTAAAGTTTTAAAGAAAATGAAAGTGAACATAGAAAGAGACTTCTTTCAAGTATAGTTACCATTACAGTATAACAACGTAAGCATTTTTTTTGAAATTATTACCTTCTTAAATAAGTGTCCAATGTAATCACCCATTGTTTCTTGGCAGTAATAGAGACGATGTTGGAAAGTCCTTCTTGTACCTATTGAGTTATTCGACGACATGTCATTTATTCCACTCTGAGTTCTTTTAGACTTTCAGGATTAGTTTTGTAAACTTCACTTTTGAAGTATCCCCATAGAAATATTGCCTGACGTATTGAAAGATTACATTCTCAATACTATTTGCCTAATTTGTAGCCCTCAGTACAGGATTAATTAAATTTACTAACATTTCTAAATACGTTTGTCCGTTTAAGGGCTGTTTATATAAAAATTGGTTTAATGATTTGATCGCCATAAATGCAAGGTCGAACATTTAGAGTTAGTGATTTCTAAGTGTGTCCTTTGTGACATCCACGTGTATTTCAATTAGACCAATACCTATAATAATGTCGGTTGACTCTCCCATGTAATGAGAACGATGATTCATCACTGAAAGAAATGTATCTTAGATAATTTTCTGGATTCTGGCCCTTCACGTTTACCATTGTTTCATAGAGCTCCATTCTTCTGTTAGTTCCTTCCTTTCAAGTACTTGTATTTCAAACGGATGAAACCTGTTCAACTTTAGGAATTTTTGGTACTGTTAAGAACCATAAGAAAGACCAGTTTCTGTCGAAATGCTAGGAATTGACGAATTAGGTTCTATGGAGACATTACCAAGGACATATTTGCAGAGATTAAAGGGACGAGCAAGTTTGGACCTCATTATGTTATTTTCAGGTATGTTGTGAAATCCGCCTTTAAAAAAAGAAGGCAAATTGCACAAAACAGAACCTCTAGCCCTCGAATACTTTAATAGCGTTAGGGTCGGTAAAGAACAAGACTTGGTGTTGTTAGGAGCAATACGAGAGAGAGAGAGAGAGAGAGAGAGAGAGAGAGAGAGAGAGAGAGAGAGAGAGAGAGAGAGAGAGAGAGAGAGAGAGAGAGAGAGAGAGAGAGAGAGAGAGAGAGAGAGAGAGAGAGAGAGAGAGAGAGAGAGAGAGAGAGAGAGAGAGAGAGAGAGAGAGAGGAGATCTAACCAAAATATTTTTTGTATATAAACCAAAATAAACGTTTATTTGAGTATTTATTAGTATAAAATGTCAAAAGAATTTTATACATGAGGAAGTTCTAGTTTTACTACTACTAAGACACTTAAATATCAAACCTCTTTAGCCGAGGTTGGATTAAACTATATTTAATATTCAATTCGACTGCATGCTAGGCACATTTTCATTATAGTATTATATAGACTACTTCATTATAAAATCTAACTTAACCTACTCTCACATGTTTGAAGTGTAAAATCTTTATGTCTATTTGTGCCGTCATACCATTTATAAATGACTACTCTCATATTTCAAACACTCAAAGTCGGATATCATAACATTTCCCTCTGTAGACAAAGTAACATAGGGCACCACATAACTCGGCAGTATTATGGCAATTAACATTCTTAATTTTGTACATATGCAAGTAAAAAAATACATTTTTTTCTCTCTGTTTAAAGACGAAAAACTTCTCAATCATCATCGCCTTATAACAAAAAGTAAGAAAAGAACAAAAAGTTGAGATTCCAACCCACGAATGTTGATATGTCAAAATATTATGAAACACAGAGGTGAAAAACGTAAACGCAAAGTAGGTGTATTATATCAAGGATAGCTTTCTAACGGATCTGAAACGAAACATTTGCAATAGTAAGAAAGCTATATTTTATTACCTTCATAATTTTCACAGTAGGTCAAGTCCACCGGCTTCTGTAAACACGACATCTTTTATATGAACATGTATGTCAAAATTTCTATCAGAGGCAAAAGATAGTATTTGAACGAGTTAGACAAAAATTAACATTATTGTATTAATATTGCTCATTGCAATATTTGCGAACTTTAGTAGTTATAAAAAATAAAAGACAGAGAATTAAGAGTATGTATCAAGTGAAAAAATAGTAAAATAGATTACTTATTAAAAGCTAAAATTTACGACTGTCATCATCCTTTTATTAAAAACGGGGTATAAAATAAAGACCACTAGCCCTCGAATACTCTAATAGCGTCAAGGTAAGAAGAAAATTAGAGTTGGTCAAGAGACACCAATGTAAATGATGAAAAAGAGGGATCTAACCCAAAATAACATAGAAACATGTATAAGTACCAGCTAGGTCACTCAGCCGCTAAAGTTAGTTAATACAAACAATTCTAAAAGTAAGAACTTATTCTAAATTACTTTTATTTTATCACGTTTTACTTAATTTGAAAGAATAATTTAAAACTGTTGCTGTTTGGTATATTAAGTACGAAAACATGACAAATATGTTACAGATCTTTTTTACTTCAGTTTAAGTTTGTGGTTTTACACTAAATATATATTATTTAAGTTAGCATTTAAGACATGTAACTAGATTAATTGGATTTCCAGAACTAAGGAAAAAGTGTTCACTTGTAAGTAATTTTGATACATTTAGAATTTTGTAAAGTACCTTCATTATTTGGAACAATTTGGATCATCTGAGCCTCAGCATTTTGAGAATCGAGAATACGCCTATATGTTAAGTATTGTTTGGCTTTGTAATTTTTCTAATATTTGTAGGTTTGTGTTTAATTTATTTGTAGGTTTGTGCTTCATTTATGTGTAGGTTTGTATTTCATTTGTGATATTACATGTATCTAAAATGTGACATTATATTTATCTAATTAAATGTAAATGTCATATATACTGTTGACTTAGATAAATTTAGTGATTTTGAAGTTGTTACATGGGTTTGTATTGTAATTTGATGGGTTTAACTCAAATGACAAGAAAATTGGTTCAACGGATAAGCAGAATTACAAAAAGGGTAATGTCCCTACTGATAATGCTATTATTTTTACGTCTTATAGGACATTTTTTCTTCTTTTTTTTTTTTGTTACACGTAGGGTAGAGAGATATTCCATTTTATAACTTTATTTAGTCATAGAAACAGCTTTGATAATCATTTGTGAATTTTGTTATTGTTCTTCATGTATTTAAAATGAAAGCTATAATATTGCATGTTTTAATAAAATATTTTGCATCATTTGTGTATCAAAAACAAAATGTTTCGAGATTGTAAATCAACTCCTGTTATCAAGTGTACAATTAGAACATAAAAGGAAAACACCAACATAGCCTAGTAGTCTAGGAAATGGTGTAAACTAAAAGTAAATCTAAAGTCTCTGAAAATCTCTAACCTAAAACTAGACTTTTGTATTCAGGTCTAGTTTTAAACTTGAGTTCTTTTCTTAGATAATAGAATTAATTTCAACTGGTCTATGTTGGTGTTTTACTTTTTTATGTTCTCTTTTTACACTTAATAACGATGGTTGATTTATATCATCGAAACAACGTGTATTAATTTTGATATTCACAAATGATGGCACCTTATAATAAAATTATACGAACAAGCCATCATTATCAAATAACTTTATAACCAGCCTAGGCTATATTTTAACTTATATTTCATCGGTCTCGTTAATATTTAGACATGAACTGTACTGTCAGGATATATCAGTACGATATACTCCTAAAAAAGTAAAACAACCCCCCCCCCCGAATAAATAATATTAAGAACAAGTGTACTATGGTAATTCATAATTTAACTCAATTGGATCGATTTTTTGTCATCAAAATTAAAAATTGAACACGCCATTTTAAAATAAGCATTGTCATGTCAGAGATATCGGAATATAAGAATGTAAATCATTATTCTTATTACTCATATAAATCATTGGTTATTGAATTTGGTTAAGTAAAAAAAGTAAATTTGTAATGCAATTAAATTTTACATTTATTTCAATTAACCCGTAAACAAAATGTTAGTGTTGATTAATGGTTTAATACTGGAAGTGATTGATGGGCACTGCAAATAAACCTTTGTGATTTGTATTATATACAAATCAATATGCATAAAAGAGGAAAAAGAATATTTTATTTCGTTCACTGAAAACTTGTATAATTATTTGAGAAACAATATTTGATTTCACGGTAACGAATTTCAGTAATAAAATAATCTAACCAGGAAATAACTTATAATC
This sequence comes from Aphrophora alni, assembly GCA_963513935.1. Lineage (NCBI taxonomy): Eukaryota > Metazoa > Arthropoda > Insecta > Hemiptera > Aphrophoridae > Aphrophora > Aphrophora alni. The sequence continues at coordinate 34,304,064 of OY740769.1, forward strand.
TCTCTATGCGTCATTTTAATCTGATATTATTAACCTTACACACGAGAAAATATCACATAGACACAGAGTTGTGCCCTATCTTAGATACTTTAAGAGAAATCAAACACAAAATATCTAAATGCGTGTCTAGATAAAATCGCTTTTCGATATAAAATAGTATAAAATAGTTAATTTTTTTAGACACTGTACACTTGCACCCAAAGTAGTAAAGTAACATAATGGCAGTATTCCAAGTAGCAGTCTGTGCTTTAGCACTCTTCGCTTTCGTCCAGGTATGTTTGTACACTTTACACTTGTCAGCTTATTTCAATAGTACACATTTATTGTTTGTCAAGTAAACATTGTTTAATCCATTCAATAAAACTCTTATGTTTGGATGCTTTGTGCGTCACTTTATTTATCAACATTTGTAGAATACGAAAATTTTATAATGTAACATGCATATGTGTCGTTTTGACCCACATATGTAAATAGAAATAAGAACTTTAAACTTTTGTGTATTCCATAAATTACCATTAATATGTAAAAATCTGAAAAATAATATTTCTGTATAAATCTTTTACTTAATTAAATTTAAGATGGTTATTTGCAGTCCACTACAAATATACCACTTTCTATACTGTTTTTGTGTAGTTTTATGCTGTCAAAGATAAAAAATGCATACACAAAAATGAGTTTAAATTTGATATCTTAAAAGTTAAAGTTACTTCTCTATACTACTATTAAAAAGCAGGACAGGAATATGTTATATTTTCACAATTTTACATTAAAATAACCTTGAAAGTATGCTATACAAGCGCTAAAGGATGGTTCGAACTGCACTGGCACTATATTGTGTCGTTACTGCTAGTTAATTCGATTCTGTCACAAGAACAAGTGCAACTATTAGAGGATCAGACTGTGACAAGTTAGAGTGCTTTTTACATTTGTAGTACTATTCCTCTCTCTCTCATTTACATTTACAGAACTATTCCCCTAGCTCTCACTTGCATTTCCAGGCCTAATCTTACAGCTTTTATAGGGATATATTTTTCTTATTTTGTTAGTTTTTTCATAATAATTTCAACCAACCCAAAGTAATAAAGGGAAATAATGGCAGTATTCCAAGTAGCAGTCTGTGCTTTAGCACTCTTCGCTTTCGTCCAGGTATGTTTGTACACTTTACACTGGTCAGCTTATTTCAGAACTTCAAATTATTGTTTGTCAATATATTAGCCAACTAAACATTATCTAATCCATTCTATGAAATGCTTATGTTCCGTCTGTTTATTCAGCAGAAATTAATGAGGGAAAATGGCAGTGACACGTTACATTAGTAGTTTCAAAATGCACTACTATTCATCCATCTTAAATTTACTACATTAATTGAATGACATTTTTGGGATAGCTTGTATAATTTCGATACATGTTTAGAGAAATATTTTAATATATATATATATATATATATATATATATATATATATATATATATATATATATATTAATATTATATATTTTAATACAACTAATATTGTATGAGTGTTTTTTGAACTGAATAAGAATTAGTTTAGTTTACCATTGTAATGTTTTACACTTTATAGATTCTTTGTGTATTTTATTTATGCTCAGTTTAATGGGGAATGTGATTTAATGTAAAATAAATGAAATCTTGCATCCTTTTTCGTATAAAAACCAATCTATTGCGTTTTCTAATTAATGAAACTAACCGATGTTGTAGAAATGTAGGCCTATTCCTGTTCATTCAATATAAAATGTACTTTTAACAGTTTTATAGGAAGAAAGTTCAACATAACCGGCGTAAGCCGTCAGAATTTCTAATCCAATATAAAGTATTTACATTTAAAGTTATTATAAAACGTAACACTCAGCGATCACTTTAGTGAGTACAGGTGTAAAGTCCACTGGATCCTATACCTTTTATCATATAGTCTTCTTCTTGTGTTAGATCAATTAATTTTCCCTATTTACTCTCTCTTGACCAAGTTTCTTCCGGCTTCGATACTATTAGAGTGTTTGAGAGCTAAAGGTCTGTCTTTTATAGTCTTTTCCTTAATTTTTGAAAGCAATGACCGAACGAGAGATTTTTCACCTTTAAACAACACAGGGAAAATGTATAAAATAATAAGTACTCGTAAAATAATAATAGTATTATAATAATAACAATCAGTTAATACATTTTTTGTTAAGATTTAACTTGTATTCTAAGTAGCATTAAATACTGAACATTAAATTTTTAACTATTGGATTAAATTATTTATAATTTATTGTAATTCTTTCATACATCTGAAATTAAATAATCATTCATAATTACAGGAAAGAGAATTCATTATTTCATTCAGTCATGATAATGAAAGGAGAGAACAATAATAAAGAACATATAAATGTCTCCACCCCAAACATCAGTAGGATAATATTAAGGGATCGCATAAAATTAAGTATTATATGAAATACATAAAATACATTTAAGTTAATTATATCTTATTTTACGTAAATTAAATCTGTTTTTTTATAGTTAAATATTAAATGTAAAATTCCGTTTCAGGTATCTACAGCATGTGGATATGGATATGGAAGCTATGGAGGTTATGGATGTGGGTGTGGTTGTGATCCTCTTGTAGTAGATGTAGACACTTATTGCGTACCTACTTGTGGATGTGGTGGATACGGGGGATATGGTGGATATGGCGGATATGGTGGATATGGTGGATATGGTGGTTATGGCTGTGGATGTGGATGTGGATGCGATTGTTGTTGCGACTCCTGCTGTTGCTGTGAGCCCGTCACCGAAGTTACAACTGTTAAATGCGTTCCTGTTGTTGAAACTTATGTTGAACCCTGCTGTGGTTGCGGTTATGGTTACGGCAATGGTTATGGTTACGGTGGATATGGTGGTTACTATGGTTACCCAGGATATGGATATGGCGGATGTGGTTGTGGATATTAAAAATTCTGACTGTCATAATTCTGTATCGTTAAGAAATCATGAAAATAAACTGCTGACATTTATGATTGTGGAAACAATATTTCAAGTAATTTACATTCCCTACAATAATTTTTCTAAACTGTATCTTTTTGTATGATTTTTGTTTAATGAAGTAATAAAACTAAGTAATTACAGATCATATATGTGTTCTTTAATTTCCCCTGTTTCATACAAGTTCTATTGGTATTCTGAAATATTTTAATGAGTGTTCATAAACTATAAACCTTGTCAAATAAAGTATTCTTCAAACGTTTGATAGGTTTTTCCCTCAAACATGATTACATAAGTATTTTTTCAAACTAATATTTAATTAATTATTAAATAATATTTAATAAATATTAAATATTATAACTAATATAATGTAGGTATATTATTAACTAATATAATGTAGGTATATTATTAACTAATATATAATATTAATTTAATTAAAATTATTTAACTAATTTGAATGAAGTTCAATCAATAAATATTTTATATTCCATATATTTTCACACATATAAAACGTACAGCTTTTGTATTTTCGTAAGAATGTAATTAGTTTATCCAAGTTTTGTTTAAAAACTTACGAAACAAAACACCCCTGGCGATACTGACCCCAGGTTACTGAACAGGTTACAATGACTACAGTTCGAAATATACTGTATTCAGTCATTTTATAAATGACAAAGTAAACAATTCATAAATGCTTCAAAGCCAAAAATAAATAAAACTAACTGTGACTGCGTGAACAGGTTAGGTTGGTTAGTGTTAGGTTACTAGTGGACTAAACTGAAACTCAATTCTATGGAGGCCTGATAGGCGCATTTTCAGTCGGTTAATATGTGGTGAACACATCAAAATTCACTTCGCTGTTATTTTAGCATTTTCAACCAGAGATTGTCAATAATTGTAGTTTTTCAATTTTTCTCATAAATTTGGTTCAGCTCCCTTAAATGTTTGAGCCCTCACGAGGATTCAACTCGAGACCCCTCAGTCAGTAGAAGTGAATTGTAAACTTATAATATAAAACCTGTTCCTGAAATATAGACTACTTGAATATAAACCATGGTCCAATCTAAACTTTCCAAGGTGTTACAGCGAGGTTTATTATTTCAGTGTTGTAATATTTATAAAAAGTCGGATATCTGAGCACATAGTAATATTTACGAACATTCAAATTTATTGATAAAATTTAAGTTCGTAAATGCTAAAAAGCGCCGCCGTAAATAATTAAACATAACTGTAAGAAGTTAAGTTAGTTTAGACAGGTGAACTGTACACTAACAATCTTTTACAAACTTTTTCTTATAATAAAAACTGATTGAATATAAAACCGGACCTAAATCTAACCTGTTCGCTGTACTACAGCTAGGTTTAATTTTTAAAATGTCTCAGTAGTTATAACACAAATATTTTCTTATTTTAGTACGACTTTAGTCAGATATTTCAAACTTTGAATATTTTACAATTTACAATATTTAGATTTGGTCATTTATTTCGTCAAAGTTCTAAATATGTTGTCATCAGCCTTTTAAAATGAGGAAGTAGACTTTTTATAAATGCTACAAGGCAGTAAATAATGAAAACTTACTGTAACAGATTAGGTAAGATAAATATTAAATCAGGTACAATATAGAAGTTGTAATATATTACCTCCTAGCATAATATAGAATATATAATTTAAAAACGACCTAATCTAACCTGTTCGTACTGTTAGAGTTAGTTTATTATTTATGGTGTAGCATTTATAAAATTATTATTTTAATATATAAATTTGGCCATTTTAAAATATCCCGTCACTAAGTTGATTATTCATTTTGATCAATGAGGGTGTTTGTAGTTTGCTCTGAAACATAAAGTACAGGAGGGTTTTCCCGTTTACAAATGTATACAGCGTAATGGTTTTAAAAGTTGAATAAAAGAAAATATATGTTAATGTTGAGCACTTCCGAGATTTGCAACACTTGAGATTTCAGAAATTGAACCAATATCTTATATCGTTAAACTTTCATAGTCCTAAGAGTTATCATTTCTTGAAAACAAAATTTTAAATTAGTAATTTAATTTATCTCTTACAGGTGAATACAAAGGACATCAGTTCTTGAAGTAGTTGAGGACAACATATCTTCGAAATAATTTCCTGACGTCTGTTAATTATACAATGGAGTTTTTAAAACATTTTCAATTATATACATCTTTATACAATTAAATTCAGATTTTTTATGTCTTCTAACAGGCCACATCATTGCGCTGTTTTATGTCCTGTAGTAGTGAGGAAAGTTAACTTAGTTGTGTAAGTAGATGTTACAAACAGATATCTACCCAAAGGTAGAACAATTTGACAAACTACCTCACTATATTTTACTTAGTTTTGCGGATAAACTAAACTGTTTGAAATAAATTCACTAGTTTCATTTGTATTTTTATACTTATTAAGAGATGTAATTTTGTTTATTGTTATTATTAAAAATATTGTTACATGTGAACGTAATTTAATTCTTATACATCTAAGAAAATGTTTTCTCCATAATACGGGTTTTGTGTGAAGTCAAATAGCCATTAAAAGGAAATTCGGTTAAAGTAAAATGAATATTTAAATTATTAATTCAATTAAAGTCAGTATAATATTAAAATAAATGTCTGTTTATTTTGGTTGCTTGTAGTACAGTTATGTGACAGAAAGTTGTAATTGTTATATGAAGTACTGCTCACTGTAGACGTTAATGCAATTTATGTGCTTTGATCATAAACATTTTTGTACGTATTTTAAATCAAATAAAACTAACTTTTCCATAATTATTAAGTTGTAAAATGATGTTGTTATGAATATACAACATATTCCTTATAATTATATATGTTAATAGGGTTATTTTGCTAATCATTTATAAGTACATGATTTTCATATGACTAACAAAAAAATCTCTTTTTAGCTAAAGAAGTTAATTAAATAATTTAGGTTAGTTTAGTTTAGGCAAAGTTGAGGAGACCTACCGTAAAATATAATGCATGTATACATACGAAATGTGTATATATTCATGTTTCGTTTATTTGTAAAATTATAAAATCAAATAAGACTCTATATTGAAATTATTTATAAAAAAATAAATAAATATTAGTTTTGATGAATACAAAAGTATTTTATACGGTAAATTGGTACAGAATATACTTTATATATAATAAAATTTAAATAAATTTTGAACACAATTTCTCATAAATAATAAATAATTTCTGTTTGGTTTTATTTCTTCAATAAACAAAAATCTGTTAAAAATATTGAATACATTTTAGAAAATATTTTCTAATTCATCTAAATTATGATAATTTGGAATACTGTTTCTAGAACTAGAAATGTATCAGTAGTTTACTACGTGTAATCGTTAAAGGTCTGATAGTTGTAATTACCAGCCATAACCGCAACCGTAATTGCCACATCCACCATAACATCCACAACCACCACAGCCGCAACCACAGCCAGGTTGACAGTAGGTTTCAACAACAGGTACACAATGTACAGTGGTAACTTCTGTGATGGGCTCGCAGCAGCAGTCACAGCAACAGTCACAGCAACAGTCGCAACCGCATCCGCCACATCCACCGCATCCGCCACCACATCCACCACATCCGCCACCACATCCACCACATCCGCCACCACATCCACCACCACATCCACCACCGTAACCACATCCACCACAACCGCAACCTCCACATCCACCATAGCCACGACATCCGCCACATCCACCACAGCCACCCCATCCGCCACATCCGCCACATCCATTATATCCATATGCACCTCCGCAAGCTGAAGATACCTGAAACCAAAGTCATATTTATATAATTCAAACATTCAGTTACCTTCGTTCATTTTTAATACTCCAACTTTTTTTTATTTAAAACATATTTAATTTGATTTTATATAATAATTATATACTATATATATATTATAAAAGTTCTATTTACGTAATAACTAGTTTAAGGTAAAAGCAAAATGTGGACTCACTAATATTGTTTCTTTCCGGTGTTTCATAAGAGTTATTAAATTTCGAATTATTTAAATTATAGATTTAGTAATTTAAAATTTAATTTTAGACTTTTCTCCACAATTTGCGGTTAACTTATAAAACAATTTAAGACTTTATCATCGATATAGGTTTTAAAAATTATTTGTAATCTATTATTGGGGCTTTAATCTTATGATACACGAAACATATACAAATATATTTTTAATTGGAATATTTTTAATAATATTATTGAGGATGTAACGTTATATTTTTGTCTCGTATTTACTATCTCTTTCGAATATTAGTACACTTTATCATAGTTATAGTTACATTTTGTCCACCACAAATTAATTAGTTTGATTTTTATTAGTTTAGTTACTCTTTGAAAATTGGGCAAGATTTAATTTTAATACAATATGATTCTCTATTAAGTTTAATGAAAGACAAAGTCAATTTATCGAGTGTAAGATATCACTTAATCTGTTGTCAGTTAATAATTAATACTATAATAAATCAATAACTATAAGTGTCAATACTTCGTGAATACAGTTCAAACTTTCTCGAGACATGCACAACACCCACCTAAGATTAGTAAAAAAGTCACCTGAACAACGTATGCTGAAAAAATAGTAGTGTTCTTACAAACAAAGCTATAATGTGTTACTGTTCCTTTCCTTCAAATCGCTACCATTTATTCTTTTTGTACAAGAACATTAAGCTATAGTGCCGCTTAAATTATGTTATACTGTTTTGTACCTATTCAAAAGTACAAAGGCACATACTTTTCGGAAATATGTGTTTATCTTTTAAACGATGGGTGACAATTTTACGTCTAGCCGTAATAATTTATATCTTCAATATTACAATATTAGATTGAAGTAAACTGTAAGAGCTACAAAGGACGTTGCCAAGCACTCCCATTATAAAAGGTTTTGCCCGATATGATTATTTTTCAAAATGTTTAGAGATATATTTTCTTTGAGATAAAATTGAAAGTTGTGTTTTATTATCCGATTTTTAAGAATTTATAACTCAATTTCAAGAAGGTCTCACTAATCAGTTTTATAAATGTAATTAAGACCTACAAACATTAATAGCTCCAAGATTCTGTTTTATTCACGAAGAATATTGAATTTGTAATTATAATCGATGTAGATCTGCCAACATACATTGTTCAATTGTTAATTATTTGTGAAAACAAATTACATATTTCGTTGAGTAAGATATATTCTATCCGACAAAAACATATGAACGTATATTTATTATCAGATTCCGATTAAATTAAAATGAAGGTTGATGTGACCCTATTTTCCATTACCTTTAACTATTTTTTAATAATTAAAATTTTAGGAGGATCAAATTGTATTTGTTTAAACATAGCAATATTTAATATCTCTGACATTAATAGAATAGAAAACTTGAATTGGTAATATTACGATTGTTATTAAGGCAGAATAATACGAGTTTTAAGGGTAACCGAATACAAAATTGGTTATTAAAACTTGCCTTGGAAAAATATCCAATTAAGTATAGTGTGTTGTAATCTATGAATCCACACCAAAATATTTTCTACCAAAATATTTTCCAAACTATTATTCTTAAAAATATGTTTCTTTCTTCAGAATATGACATATTGTTATTAATTATGGAATTCATATTAAAATGTGAACCAGATTTTCTAAATATCTAGAAAATTTAATAGTTTTAAATAACTCAAATCTTCTATAAAATTATTTTAAATTCAAAGGAACAAATGCGAATTTTGTCAAATTAGCTGAATAAATATAACTTTAAAAACATACCTGGACGAAGGCGAAAAGTGCCAAAGCACAGACTGCTACTTGGAATGCTGCCATTTTGTTTCTTTACTAGTTCAGTTGAAAATGGTAAGGTAAACTCTCTATATATACTACTTTACATCAAAAGGTGCCTTTGTCTCGACACACGTATAAATCTCTGGTGTCTGATATCTGTTGGAGTTTCAAAGATAGGGCACAACACGGTGTCTATTAGATAATTATTTCGGGTGCGAGGTTAGTATTTCAGACTATAATCACGAAATGAGAGATTATGTAATATTTTCACAAGTTTATTTGCCGAAAAATTAAAAATAAAACTAGGTGTAATATTTTAATTATACTTTTCAATACAAAATGTATCAGAAATATATTAGTTTCGGTAATATAATACGAAATTTAAATTCAGATTTGATACATTTCTTATTGAAAGAGGTCTTTAGAGACATTATATTTTCCAGTATTAAAATGGCATTCAGTACTACATCTTTAATTTTTAATCGGATATTTTGTGTTATTGTTCAACTACAGATCACGAAAATGAGAATCAGAATTATCGAATTTTATAACTGTCACTCAAGTTTTGACAAAATAATTGTTTTATAAACAGCAAGCGTATGTCCCCAGTAAGTGCTGGTCTATAAAACAGTAACAATAAACCCAAATACAACATTAAGGAAAGAAAAATCTATAATATATTGTAAATATATTTGGCAGTCTTTTCTTTCTTGATGTCCAGATATTGTGTAACTCCTTTCTGCAGTACAGATTGTTTTTGGAGTTTTTTATGAGCCACTGGAGGTATCTCCTCTAGAAGTTTTTTTAGTAGATTATGGACCGGATGGTCTGATCTCTATGACGAACATATCAGGAGCTTTCTCCTCAGGATCCTGAAGGAAATGTCAAGATGACCAACCCAAAAATGGATGTGTTTTCGTTTTTTCACAACTATAGGACCACTTTCCCCTCTTTTCACTTTCTAATCATTTTTTCATATTAGTTCCAGAGGTTTTACTGCTACAGACTAAGGTAAATCAGGATAACTAGACATCCTCGTTTTAAATATGTAGGATGATTCAGACCACAAGTCTCAATTATAGGAGTCTAATTCTAAAGAATTTAAAATTTAACCTTAGATCAAGTTATACCTAATAATAAAGGGGGTTTTTTTATATCACACCATTTAAAAAATATCTTATATGTTAGATTTAATGGTAGTCTGTAAATACAAAATGTATAGTTATTATTAGTCTACATTTTAATTTTTTTATTTAGTGTGTAACTCAACCTACATGTCTTAAGGTTTACATATGGTTGTTTTAATTTTTCATAAAGTGGAGTTGAAAGCATTTTTAATAAGAGTGCAAATATGGCACAATATATTGAGGACCTGGTAATAAAGATACCTGTTTTATTTAATTTATTTTTTAATTAAAAAAGATAAACGAATAAAGAAATGAGCGTAAAGTCCAAAGTTTGAAATATTTTTGGCTTCCATATTGAAATTGTAAATAAGATTTGTATTTTTTGCCTAAAAGTTTGATTTCCAATGATGTTTTTAATTAGATATAACGTAACCCATGTTTGCATTAGAAAATCTCAAGAAATATAATCCACTCCCACCCATACATGCCCCGAATAGTCAACCGAATTCGGGAAAATATTTCTCCATTCTTCTAATACAAAAGAGTAAAAGATGGGTACATGTAAAATTTGTGTGTGTTTTTTATATATAAAAAAGTTACAAAACTGTATTATTTTATTTTATTTTTCCATAATATATTCCAGTAATTGAAAAATATATTTAATTATCTCTCCGTGCGTGATTATATACTTATAAACTTACCTTACCTACAAAATATTATCAAATAGACGCCATGTTGTGCTCTATCTTAGAAAGTGGAGTGAAATCAAACACCAGTGATTTAAACGTGGTCTCAACAAAGGCAATTTCAATGAAAAATAGTATAAAAGGGTTCACGGGACTAAACCAGGTACACTTGCAACCAAATTAACAAAGAAACAAAATGGCAGCATTCCGAGTAACAGTCTGTGCCTTGGCACTATTTGCTTTCATCCAGGTATGTTTTAAAATATAACACTTGTCAGCTCACTTTTAAAATTCACGATGATATTTTATAAATTAAACACTATTTAGTTCAGCTTTAAGATTTATTTAAAATCGTCATGTTTTTCAGAGAGTGTTTGTCTGTTTTAAGGTAACTATAGTCAAATTGTTTAACATAGTATTTTAAAGCATGACTTGCATGAACAACGTTTTAGACAACAAATTTTAAAAAAGAAGTTAAACCACTAACTTCCTTTGCATTCTAAATTTAACCGAAAGTATAAAAAAAACATGTGTATTATTACCATTATTTTTAGTCGTAAATGTTTACTTTTATAATCTAAAAATACACCAACATGTACTTTGAGGTTATCCTATTTCGTCTTCTATTACATTACTATCAGTTGTATTAAAACAATAAAATTTTTGGTTTTCATCCAAGTCAATAATTAAAACAATGTTTTGATTTTGTGTTTTAGACGAAACGTTGCAAATATTACGTAAATATTCCGTTCTTTGGTAACATAATTATTTATATTTATTATACGTTAAAATTTACTTTATTCCCCCCCAAAGGGTGATCCTTTATAAGGTGTCGTCGTGCTTTTTCGCCGGGAATTGATACAGCAAAAAGGTAAAAAGATCAATATTATTAAAGATCTCGCTTGTACTCCCACTACTATTTTACTCATTGAAGATGTAGTTAAGAAGAAACTCTCACTTCAAATAAACTCGTACCATTTCAGGGCCTGTCATATAAATCAATGTAAAAAAAATGTTCGTCTTACTTTTGATAATTCCGTTCAACTTGTCCTTGAGTACAGGTTTATTTCTATCTGAAATGAGAGCTTCTTGAATTACTCGTATCACTAAGAATGGTTATAAGATTTACAATGAAAAATACAGTTTAATCTCGATCCTAAATTACTTAAGGAAACGTTTTGAATTTTTAGTACTAAATACATTTTTAGCTGCAAATACATATTATTCTGAAAAACGACGTTGATTTTTGAGAGAGCCATCAACAGTCACCAATTTAGCAACGTTAATTTCCTACATCAACCATGACCTTGAAAATGGTATTCAAATTGACCATGTGTTTTGAGTTTCTTGCACATAAATTCCGACTATGGAAATAAAAAATGACGCAAATTATTATTATTTTTAAATATAAGAATGAGAGGGACTGAATTTTAGCTTCTTATATTTACAATTTAAATAATTTGTAAAAAGTTATTAATATTTTAAAACTAGTTAACTCAACTGAGTTTTCAAGATATCATTTTCAATTTATAAAAATTATTTTTATGGAAATAGAAAATGTATTTCTAGATAATAAAGAATTAAATTGATAAAGGTAAAAGAATATGTAAAATATTTTTTATATGGTTACGGTTTCAGGTATCTTCCTGTTGTGGTGGATGTGGATGTGGACGTCTTGCTTATAGAAGCTATGGAGGATGTGGTTGTTGTGAACCATTGGTAGTAGATGTAGACACTTACTGCGTACCCACCCCTTGTTGTTGTTGTTGTGATGGAGGTGGTGGATGTGGTGGCTGTGGTGGATGTGGTGGATGTGGTGGCTGTGGTGGATGTGGTGGATGTGGAGGATATGGTGGATGTGGTGGATGTGGTGGCTATGGTGGTTGTGGTGGTTGGGGATACTAATCCAATCACATTGTCTGTGCCTCTAACAAATACATATATTAAATTACAGACACAAATCTGCCTCTAGTAACAATACTTCAAATAACACAATGTCTTATATGAATTTGTTTCTGAGCTGTATACAAGTTAATGTCTGACTTTTGTTAATGAAGAAATAAACTGAATAGTTACATAGCATACATTTGTTAATCTTCTATTTATTTCCTTTCAATAAATTCTAATGGCATTGTGTCATATTTTATTGAGTCCCTTTCACCAATGATCATTTGCATATTTAGTTATTCCATTATTCTCATCCAAATTCTGAGCAATGATTGTTTTTTTGAATCAATCATATTAGCCACGTTAAACTTAAACGAAATTGCAATTGTTTTATTGAGAGAAAACAAAAAGGATCAACAGACGTGAGTACTCACATTTAATATAATATAATGATTGTTTATTTTGTTGTCGATGTAAAATTATTCGTTTAATCCAAATGTATGTGTGTGTGTGTGTGTGTGTGTGTGTGTGTGTGTATATATATATATATATATATATATATATATATATATATATGGGTTTTCAAAACTACATACTCAAACATCAAAAAATATTTCTGATCTTAAAATGAAAACGAAATTCCTATACATTTTAGAAAGTCTGTCCCCCTGTTTTATTATTTCTAAATATAACTTAGGTAATAGATCAAATATTACGTATTTTATGTAACTTTTACAAAAACTAAAACTGAGTTTTGTACAGTTCCAAAATGGGGACAATTAACAATTTTAAATGTAGAATATCTCCAATACTATTCACTTTACAACAAATGTTTAAACTAAACATAAACAAATATAAAACTATAATAAAAGTGAAAATTACTGTTTCAATTGTAACAAGTGCAACATAATCTTCCTTGTTTTGATTTTTTATAAATAAATTCGTTTTGGCAACGTCCCCCATCAAAATATATATACATTTAATTTTTTTTTCTTTTTGGTGTGATGGAAAAGTAATATGAGGGGTTATTAAAAAAGACTAAACAGTTTGCATGAATTAAAACAACTGATTGTTACAACAATGGAAAGGCCATGTTTATAAGTTTGTTTGTGTAAGGTTATGTTTTGTCTTGGTTTTTTGGTTGACTAACGCTAAACCGTTTATCAAATGGCTTCCACAAAGCAAGAAAAGTCGTTTCGTGTTTTGGAGTTCGCTCGAACTCATGCTGTTGTTAGTGTTCAACGGAACTTTTGAGCAAAATTCAAAAAGGATGCTTCTCATCGGAACTGCATAGCTATTTGGATGAGGCAGTTTGAGACAACTGGGTGTTTTTGTGCCAAGAAAAGTTCGAGCTATCCACAGACTCCGGAGGACAATGTGGAGAGAATTAAAGTATGCACGTAGACCTAAAACATCAACTCGCAAAACTAGTAAGGAAGTTCCAATACCACGGTCTACAGTATGGCGTGTCTTGCGCAAACGGACGAGACTTAAACCGTAAAAACTGCAACTGTTACAAACATTATGGCTTACTGACAAGTCAAACTGCAGAGATTATTGCCTTGCTATGATTAAACAGTTTGAAAATGATGGATTTGCTGACAGACTAGTGGTCAGCAATGAGAGGCTATCTTCAACCTCAGTGGACAGATAAATCGTTACAACTTAAACATATTGAGATCAGAAAACCCAAGGGCATTTTTGAGTACTAAAGAGATTCACCCAAACTAAACTTTTATGTGCTCTTAGCAACAATAAAGTGTATTGACCATTCTTCTTTATTGGACGCACTTTGTCTGCCATCGTATATTTAGATACCATGTTAGAATTGCTCATTCCTCAGCTTATAGAAGATATTCCAAACATTTTTCATCTAGATGGGGCTCCTGCACACTACAAATCTGAGGTACGAGAGTTTTTGAGTGTTACTTTGCCAGACCGTTGTATTGGTAGCTCTGGAAATGAAGACATACCTCTGTTGCGCTGGCCGCCACGATCACCGGACTAGCGATTTTTTTCTTGTGGGGGTTCATTAAAGACACAGTTTTCTACCCTCCAATGCCTCAAAACCTGAAAGACTTAAGATAGCGCATAACAGAAGCAGTGCAATTTTTCAGTGTGTGGGCGGAGTTGGAATATCGCCTGGATATTTGTAAAGTAACTAACGGAGCTCATATCGAGCAATTGTAGTGCTTCATAAATTTTTTGTAATGTACATTAAAACTTGTTAATATAACAAATTGTTTTATGCAGTTTTCATGATTTTGTGACTCTATGTCTGCAAATAATATAACCTTATTTTTGTACCATTATTTTTTATCATTTTATCATTATGCTGTTTTTTATGTCTAAAACGACCCACTTATTTTAATAATTTAATAAACTTACTTCTTGTAGTCAATAGTGTATCTTTTTCTTAATTTTCACTAAAGATTTTTCAGGATAAATCCCATCATCAGGTGCTTGTCAATTTAATCAAAATTACATAGCACATAACAACTTAGCACCAAACTTTAACTAATCAAATTATTAAGAGTAACATAAACATTAAAACGTCAAAAAATATTAAAATGTTAAAAAACTGAAAACATTAAACAATAAACATGAAATATTATAAGTTAGAGTTCTACTTAAACATGCTTCACTCAACGATAAATTGTGCAGACGGCGGTCCTTGTAGTTATGCCTTGGTCAGTTATCTTGGCTAGTTGGTTATGTTCTTACTTGTTTGTAGTCTCAGGATGGAGTTATAAGTGATATGAGTGGCAAACCTTGTTTGAATAAAATAGCTGTTATCCAGGTTTCATAATCTTGTAATTGAGTATCACATAGACTTAGGCTAAGTCCTAACAGTGAGGTAGGTTAAGTCCTAACAGGCCACGTAGATGTGAATATATATTTAAAATGTCTCCAGTCTCTTTACTTATGTCATTGTCTCGACCCTGTTGGTCCTTGAAGTTGAAGCTGTACTTATGTGTACTAGACTCGCTAAGCTTGTGTCGGTGACTCGGAATTGTCTAAAATCGAAACTACATGAATATTGTAATTTCTTGGAAGGATAAAATTCAAAATTACAATATTTGACGATATCTTTACGATTTGCCATCTAAGAAATGTGGGGTTAGTAGTTTTATACGCAGAATTGACTGAGTAAAAATTTTAAAAAGAGATAAACACTTTGTGTGTAAATAGAAGACGTATGGCTATTTATTTTTTTCCGGCGTCCCGTGGTACCTAATTTCGCCCCATTTACTATATATATATGTCAAACTATGATTTCGCTATTTTTTTTTGTTCAGGGTATGCAATTAATTTTTATATAATTAGTTTTATATGAATAATTAAAACACTGAATATTGTTTATAAACCCCTCAAATGTGCGTGTTAAAAATTCCCCCTCAACATGTATGAAATTATGTTATAACTTAATAATTTTAAAAAAAATCACGATTTACAGCGTGTCCCGTAAGTAGGCTGCTAAACTTTAGGAAATGTTTTTGTATATCAGGATAAAGAACAAATTAAAAATACAAAATTTTCCAAAAGCAATTAGTTTTCCAGATAGCCGACATATTTGTTTACAAAAAAAAAAATATTATTTTGGATATAGAAAAAGGTATTGAGTTCAGATTTTGTATACGTATTTAGAATATTATGTTTATAAATGTAATAAAACTAAAGACTTTCTTTTGTATATTTTCAAAATGGCGGCAGTTTGAAATAGTAAACTCAAAAACCATAAACTTTATAAAAAATTCACAAGTAACAACACATTTTCCATTTTTAATGACAAACAAAACAGTTACAGTGTAGGTCAAAGGATAACCGAGTTATCCATTTGATTTCTAATCATTGTATTGAATAAAAAACTGCAGCAATGTAGTCGTTTTTTTTAATAAGCTTTAAAATAATATAGCAAAATTTATACCTTTATATTTTAAAACGTTTGCCTCCCCCCCACCCATTCCCCAATAATTTTGAAGAGGAGCCAAATTTTACTTACAAAGGGAGTACAGGCTTAATTAAATTTACTAACACTAAATACTTTTGTCCGTTTAAGGAATGTTTATAAAAATTGGTCTGATGATTTGATCGCCATAAATGCAAGGTCAAACATTTAGAGTTAGTGATTTCTAAGTGTGTCCTACATGACACCAACATGTATTACAATCAGACCAATACCTATAATAATGTCGGTTCACTCTCCCATGTAATGAGAAAGATGATTTGTCAATGAAAGAAATGTATCTTAGATAATTTTCTGGATTCTGGCATTTCACATTTACAATTGTTTGATAGAGCTCCATTTTTCGGTTAGAATTATCTTACCTGTATTTCATACGGATGAAACCTGTTCCTCTTTAGGAATCGTTTGTACTGTTAAGAACCATAAGAAAGACCAGTTTCTGTCGAAATACTAGGAATTGACGAATTAGGTTCTATGGTGACATTACCAAGGACGTAAACATAAGATTCTTCACTAATCGCCTTTAGTGGTCTACCAATTGTAAGAGGATCTTTTACATTGGGACTATATGAAAATTTATTCACTAGTTTTGACGTGTAACATTTGGTCTCTCAGGTTGTGCCTCACTTAAACAAGCGCACTGCTTTAATAATTCTTCAACGCTTGCCCGTATAGAAAGATAATTTCTACTTTGTATTAATTAGACCGATTCATTGTTTAGTTAGTGTTAACAAAGAATCTCAAAACTTCTCCGTCTAAGGCCAAACAAACAACTGAAATAAGTAATATGAAAAAAAAAAAAAATAATAATAATAATAATAAATAAATAAAAATGTTCTAGAAGGGTTTTAGACGGGGGAGATGAGACCTTTTTGAATTGAAATTGGGCTGTTGCAAAAAAGGTCGAGTGACCAGTTCATATTTTTTATAAATCATCAAACTGGTGTGCTTCAAACCTTACTATTATTTGATAACTTTTACTTAGTAGCAATTTCCTCTTTTATTTTCTTTAAACTTTTACCATCCACTATTTTGTTACCAATGAACGTATTTATCTAAATACTCCACCCATGTATGTTTTTTAAATCAGCTTTAAAATAACGTGCCACAATCTATAACTTTACATTAAAAAAATGTTTACCTCACCCCATGCCCACCATAATTTTGAATAGGGGGCAAATTTTACTTTAAAGGTAGCTATTATTGTCCCTCAAGCTTTCCAAAGTTTTTATGTTGTATCTAGTACCGTTCAAAAATTAAAGGGTTTTCGATAGTGACTTTTTGATAATTCCGTATAGTGTATATGTTGTGCTCAATCTACAAAAACGTTTAATAAACAAACACGTTTATGGGTTATTTACTATTAAGTAAAATAAAGAAAGTAGTTTATATCTAAATATGTAGAATATATATATATATATATATATATATATATATATATATATATATATATATATATATATAGAAAGTAGTCTCTAATGATCGTGAAATAAAATGTACATTTTATGAACACTGTATGTAATTTTTTTCTTGCGAATAAATTAATTTAATAAATAACACTTTCTCGTACGAATTCATTTTTCAACAAATAAATGTGTTATTTATTAAAAATACTAATTAACTAAGTTAATTTATCCATAGATGTTTCATTACTAATTATATGCCAAAAAATCAGTTCAGTCCTTTAATATTACAAAAATACATCTCTATAATATACACTTATAATAGTTTATTTGTTGTAATCAATTCAACAACTTCCTACCCTTAAGTTATTATAGTATTCGAGAGCTTGAATAGAGTAAAACTTGAACACAAATTCTCACAAGTAGTACGTTCATTTGTTAAACCACGTTTCAACCACAGAGTCTCCATCATCAGTGATGCAAGCGTTACAATATCCAAACTATAACTCAAGTTCTTTTATTTATGTCTCTTTTTTATAAGGTTATAATTACAGAGATGATATTCTCCTTTATAAAAGTAATAATAACTCAATAAAATGTACGTTAGGAATGGTCTAAATAATTTTAAAGTAATTGGATAAGTGTTTTAAACTCAATATGGACCTAAAATATTTTAAGCTATTCATCTACCTGATTAAATGAATGAACTTATATAATTTTACTGGGTTCTTTTCTCTTGTCTCTAATTGATTAGCGGCACAGTATTTTAATTAATATCTGGAGGACTGTTATAGCGTTCAGTAAAATAAACTTTAGCTCAATGTTAATCACCATGTAATCTCTTGAAAAACTGTTTTCAATTTATTATTTGTTATTTGTAGCTATGTTTGTATTATTATTCAATATGAATGGCAAAAATATCTGAACTTTGAAAATTAGAATATATTTTTAATACAAACGTATTTTGTTTAACTTTTACCAAAAATAATTCAAGATCTAGGTTAGTTATTGAATAATGGAACTATGGAAATCCTTATTATAAGTTAATATTACAAAAAAATACCCCACGGTAACACGAAAATGTAAGTACAGGATAATGCGAATAAATATTGAAGAAAGCATTTGCACTACGAAGAAATTTATAAATAAATATTGAGCTTGACTTGTGAGATAATATTAGATAGAAAAAAACTCGAATACAAGCTCTCACAAAAATTACGTTTACTTAGTCAAACGCTTTTCAACAACAAAGTCGCCATCCTCAGTGGTACATGAGCTACAATAAATAAACTATAACTATAAATAATTATAACTTATAATTTTAGTTATTGTAGCTCATGTGTCACTGAGGATTGTACTTTGTCGTTGAAACACTTTTGATTAAGTACACGTATTTTTTTGTGAGATCTTGTCTTCAAGTTTTTTTTCTCTATTTTTGAAAAAAACTAATCAAATAAGTAGCGGTATTTGTCAAGGCTTATTGAATACAAAGCACTTTAAACAGCAAATAAACAGCAATATATAAATGCAATAGACAAAATATATTAAGAAATGATTGCTAAAAAAACGTTTGGTGAGGATTTGGGATTGAATGATAGAAGACGTACAAACGATCCTACATGTGGTTAGAATTTAAAGACAGAATTAAAGATCACAAATATCGTATGTATCTACTTTGTTTTATTTATTTATTTACCAAAAATCATACATATATTAAAAATAGTTTGGAGTATTGATTCTAGAGTTTGACATGAGAGTATTTTAAAGACACGCATGAGTTAAATTTAGTAGCAACCGCAACCGCCACATCCATATCCATACCCGGAGTGACCGCAACCACCATAGCCTCCATAACTACCGTAACCATAACCATTACCACAACTACAGCCGCATGGTTCAACATAGGTTTCAACAACAGGTACGCACTGGACAGTTGTCAACTCGGTGATTGGTTCGCAGCAATAGTCGCAACCACAACCACATCCACCATAACCGCCACATCCACCATAACCGCCACATCCACCATAACCGCCACATCCTCCATAGCCTCCATAGCCTCCAAGACCATAACCACCATATCCACCATAACCGCCATATCCATATCCATCACATCCACAACCACAGGTGGATACATCTACTACAATAGGATCACAACAACCACATCCACCACATCCATAACCTCCATAGCTTCCATAGCCTCCATTACCTCCACATCCTGCATATCCAACTCCACAGGCAGAAGATACCTAACATCATGAACACATACGTAAGTTTATACACATTCTCTTACAAACATGATATTTTATTATTCTACCAAATTGAAAAATTGATAGAATTTACTTTTCCTATATAGTACTCTCCTATATCATAAATGTAAATTTAAAAAATCATATTCATATATTTATTACACTATTTGGAAAATAATACTCTTAGAAATATTGATTACCAATCAGGTTACAGACGATGCTATCTCATACCTAGAGACACATTGTCATTAGAATAATAAGTCATCATTAATTTAATAATGTTGCAATGGTCATTGTAAAATGTCACTTATATCTCGAGTAATTAATTACTTTATTTCATGTCAACGTAGTAACAATAACAAACAAAATTATATTTAAAATGCACATATTTAAATTTAAATTTGGGAAATTGGTTTTTCTTCAATCGATAATTTACTGAACTTTGTGTTCATAGTTTTTAATGTTTTTTTAAACTCTTTAAGTAGAATTAAATAATTATTATAATTACAAAACAAATTAAATACATTATCGAATTACAACAGGTTTAGAATTAAGTTGTAAACTAAAGACGTTATATTTTGCGATAAATTAAAAATAATTAAGATCACAACGACTGTATGTTGTTTACAACAAATTATTTCCAGTCAAGTTATTAAAGTGTCCAGTTCTGGAAAAATTAAAATATATAGTAGCTTGCTGTTTATTTGTAGGCTATAACGAAACGTGTTTTTCGATATTCTTTCTAAAATATATAGTTCTTAACTGTTATATATATGTATATTAAATGAACTCGACTCAAATATGTGGAAAATTTGGGTACAATTTTTGTCAAACAAACAGACAGACATTTTCGTGAAACTAAACCATAAAAATACATAAAACCATGTTTAGTTTATAAGTCTATTTATATAAATATGAATTTGTGAAATCAGCTGACATATATAACATACCTGGACGAAAGCGAAGAGTGCCAAAGCACAGACTGCTACTTGAAATGCTGCCATTTTGTTTCTGGGTTGCAAAGTGTACCTGGTCTCTTCCTGTGAACTCTTTTATACTTTTTTATTTCGAAAGACCCCATTGTCTCGACACACGTTTATATCTTTGCATTTGATTTCCTTATAAGCTTTAAAGATAGGGCACAACACAGCATCTATAAGATAATCGTTCGTGTCAGGGTATATCACTCTAAAAACATGTACGCAGAGATTATAAAACCAATTCTCTCATCTGATCACTGGATTACGTTATGATGAAATAAATTAAATATATCAATAAAAAAATCTTTCTATAGACATTTTAAAAATTAGTCTAAATTCTTTGCTTTTAATTTATGACTTGTACGTAGTGTAGAAAAATATGTTGACACCGAAAATTTGACGCTCTCGTTATTGGAGCTTGTCCTTCTTAAGAGTGTCTTTACGTTATTGGAGCTTGTCCTTCTTAAGAGTCTCTTTACGTTATTGCAGCTTGTCCTTCTTAAGAGTTTCATTACGTTATTGGAGCTTGTCCTTCTTAAGAATTTCTTTACGTTATTGCAGCTTGTCTTTCTTAAGAGTTTCTTTACGTTATTGGAGCTTGTCCTTCTTAAGAGTTTCTTTACTTTATTGCAGCTTTTCTTTCTTAAGAGTTTCTTTACGTTATTGCAGCTTGTCCTTCTTAAGAGTTTCTTTACGTTATTGCAGCTTGTCCTTCTTAAGAGTTTCTTTACGTTATTGCAGCTTGTCCTTCTTAAGAGTTTATTTACGTTATTGGAGATTGTCCTTCTTAAGAGTTTCTTTACGTTATTGGAGCTTGTCCTTCTTAAGAGTTTCTTTACGTTATTGCAGCTTGTCCTTCTTAAGAGTTTCTTTACTTTATTGCAGCTTGTCCTTCTTAAGAGTTTCTTTACGTTATTGCAGCTTGTCCTTCTTAAGAGTTTCTTTACTTTATTGGAGCTTGTCCTTCTTAAGAATTTCTTTACGTTATTGCAGCTTGTCCTTCTTAAGAGTTTCTTTACGTTATTGCAGCTTGTCCTTCTTAAGAGTCTATTTACATTATTGCAGTTTGACTACATGGGTGTATGTTCATTTATAATAAGCTTGGTTTTTAATTTTTTGTAGAATTTCAATTTTATAGTTTGTAAAACACTTTTTACAAATTTTTAAAGCTCATAACTATTAGGTTGCATATTTTATCAAAACTTGTTCCTGCTTTTTTTTTAATTGTTCCAATTAAGCCTCTAAGGATCCGAGTAAATTTTTTGGTCGTCAGATCTATACAAATCCTCATTTAGTTGTTATCTGTTAAACAAATGAAAATGAATCAAAGAAGATGTATGTGAAGTTGACGTCACCCAGTGTGAACATACAAATATTGGTTTTTTTTTAATAGCTGGTTCCATATTATTTCAAAGTAAACAAAATCAAAGTTCCAATAAAAAAAAATAAATAAAAATAGTACTTTCTAACATTCTTCGATTGTACCACCCACTTTTCAAGTAATTGTATTCAACGTCAATTTATCTACATACAAAAGAAATTAACCGATTTCAATATATCATTATTATTATTTTTTTGATCAGGGTAGCGTAAAACTAAATTCACAAACACACATTAAGTTTAAATTATTTTGAATTTAGTTTGCCCAAATAACTTATTTAGAAATCTCCCAGAGGGGCCTTATAGATGGCAGTCAAATTGAATAGAATTTATTTATTGTTTTAAAATACAAGAAAAACATACAAATTCATTATGGAATATAAATTTTATTTCGCTCAGTATTCTAAAATCAAAAAGTTATAACAGAGAAAAAAAATGATTAAATATTTATATGGTTTGAACAATGCTTAAATAACGATCATAACTCTTGCTGATGAATATAAAAAAATTTAAAAAATTTAATGAAAGAGGATGCAGAAGAATGTTTCGAACTACTTTGTTTTCTAGTTGTAGTATAGTGTTATTTGAAATTTAACTGAATGGTATAATAAAGCTATTTATAAAATTAATGAAATCTCCAGTTACGTATACAATTTTCCCAAATTGAGAAAACATAAATTGCAATAAATATTAAAAAATATAGGTGAAAGTATACGAAAAATTCGTTTCTCAGATCAAATTGCTTTGGTGTAGAGATTTAATAACCAATCACCATTTATTCATATGAGTAACTAGGAACTTCTATTTAGTATCAATATATACTAGACAATTTCAAGACTGTTTCCAAATATCTGCATTTCATTACTAATTTTTTGTACATGACAATTGCTGACACGAAAAACGTTATTTAACTTAATGGCCAGCGTTTAAAATTATCCTATGTTCTACTAAGTCCAAAAGGAGACTGACTATACCAGTTTATCTATAATAATATTTTAAAATGAAGGACTCGAACATTACAGACAGTTGAAACTATCACTCCAGAACAGGTTTTCTAATGTTTACATATGTCAAGATTCTGCTATTTTTTAAAACTAGTTAATACTTCTTTAAAGAAAATTCAATTTGAAGTTTAACGACATTTTCACTTTCACTACATGTATATTTATTAAAACAAAAACATTCTGCCACCATTCAATGGTTAGTTGGACGAAAGGAGGTGGGGCTGTGACAAGGTAAGCTGATAATGTCACAAAATATTATCAATGACATCACAAGACGTCAATGATATAGTCCTGAAAACAAACCAATATAATCTTAAAAATCGGATAATCTTCCAATAGTAGGCCTAATATTACTCAAGAATTGAATGTCAGTTGTGCAATATATTGTAGATATCGAATAAAAAATGGTCTCCCTCTCACTCATATATATATATTTTTTAATTAATTATATATTTTTTTACTGAAAAGTATAATTTCATAATTACTATTTTATTTTTAAATTTTCCGGATATAAACCAGTAAAAATTATGTTTAATCTCTCCGTGCGAGATTATATACAGATAAACGAGTTTCATACAAGAAATAATATCTAATAGTCACCGTACTGTGCTCTATCTTAGAAACTTCTATAGAAATCAAATAGCAGAGATCTAAACGTGAGCCGAAACAATGACACCTTGTAATGTAAAATAGTATATAAGAGCTAACCTGACTATACTTAGTACACTTTCAACCAAGAAACAAAATGGCAGTATTCAAAATAGCAGTCTGTGCCTTGGCACTCTTCG
This sequence comes from Aphrophora alni, assembly GCA_963513935.1. Lineage (NCBI taxonomy): Eukaryota > Metazoa > Arthropoda > Insecta > Hemiptera > Aphrophoridae > Aphrophora > Aphrophora alni. The sequence continues at coordinate 34,328,306 of OY740769.1, forward strand.
CTTTCGTCCAGGTATGTTTTTATATAGGCATAAACCAAACGGATGTAATTTAATATACTTTGACAATTAAAGTCCAGGTATTTTTTAAAATATATAATTAACAGGAAATTTTTTTGTACATGTCGGCCAAAAAATTTTGTCATTTTTTGTTTGTTTGAAAAGCTTCAAATCAGTATGCCAAAAATGAACCAGTACTGGTAACAATTTACTTTTTTACCCAATGTGTTTTTAAATATTATTCTTAATAGTAAACTTCATATTTGTATTGACTCATATTGATATTTTTCATTAAACTCATATTTTATGAATTATTTTTAATTTATCGATAACAATAGAATTTATAAATTTTTATAGAAATTGTAACTATCAAACGAAAATATTTAAAACCTGGCAACATACATGTTCAACGTTGTTGCCCATATGAAGTAAAATTGTTAAATTGAAAATTTTATCTACATTAAGAAAATCAATGCTATACAAGCATTAAAATACTTTTAAAAAAATTCGTTTAATATATCAAATTAATGTTTGTATCTCATAGTTTATTTTAAGACTGAAGAAAGCGATAAAAATGTTGCCCCTTACTTAAGATTATCTTTGACATAAACATTCTGATAAAAATCAAGATAATCTAACATATTCAACATTAAAGTAGTTTGACAGGAATTTATTTTCCGATAAAGTGGGTTGGTCAACATGAAAAAAAAATCAAGAAAAAATTACCTTCGTTTGTATCATAACTAATTATAATTTACTAAAAATTTAAATATACACATATATTTGTAACATATTGCTGTTAGTGTTGTTAATACTGATTCATTACGGTAGGCCAGAATTTATTTTTTAGTTTTATTAAAGGTGATCCATCAAGGTCATCATAGCTTTAACAAAAATAATGCATAATATACTTCAGGACAAAAACTAATCTTTCCACACAAAACCAAATGACATTAACATAACGAAACACCTTAGTCAAATTAACATTTTTTTATACGTACTATAGATATACAATTATACATTGAGGAAAAAAGATATAAGAAAAGAAAATACTAGCACTTGAATACTATAATAGCGTTAGGGAGGAGAACAAAAGATATCTGATATACATCGGGAGTGCAATATCCATACTTACTATAATGGCGCCACCTGAAAAATGAAAAATATTATTCTTTATCACGAGGGTAGAGTTGGGACACATCCTGAGAGAATTAGAGCTTGGATAATTTGTAACCAAATCCATGATTACGACAATTCTAATTAGCGACTACCAGCGAAATATTCAGTTAATACTTGACTATGTTTTATGTTTTTTAACATCTTTGAATGGATAATTTGTTTAAAAAATATATTATTATCATTGTTTACTTTTTATTAGAAGGTAATACTATAAACTTTTCAAAAAATATTTTAAAGTTTTCTTTTTTTACCTATAGTATGAATACATACTTGTATTAATTTTGATATTACTCGTATTTGATATATATATATATATATATATATATATATATATATATATATATATATATATATATATATATTATATATCACATTTTCTTATTTGTGTATTTTTTCAGTTGTGAAAATAAATTCGTTATGTAAGAGTAAAATTCTTGATTGCAACGTAATGTTTAAACTTATATATATGTTTATGGTTTCAGGTATCCTCTGCCTGCGGTGTTGGCTATGCAGGTAATGGAGTCTATGGAAGTTATGGATGTGGTTGTTGTGATCCTGTTGTAGTAGATGTAGACACCTGCGTAAACCATTGTGGTTTTGGATGTGATGGATATGGATATTGTGGTAATGGTGGTTATGGTAGTTATGGTCTTGGAAGTTATGGAGGCTATGGTGGGTGTGGCGGTTATGGTGGATGTGGCGGATATGGTGGATGTGGCTGTTATGGTGGATGTGGCGGATATGGTGGTTGTGGCGGTGGATGTGGATTTGGCAGTGGATGTGGATGTGGTGGTGGGTGTGGATGTGGTTGCGAACCCATCACTGAAGTTATTTCTTTTCATTGTGTACCTGTTGTTGAAACTTATGTTGAACAGGGCTGTGGTTGCGGAAATGGTTATCGTTATGGCGGTTATGATGGTTGTGGATATGGCTACTAAATCCAACGCAGGTTTGCCTTTAACTAACTCACATAGAAACGAAACTCCAAGTGCTAATAACTTGTCTTGTAAACGTTTTTTAATTTTATTCAATAATTACAATATTTGTCAAATGATGTAATAAACTAAACAGATACAAAGCATATGTCTGTGTTCTTTATTTACGTTTATAAGTTCTACCGATATTCTCAGTTTTTGTAGATTAAGCTAGTTTATCATTCAATCCCAGATCCTTACCAAGCTATTTCAGAATATTTATTAAATGTATAAATATGTCTATTGCAAATATATAGACACTTTATTTATTAAATAACTGTTTAAAGAAATTTTTGTGTGACTTCAAAAATAAATGAAAAAATTCATGTATCCATGTTACATCTTCGTCGAATCTTGTTGCTGTGGTGACTTACGGTTACCCAGGATATGGATATAGCTGTAATGGTTGCGGTCGTTAATCTTCAGCATCTTTGGCTTTATCAAACATACAATGACTATGAAAACAATATTTAAAAAATATCATATGTTAAATGAGTTATTTTTTAACGTCAATTAACCTCTAACTGATTTTGGTAGAATAAAGATTTAAAACTAAGCAATTCAAGTCTTTATTATGAATGGTATTAATGTTTCTTCTTTCGAAAGCTTTAAAGACAAACCAGAGTAATCAATTATAATGTTGAGTACCTACCAGCAATATACGTTCCCCATATCATACTCCATCAATCATCGCTTTCCCAGATCTTGGATAAATATTTTGTTTTAATGATTTCAAAAAAAAATTGTGTTACAATAACCACATATATTATACAACACTGCTATATACTATAACTATTTACAAATAAAATATTTATTTTATTGGTTTAAATAAAAGAAGTTCCGTACATACTGATATTAGATTTTGTTTATGCACACACACACACAAATTTAGCATGTATTTATAAAGAAAATATGTAGAGTTTTTCAGAATTATACTGCTGAACGTAGTGACTATGATTTGTTGGTGACAATATTAAGAAAATATTTAATAAAAGTTGGGTTTTTTCTTTAAAATTCACTTATAGAAAACGATTGATATTTTAGTCTTTCGATAAAATTACTTAATATAATATTTTACTCTATAAAAAAGTAGATACAATTACAGTCTTATGTAGAAAATTGTCATAAATGTGTAATCCTTTAGTGTAATCCTAAACTGACGAAATTAACTGATTAAATATTTCAGTGAACATTTTTATACAAACTGATAGCATTGAAATGTGAAGATAAAATACTATTGACATTTTAAATAAATTAAAACCAGCTAAATAAGATCTGGTTATATATAATTACAATTATGAACAATTAACCATTTTGTTTAATTTCATATTTCAAATGTGTATAATGTTTTCACTTAAAGGATCACATTCCAAAAGTTATACTCACTGATCAGGAAACACTTTACATATAAAAATGAGTTTAGAATAACCATACCGTATTTATGTAAGTAATATATTATGTGTACTTATTTTGTATGTACTGTTAAAATTATGAACGTTTTGAGAATGAAACCTTATGTATTAAATTATAAATGCTATATTGTAATGTTTTTTAGGCTATTTTACCAATAGGTAAGGAATGGTTTGTTGTCACTCTTTAGTAAAGATGTCTGGCCTCATAATTGATTCAAGATTTTAAATCAAATACAGCTGATGAAATATATATATATATATATATATATATATATATATATATATATATATATATATATATATATATATAAAGAAGAAGAATTTAGTGAGGTAGTGATATTATTATTTTACGATTTAATTTACATTCAGTTTTAAGGCAGTGAAGCACTGTATATAATATTTATAAGGCACATACACTTTTTACTTGAAGAACAAATTAGTACTTAACCATCTTTCTACTGTGATTTTAATTCTTCATTTAATCCAGAGTGTTTAAAATATCTAATTCATCCCAAAATCAAGTATAGAGCTCAAGTGATATACATATATTGTAAGTAACACTTCTTAAAATAGAGACCAAGTCTGACATTTCTTTAAATAAGTTTCTTTCTTTCTAATCTCTCACAAATACGTATTATACAATAAAGATGTCTATGAACTAAGCTATAGCCTAAGCCTTGTGAACGGTTTTAATAAATTTGGTATAAATATATTTTTTAAATAATATCTCCTCAGGTTCAAATAAGTCAGAGATTTTGGATAACTGTTGTTAGGTTATCCTTAGCTTTTCTCAAAACTTACACGAACTATTGTCATTAATCTTTGAAATATATAGTTTCATCGGATAATTTGGTCGTCATATCTTTAAAAATGCTTATTGTCGATCAAAATATGAAAACTAATCATAGAGGCCTAAATAAAATGTTGAACATCTAAAAACTACACCGATATTTTGTAAAATATGACTCAATCAGCAAATAAAATATATTACCTTTCGCCAGTAAATTTTAAGTATCAAAATCAACATTTGTTTTAAATGGAACCGTGCAATTTTAGTACAGTGGTAATAAAAATAGGCCAAACTTACACAATTTTCAAGTTACATCCCCTAAAACTTCAAAATGGCGTGGATAATGTTTAGTTTGATTATGCCCCGATATTTAAGATAGAGTAAGTTTTCCCGTGTATATTGCTGAACATGATATGTATAGACCAAGTCAATATTGAATTTTAAAATGACACTCTAAATTATAATACTATCTCTGACTTATTTAGTGAAAACAAGTTTTCAAAACCAAAATCAAATTCTTATATTTCTTGGAATTTGTAGAATTAATAAAAGAACACAGATTTAATAATACTTAATGTTTATTTATTAATAAAATTCCCTGTATATACTTTTAAAATTAATGATGTTAAATAGATGCATTGGAAAACTTATACAGTACAGTTTCATGATCAGATGTCATAGAAATTGGAATGTCCTGTGGTTTTGTTTTTTAAAAATATAATGCTTGGAATTAAAGTTAATAACATCCGCAACCATTACCATATCCATATCTAGGGTAACCGTAGTAACCACCAGGATAACCATAACCATAACCGCCGCAACCACAAGGTTCAATGTAAGTTTCAACAACAGGTAGGCAAGAGACAGTGGTAACTTCAGTGACGGGTTCACAACAACAGCAGTCGCGACCACATCCGCAACCATATCCATATCCATATCCAGGGTAACCGTAGTAACCACCAGGATAACCATAACCATAACCGCCGCAACCACAAGGTTCAATGTAAGTTTCAACAACAGGTACGCAAGAGACAGTAGTAACTTCAGTGACGGGTTCACAACAACAACAGTCGCAACCACATCCGCAACCATATCCGTCGTATCCATAGCCATAACCGTAGCCGTAACAGGGGTATCCACCATAGTATCCACCATAACCATATCCCGGGAACCCAACATATCCATATCCACAGGGTGCACAGTAGGTTTCTACATCTACTACAAGAGGTTCGCAGCAGCCGCATCCATCATAACCATACCCATAACCATAACCGGGATAACCTCCATAATATCCACCATACCCATATCCGCAGGTAGGTGCACAGTAGGTATCTACGTCTACTACAATTGGGTCACAACCGCAACCATATCCATAACCGGGAAATCCATAACCGTATCCATATCCGTAAGCAGATGATACCTAAAACAATAAAAACGTATCTCAATCTCTTTTTATTTTCTATTATAATAATAATTATTAATAGTTGTTGTAACATATTGGTGTCATTTTAACTTTAAAATATAAAGCATTTTTAACGTTTATTTTATAATTTATTGCAGTGTAAAAAGAAGCTTATTTTAATAATAACACATTTTTGTTTCAGCACATTAAACGCTATCATAATCATAAAAGTAAAATAGAAGTTATTGCAATGTGAAATAATAGTTCATTTACTTTTTAATTATAATTGATTTAAATAGACAAGGTTACATCTGAATGTAAGCAGTTAAAATAATGTATAGTATTAAATCACGATGTAGTGAAGATATAATAGTAAAAACAAAAAATGCTGATACGGAAATGTGTAATTAAATAATAAATGCAAAAGAAATCATAAGACTGCAAAAAAAAAAATGTACGTTTCCGTTATATTGTGTAAATATGGAGATCGTAATTCTCCATATTTAGTTTGGAATCTCGTCCTTAAACTTTAAAATTGTAAACCTGAATAATTAATACGTGCACAGCATGAAACATCTACGTGTTAAAAAACTGTAAATATTAGCAAAATATATAAAAAAGTCACATAAATTGGTTAATTTTTTATTTTATCATGTACAATTTCATACATCGTTTTGTTTTCTCGGAAAAGGAGATTTATGTAAAACACAATAATCTTAAATGGAAACTCTTTAACTGAACTAGTCTTGTATAATCAATTAGTATTATGTTTGTAAAATACGTTGCTATATTGTTCATTTATTGAAACCAATATAAAATGTTCTGTTCACTATTAAAAGTGTATATAGGAATTATACCTGGACGAAAGCAAAGAGTACTAAAGCACAGACTGCTACTTGGAATGCTGCCATTTTCTTCTCTTACTAACGTGGTTGCGAGTGTACCTACACTAGGCGAGTAGAAGACTTTATACTCCTCACTATCAACAACTTACTTTATCTCGATTTCAATAAGATAGCACAACACATGTTTCTAATTGATATTGGTGTGTGTATTGTGGTATTAACGTAAACAATGATTGTAGAGATTATACAGTAATTGTATTTATTTGGTTGGTAAGATGATACTGTTATTGGTTTACATTTACAAAGATCGTACAGAACTTACTAAATAGTTCGGATATAATTAGAATTTTATTGTATGATTAACGAGAATGGTGTATTTATATTTTGTTTGTTTATTATTTTAACTGAACCTAACATCATTGTATATTTCAAGAATGTAGTCTTTTACATTTACTGCATGCACAATGAAGAAGTTATGTTATGGATCAAAAATTGGAAGTCGACGTTTTGTGGAAATAACTATTTTGATGGAATTATTGTTTTAAAAATGTTTTTACAACAATGTTTGTCTGTTGTCAGTTTGTTACCTGTGAAGAGACCTATGTCCAAAAGGAGCAGAACGATTTTCATCAACAGTCGTCAGTTTCTTGTCCGTGAAGTTGTGACCGTGCCTACTTCTTTTGACCTGCTAGAAGCTCCGGCTGGCTGGTTCAAGCCCTCCACTCCTCGTTTCTCCCCCCTTCCACGTGATATTGCACTGCTCAACAAAATCGCAAGTGCCAATTCATATTTTATTATTTAGAATCCCTTCCCATTACATCCTAATTTATTCTTATTATAGTAACAAACTGTAACAACTAATATACAAATGCGGTATATGAGTATATTTTGGAGGTAACATTGAGGGATAGTTCAAAATTTAGATTTGACAAGGTTAGGTTAAGTTAATACCGTAAGGAAACATTAAAAAAAACTTTATTTTCTAAAATATGTTATAACGTTATTTGTTAAATTGTTCTTAATTATCGTCCTTAATTATGACCTCAAGAAACACATTCCTTATAATCTCACATACAATTAGTCAAAAAGAGAAAATTTATTAAATATTGAAGATATTGTTATTTAAATATTGATGTAAGCAATAATTATAGGTTCTTCCCCTTTTAAAAATAATGTAATGGTTTATAATCCATATCTAAATGCCAAACAGTAACACATTTAAAGACATATTTTTAAGATTGAACTTTTAAATCGGATTTATATTAACTAACTAAATAAGGGACAAGTAGAATAATAATGCAAAAAAAGAAATATATTTGTATAAAAGTATTATATAAATAATTTTTTTTCTTTTAAATAACCAAACAGAAGTGTAATTAATTAGCTACTGACGCGATTATATTTTACAGTAGAAATGATCAAATCTAAAAACTTTAAGTATTTGTTCAGAATCGTAGGAATAGTAGTTATGTACAACACGTAATTATTTTTTTATTTGAGATTTTTTCAAATGTATTTCGTATGGGAGAAAGTAATCCTACCAAACAGTTTAATTACAAAATGTTTTAAGAGTTAATGTGGGGGGGGGGGGGTTAAAATAAATAAAAAAAGATGGCATAGCGTACAACAAGACTGTATATATTAGTTTATTTTAAATATTTATTTTAATCGATTTATTTCCTTGTAGATATATACTACATTGATAAATTTATGAAATCCTCCCACATGGACATCAACTTGTTTTCATGAATACATACTATAAAGTATGTATAATATGTATTATCATAAAATTTCCTTATAATAATAAGACATTTTATAATATAATTTGTACTTTTATATATATTTGCCATTGTTCAATTCATGGTTGTTAACGTAATGTTTTTAAGATATATATGTATAGGTAATTTTCTAAAAATTCTAAGGCAATTTCTTTTTCTTTTTTGTTGTCTTTAATTTGATCAAAGTGTAAATTTCTAATCTTACTTTTCCGTGTTATTAGGAAAAAATTAAAAATTAAATAAAAGTTTTATCTATACTAAATGTTTAAAATTGCATAACAACTATTATCAAACGTGAAATTTAAGGAACCAAATAATTGCTATAAATGGTTAAAATTATTTAATTATATTCACCAATTTCCTCATACAGAAACAAAAAATAATAGTCGCACTCTCCCCCAAAAAATACCTGTATGGAAGCTGTTAACCATACAGAAAAATTTGCAAAGTAAACGTCCTTCAAATTTCATCAAATTTTAAAGAACCTTAAACGAATTTTGAGACATGTGACACTGGAGGATAAATCCCTATTTATAATTTTGTAAGGATGGCGACTCTATTTTTTTATATTTTTTTCTTCAGTTCTTAGATACTTTAAAAATACAAATCGTTAAAATTGGTTTTAGGAATTACAAAAATTGTCATTTCCCTATCAAACTTTTAAGTAACAAAGCATATTTGATAACGTTGCTAAAATATGCCAACTAAAAAGGAAATTCGATTAAACAATAGAGTACATCATTTCTAAAAAAATACTTTATTGGATTCGGGTGGTGGGTTAAATTTATTTTGATCCTTCATAAAACCTTTTCTATACTCTGTATATGTGTGATGTTTCAATTATTACAGTAGTCAAAACTACAATCACGAATCTAGAACGTCATATCATCTCAACATGAATTTTCAGCAATTACTAAGACTTTTGTAATTTAGTGTGTGAACATTTGCGCAACATTTGAACAAACATATAGTTTATTTACGATATCTTATCTCTAGAATAAAATCGGTTGAAATATTTCATAAGATCAACGTGTGTGATTCTGCAGTGATATACAAACCACACAAACAAACATACGCTTTAATACAGACGGGTGCTTTATCGTAGATAATATTAAGAAGAATCAACGAGTGATAATCTCACGTGCATCTAGATAAGATACTTATCGATGTAGTATAGTATAAAAGAGTTTACTGGGTTAGAATCGGTACACTTGCAATCCAGTAATAAAATGGCAGCATTCCAAGCAGTAGTCTGTGCTTTAGCACTCTTCGCTTTCGTCCAGGTACACATTTATATACATATATATTAAATTAATTCTGTTTAATATATTGTTATCAAATAGTGACTAATATAACTTAATTTTAATGTTCGTCATTTAATTTTCATCCTAATATTATGGCAAAGGTGTAGATCAGTGTAGATAAATATGAAACTGTTAAAATAGCTTAAAATTAGTATCGACCTAAAATCAGTTTAAAAGCTGTTGTCATTTTGGTATGGTTTAGTCATTAAAGTTCAATGTATAACACGATTATTTACATTAATTCAATCAGTGCTGCAATCAATTTCAATTGCTTCAATACTTAGATACGTCATAAGTTAAAATTTTATAAATTTAATTTTTTTAAATTGTGATTACATTTTTAAAACATATTACAATTTTTTAAAAATCAAATCATTTAAAATTAACTGTAAATACTATACGGAATTTGGATTGAAGTGAACATAATATTTAAATTATATGCTTATATAGCAAAACCATTCTTACGATTTAAAAATAATGTTATGTGTTGAAGAACACAGAATCTAAAAATGACATAAAGAAGGAATTTAATTTCACTCGTTTTACGTTTCGTTATGGATAAAGATACGAAAAATTACTCAAAATTTTGTGAGTTAGGATGAAGGCAAATTTATTTTGGGTTCGATATTAGGTTTCTCAAGTTAAACCTCTCTATCGGTTATGTCCCAAAATGTGAACCAATTTAATTAGATAATATCTGAATGTCAGCACAAAATTATGTTGACGAAACATATCTTATGAATATTGAAAGTAATGTATTGTTTCTGTTTAAAATAAAAATAAGATTTCATCAAACTGTTTGTTTTGTTCAGTATTAACTATACGTTATTTCTACATTATGCAACTTCGTTCGTGAATTTGAAGTAACAAATATTTATCACATTACGAAATTTATTAACGTAATTTATTACAAAATATATTACTATTACTACGAGTATTTAAATGAGCTGTATAAGAAGAAGTGTGTAGTTTTTTTTTTTTTTTTTTTTTTTTTGACCGGGCAGGTTAGTTTTATCCTTGTTTTCCATACTAATTTAGTTGTTTAATTTTCAATGTAGTCTCATTATGGTGATGTTCTCATGTTCTAGAGAAAAATCTATGATCTTTATAAATTCCAATTTGGTTTAATATAGATAAATTAATATTTCGGTTGGAGAAGTTGCATAAATTAAGCCACAAATTAACCGTTTAATTAATCGTTTAACACAAATTAGATTCCGAACTATCGCTAAATACTTAAACAGCTTCTATTTAATAATTTTTTAGCAATTAATGTGAGGAATAATCGAAATAGATAGTAAAACATAGAAAACATTGCTAAATGTAACAACAATTCAACTAATTATTCTTTAGTTATAGTTATCATTCCTATTTACTTCTAATTTTGAGGTTATTATGTTAACGATTTTAGTGAGATCACCATTATTTTAATATTACAGAAAATGATTGAATATAGATTAGAGCAGAATTTACTAACTACATTTTCATGGTTTCAGGTATCTACTGCTTTTTGTCATGGATATGGCGGATATGGTTGTGGTTGCGGTTGTGATCCCATTGTAGTAGATGTAGATACCTACTGCGCACCCACCTGTGGTGGATATTATGGGAAATTCCCCGGCTATGGTTATGGCTATGGATATGATGGATGTGGTTGCGGTTGCGGTTGTGATTGTTGTTGTTGTGAACCCGTCACTGAAGTTACCACTGTATCATGCGTACCTGTCGTTGAAACATTCATTGAACCTTGTTGTTGTGGTGGTCATGGTTATGGATACCATGATGGGTTCTATGGTGGATATGGACGCGGTTGTGGTTGCGACTGTTGCTGCTACTAGCCCGTCTCCGAAATTACCACTGTTTCCTGTGTACCTGTTGTTGAAACCTTCATTGAACCTTGTGGTTGTGGTTATGGTTGCGGTTGTGGATTTTACTAACTCATGTCCAAACCAATTTGTTTGTTACTTTTACATAAACAATATTATAAATAATAATATAAATATTATTTTTTAGCTGTGGTCATAACACTTGTTAAACCTAAGAAAATAAATAAATTCAGTTTTCCATATATGTTTAGGCCTATGCTTTCTCAATTTTCTCCTTTTATTACATAATAATGCTTCATTAAAAAATGTAAGTCAATAAGAATTAAACCTAAAAGTCAGACGTCATTTTTTAACACTGACAATAAAATAATATGGTTTTGTTTTCAAATGTGTTATCCCAATGCAATATATTTAGTTTCAATATAGAATTGTACTATCCAATCCAAATATTATAATTATTAATTTTTTAAATAAGTTTTCCTAAATATATTCGTGTTGTTTTATACCGACACATTTATAATTATTTAACTATAGGCAGTATAGATTCACTACCCTGAAAAAGAATCATGTAAAATTTACAGGTGATAAAGGATTAAAAAAACAAAGTCAATTTGACCCAATTGGTCATTTTATGTACAATCAGTGCAGTCTTCTTAGTACTTTTAACGCAGTTTGAATTGTTTTGTGACAATACTAATAGGTCAAAACTTTTATTATTATATTTTATGGAGTTGTTTTAAATTTTTTCATGAGAAACACACTAATTAGGCCAAAATCTGAGTGTTCTGAAACTATTTAATATAAAGCACACAAGCAAAATTTTAACAAATAACGATTTCACTAAGTTTTTTAGGTTGTTTTTATAAATAATAATTTTTTTATATTTAGTTTTGAGAATAATCTGAATTGAATCTTCCTTGAAATCCATAATTAAAATAAAATATTAATTCAAGTTTTAATATAAAGAAAACTTAAAAATATTAACAAAATTGTTCCCTCTAGTTGTAACTAGGTTTTGGATAACGTAACTATTATTTTTATTTATTATTATTTTATTTTTATTTTGAATTTTCTAAAATAGGTTCCCAACACGCACAAAATGGTCAATGACGTAAGATTCGAACAATATATTATAACATATGAACAGTTTTTAAAATACAGTCACCATTTAATTGGGCGAATGCCTGTAAGGGTGTTTGTGTAAAATCGAAAACGTGATGAAGTACCCTAATAAAAGAAGTGAGGAAAAGATACTGAAGCAATCTCAATCGTAAGCTAAAAGAGAATAAAAATATGGCAACTTGGATTATGTACAGCCAATATTCGGCCTACATGTTCGAGGTTTTGGTAAACTTCCAAATTGTCAATAGGGCAATATACAATATAACATTGTTCCCTTGATATAGTGTATAAACATTGTGACAATGTTTATACACTACAACTAGAGAAAATTTTTTACTACAACTATGTCAAATTCAACGAAATACCTAGGGCGAAATAAAAGCAAAACAAAATTAAAAAATACAATTAATACAAAATAAAGAAAGTAGAAACCGTTATTGATAATACAAATAATAGTAATAAGTTTATTTATTTGTAAAAAACTAAATAATATAATATGATTTGTGTAAAAAACAAACAAAACAAAAACTTTTTTACGCTGGCAAGCTCCTTAGGGGATGTATATATACATATAAAAATAACTAAATATATTCATATTCATACAAACTTATAAATAATATAGGTCACATAATAAAAACTAATGTATATATTTGTAATTTGTAAACGTTGTAATTTTTCAGTCTCTTACACATATATACAATCTTCTTATAAACACCCCACTCTCAAACACAATAATGTAATTTATCATATAACTAGCAACTTCAAAATACTTCCATTTTCAAATTCAAACGGTGGTATCTATAAAAAAAATATAATTTTCAATGTCCTAAACATAATTTCTAAAAAATGTCCTGTTTTTTGACATGTTTTGATTTTTGAAGGAAACAAATTTTAAAACGTGTGAAGTAGGTATAATATCGGTGTCGGTTAGTTGTCGAAATGGATTTAAAACGTAACAGTAAAATTCTAATATGTGTTTGTAATTCGGAAAGTAGGTCAAGTCCAGCTCTGTTTCTGCAAACATGACAATTGTTATATAAACATGTTTGTCAGCATTTCTATCATAGGCAGAGGAACGCGTGAAATAAAAACTACTATAACATTATGGTATTAATAACGTTTATTAGATCATTTGCCAAGTTATGACTTTATAAAGCAAAACCAAGTTATGTTTTTAAAGTATGTATCAAGTTTGTACGTCGTTAACAAGTGAAACCAAACATAATATATATATATTTTTTTTTATGCGTAAGATTTTATCACAGTCTAACTTAACAAGAACGAACTTTAAAATAAAGACCCCTAGCCATTGAATACTCTTACAGTATCAGGGTCAGAAAAATACAAGAATTGGTCAAGAGACCTTATAATAAACATGAAAGCACCTGATCTTACCCAAGACCAGATAAAGAAAGGTGTGTGTAGATTAAGGCAGAGTATCTTGGGATTGACATAATAGATACCACATGACAGACAAAAGATAGCTTTGGACTCTTAATATGAAATGTGCTGTAAAAGTCATAAGCCGTTGTCTTATGCACAAATTATGATACATATCCGAAAAAAACAAGATTTATAATTCATCATTACACAATAAAAATAAATTATAATATTATAATGTTTCGAGATAATTTCCTTTTTTACATCACATTCATGAAAATATTCAGTAAGCAGTTTTGTTTATTAGTAGGAATGTCTATACAATTTTACAGTGATTAATGTTAAATAAACTTAGGGCAAGTGAAGTTAGTGAGAAGCTGATTCGCTCCGAAAGTCAGGGTGCCTTGAAAACTAAATGCAAACGGAAATTTTACTTATCATCAGGAAGGAAAAGTTATGTCTAGTGATGACTTTGTACCATTCTGAAGTTGAACTGAACGAGAAACCAGAAGAGTTAGCAAAGATGGTAGAACTTCATTCTGAGAGTAAACTACTCAGGATTCCGATGGTTCTCGCAGGATACTGGTGTAGTAAGGGCTCGTGAAAAGCACCAAGATTAATGAAATACACGGGAATTGACTGTACCCTGACTATGAAACTAATGAAAGGGCTACAGGTGGCTAGACAGAATTGTGAGAGACCTGTGGAACTGATTTATGGATCTTCTGCGCATAGACACTTCATTGTGAAGAGATTTGCAAGTGCATAGTTAAGTATGGAAGGAGGTAAATACCCCTTAGTGTCTAGACAGAAAGAATACAAGATCATATCATTTTGTTATAAATACCCTAGAAATAGCACTTTTTATCAGAATTTCATTCATATCAATCGATTGAATTCAATTACAAAAAAAGATTGATAAATTTCAAAATAGCAGCGTTTGAAAATTAATTTAATAGAAAGAGAGAGTCATCTTATACAATAAACTGCAGTAATGATTTTTATCTAAAAGTTATAAATCTATTTACAATGTGATATACAGATGTATTTTATACCATATAATATATTACCGTTATTCCTCAGGTCTTAATTTTAACAGCCCACCTCATAATTTAAGAGAAAAGTCAGTAATAATAGCACTAACGTTTTTAGTTTAATTAAGTTAAATTACAAATTTAAATTTTGTTAAGGAAAACAAACAACGGACTTAAAAAATAATCTTTATACTTCAAACTAAACCTAATAATGTAATTGTTTGAGAGTAGAATACAAACATTGTAAAATCATATTTTATAGAAATAAATTATTATTGAAATTTTGCGTGTACATATATTTTATAAATTCATTTTAGCACATTAAAATCAGTATGTCTAAATTTAAACACACTATTCAATTGGCATATTTTAAAAAAATCCCTGGTGAAATACAGACCTAACAGAATTTAAAATAATTAAGGACCCTAATATGGTTACCGGATACTCTATGGTTTAAGATACAACATTGACAATTTTTATTAGTAACTTAATTAGTGATCCTTAAAATTTATATATTTTTCCACATGGAATGTTTTTGTGGTGCTCATTTTTTTTGTCGTCAGATAAAAATTTGGTTTAACCAAATGTATGACAAATTAACATACAAAAATAATTGTTACCTCTTACTATATTTTTTAGGACTGTAAATTTTTGGAAAAAATAATTAAATAAAGTAAAGTGCTTGGATTATGGTATAGCGCAAAAATCAGTGATTGATTTTATATCTATGAAACTAACCTCTTGCGGTTTGGGACAGGCACAAAAAAGTGACTTTTTTTAAAGATGTATTTCACATTTTTATAAGGAATATTAGTGAAAAGATATTTGATATTTTGGTCAGGTAACTTCTATAACAAATTTCAAATTTTCTAATTCCCACAAATCCAATACTTAGAAAATATTTTCCTTTAATCTCGTTTTATAAAATGTGCTGATATTACATAAGAAAGGAAGAAGTAAACCTAATTCGTATATTTTTTCCATAACATATCCTACTCTGTTGAATTTATTTGTTTTTTCTTAAAGTTGGACACAATTTATTCATTTTTAATTCTTCAATAAAAAAGAAGAAATTAAGGCGTACCAATATTAAGGTATAGTAAATTTTATGAAATGTAATAAATTTTTATATTCTACCTCCAAAACAATTTTATTTCCAACTTCGGGAGTAGTAGCTACTCGGGAATCAATTTTGGTGCTAATTAATTGCGATATGTTGACTAATTTGAAGCCTAGAAATTCTTGATTAATTAGTAATAACTAGGTCCCTTCAAAATATTCTACGTATTAAATAATTACAATTAATATATATAATTTTAAATTAATACTAATATAATAAATTAATATATTGGAACATGATATTGAGAAAAGTAAATTAAAGAAATATAAACAATGGGTTTAAATAACAGAATAGTGTAGCTAGAAATACGTAAGTTCGCTTAGTATATAGAGCTCTCGTCGTCATGTGTGCAGGATGTTCCCAATTTGATCATCATTGATGATTAATCAAGTATCGGTATTTATCCAGAACAGCAGGTACCAGCGATGTGTAAATTTAAATGTGATAGTGCAAGTTTTAGTTTATTAATTATGAAAACTAAATTTTAAAATAAATCTTTCCAATCAATATAAAGAGTCATGAAGTATTACAATATTGAAAAGAAATATAGAAACACTAATATACACTAATAACTAATTTTCTTTATTATCTTATAAAAATAGGCACGAGAATTTTATCACTCATTTAAGTTTAATAAACGTTGTGTATACTGCTCCAAAATTAAATGTACGATGGCAGTTACAATTTTGTTTTCGTAAGTAAAGTAAATAACAAGTTGGTTTGTATATGAGTTGGTAAAATCCATAACCGTGTCCATAACCAAATCCGGGATTGCCGTTGTAGCTACCATAGTAACCATCGGGAAAACCATAACCATAGTAGCCATCAAATCCACCATGGAATCCATCGGAGTAACCATAACCATATCCGCCACAACCACAAGTGGGTTCAATGAAGGTTTCAACAACAGGTACGCAGGAAACATTTGTAACTTCGGTGACGGGCTCGCAGCAACAACAGTCACAACCACAACCACAACCATTATATCCATAACCATAACCATAGCCAGGATATCCTCCATAGTATCCACCATATCCATATCCTGGATATCCATCATAGTATCCACCATATCCACCAAAGGTGGGTGCGCAGTAGGTTTCTACATCTACTACAATGGGATCTCAACCACAGCCATATCCGCCATTTCCATAACCGGGATATCCATATCCATATCCAGTAGATAACTGAAACCATAAAAATCTAGTTAGCACATTCTGCTCTAATCATATGTATTCATTTTACACGTTTTCTGCAATAAACAAATAATTTTGATGTCACTAAAAACGTTAAAATATAACCTCAAATTAAAAGTAAGTAATCAATAGTACTTAGGACTATAGATATATTGTTTGAATTTTTGGCAAATTTACCATGTTTGCTAAGGTTTACCATTTGATGAAAATGATTATTTCTAGCTCGGAAAATATTAAAATAGAGGGAGTTTAAATCAATTTAGCGTTAGTTCAGTTTCTAATTTGTTTTAAACGAATCCGTGGCTTAATTTCTGCATTTTTACCAACAAAAATAATAATTTGATTAATTTTTTATATTAAAACTAAAATCGAAGTTATTAAGCTTCATCATAATTTTTCCTAGATTTTGAAAAAGTCAACATATCAAATAAGCCTAGGACTACTTTGGAAATTAAAACTAAACTTAGTAAGGAACCTAGAGATAAAACTAGACCAGACCGATAAAGATAACTGACACAAGAGCGTGACAGAAAAATTACACGTGAACAGAACACTACACGCTTTTAGCTTCTTCTTATACTAGCAAAAAATAACATCTCGATTAAATAACCATAGTAGTATGTTTTGTATTATGTTAATAAATTGTTTAATGTTGAAAATATTTATTATTTAAATCACGGAGGACCTTGCATAATTTAGAAGTACCATTTAGCAAATATTTATATTTACTAAAACATACCTGAACAAAAGCAAACAGTGCCAAAGCACAGACTGATACTTGAAATGCTACCATTTTGTTTCTTGGTTGCAAATGTACCAAGCATATTGTAGTGTACTCATTTATACGGTTTTATATCGGGAAATAGCTTTGCATTGACTCACGTTTTCATCACTGCGGTTTGATTCTTCTTAATAGTCACTATGATAGAGCAGAATAACCCCGTGTATGAGATACAATTCTTCAGTTTGTTTGCTTGTGGATTGTCTATCAGTGTAGAATCACTCACGTCGATCTTAAAAATAAATATGTCAACCGATTTCAACACAGGAATACTATATCAAAAATGAAGTCAATTCTTCACAAACATGAACAAAATTACAATTTTTTTTAAATATTGACAAAATTCAGGAATTTTTATGACGTTTTTTTCGTGAATTTATCCTGGTTTTTGTATTCCTTCAACTGAACTGCAAAGATATACTTTCATTGAAAAAAAATATGAAATTACAGTAGAGAAGAATTGAGAAGATCAAAAATCGACGACAAAATTTTTACTGTTGTTTCTGTTTCAGAAGTCCGTGACTCCATTTAAATCACTTTTACTATGATGTCTCTCATTTTTCTGTATTAAACTATCTGAAGACAATGTATGGATTGAATTTAACCATTTTTGGTTATGGGCATATGTTAATTATTATTTTCTTACGCCATGTTGTTAAGGTACCTTTTGAAGTCTTTATTGATATTTTATAAAATTGTGTAATTGTTTACCATCATTCTCCATCATTTCCTTGATAAGTAATTTTTGTATGTTCGCTATAAAATCACCTAGGCGCCAGTTACAATTCAATTTAATTGTACTACAGAAAAATTATCTGGAGTATAGACAAAATAATTCCGACAAATATCTTTTTATACTGTTTTATAATACCGTAATTCCAAAACTTATATTGCAGTAAAAACCAAAAACAAAAATCAATACTTTTTTAGCCATTACAAAACTTGCTCTATACTAATGTACGTTAGCTCATGTAAGAAAATACAAACGTGCCTTTAAGTCGCCATAAGAAAAACTACAAACATAAACCTAGAATTTCATAAAAAAAACAATCTTTACAAACATAAAAAAAAAAAAAAATTAGGTACATATTTAGGCCACTCATTATGGGTAACAGTTTGTACAATACTTGTGCAACATTTTTTCTCTACAATATCTTATCGCTGCAGGTAAATAGGTTGAAAAATTATATAAGATCAACGTGCGTGATTCTACAATGATAGACAAGTATACACACTGTAACATGTGAATATCTTATTTACTAGATTAATGTGCTTTATCATTGAAGCCGTTAAAAGAACACAAAACAGTAGTGATTTACACGTGTGTTGAGGCAAGGATACTTATAGATATAATATAGTATAAAAGAGTTTATTTGACTAGAACAGGTACACTTGCAAACAAAATAGCACAGAAACAGAATGGCAGCATTTCAAGTAGCAGTCTGTGCTTTGGCATTCTTCGCTTTCGTCCAGGTATGTTTTTTATATACGTATATACCAAACGAATGAAATTTAATATACTTTGATAAATTAAAGTCTATCATTCTTTAACGTTTCTGTGTTTTGAATTGTTATAAGAAATGTAAAAATTTAATAGTTGAAATATCTTTTTCATCCGACATTCATAAAAACAATTAAAATAGCTTAAAGGTTTTAACTAAGGTGAATAACTATACAGTTTTTAATTGAGGAGTTCATGGTATCGATTTACTTAATTTATTGTAAAACTATGTAAAAATAATGATAATGCAAGATTATACCAAATTTGTATAAAAAGAAATAAAAATTGTCATCAATATAGTACGAGTATAGAAAAAGGAACGCATTAAATACTCCTGAGTTTGAAACTGATCGTAGGGCTGTTTGTTATGTCTCTTTATTCTTAAGAAAATTTAATAAGATACAAAAAAATAATCGACATCTCAAGTTTTTTCCTTCAACAGACGAGTTATCAAATAGTTTAATAAAATGTAAATTGGTTTAGTATTACCAGAGCATCATTTGAACAAAGTAAAATATTTGGACAAAACATTATTTATTAATGTGCAACCTCATAAATGTACGACAAATTATGTACTAAAATCCATCCCTTGTATAGTAATTGTTTGTACTTTTATAGCTTCATTATATTTACATTAAATTAAAACCCAGTCCGTAGCTGGCATTTTTTCAATCTTGATTTCAAGTAATATATAGGGTGACCCACGTATTTTAAAATTAAATAAAAATAATTAAATTTTTATTTTTATTTAAAAACTTTTTATACATCTTTGGATTTTATTTAAACACCTTTAATTTTCTATTCAAAATTATGCCATTCAAATGATTTACTCGTCCAACAAAATTATCCATAACTTTTCAGATGGTGTAATTGCTCTTATCTTACACCAAATCAAGGCTTTCAGCTATTCCCTGTTTTCACTTCTGCTGGAATATACTCTTTCCTTAAGGCCTCCCAACAGAACAAACAAATCAGTAATAAACAGATAAGGAGACTGGCATGCCAATGAATATCCCAAAAACATGAAATTAAACTATTTGGGAAAGCCTCTAGTAAAAAATCATACTCAGCCCGGTATTATGAGCAGTACATGCTCCAGTTGGTCTTCATTGAGGGAGGTAACAAGAAAGTCTCTAAACATTGTAGTGTATGTAGCATTATACCTTTACGGTAACACTCTATGGTCATTGGTGTTCTCGAAGAAATAAAACCAATTATGCTATCTGACCTCACTGCACAAGAAATTATAACTTTTCAGAATGAAGTGCGTGTTCGTGAAGACGTTTGGGAATTGGCATTAGACCAGTTTCCAAAGTTTGAATTATTTACAAAGCCGTTAATTAAAAACAGCTTTGTTTCTTATTTAAATAAAATATTAATAAATACGGCTTTGTTAATAAAAAACTATTCTTATTTTATTAATAAAAAATTGTTGCTTAAATGAACGATCCACACTGATTACTGAGTTATTTTTTAAAAGTAAATTTCCACAGAAAAAGACACGGCGTTGTATCGACCACTTTTCCATTGTTGGATTAATCCAAACACAACTACAATCACCTGATAATCAACTGATTTGTATATTCTGACATTTAATAAAGTTTGCCAATATGAAAACTGTCAGTTTCTATTTGGCCACCTGGCATATTCCATTTTCTATATAGAAAAACTCGTATAAAACAATTCGATGTAAAATATCCGAGATAAGAGCAAAACGTTTTAACTATGTACGTTTGTCTGTTTCAGTTATCCGCAGGATCTTGTGGTGGTTATGGATATCCCGGTTATGGTTATGGTTATGGATATGGTGGATATGGTTATGGGTGTGAACCTCTTGTAGTAGATGTAGATACCTACTGCGTACCCTCTTGTGGTGGATATGGATATGGCGGATACCCAGGATACGGTTATGGTTATGGTGGATACTATGGTGGATACCCCGGCTACGGTTATGGTTATGGATATGACGGATATGGTTGCGGATGTGGTTGCGACTGCTGTTGCTGCGAACCCGTCACTGAAGTTACCACTGTCTCCTGCGTACCTGTTGTTGAAACCTTCGTTGAACCTTGCGGTTGTGGAGGTTATGGTTATGGCTATGATGGCTTTGGATATGGTGGATATCCAGGATACGGTTATGGTTATGGTGGTTACCCCGGCTACGGTTATGGCGGTTATGGTTGCGGATACTACTAAATCCTGTGCCTATAAACTATTTTGTAACTTTAACAAATAGAGCAAATAAGCATTACACACATCTGTCACATAACATTTTCTTCTGAATTGTAACTATAATAAAACAAAACCATGTTTATAGTACACGTGTGTTCCTCAATAATCCTCTTTTCATTTAATGCTGGTAATATTTGGAATTTATGAATTTAATATTTGTTATCATGGAAAATCCGTTTATTCGCCTTTCAATTTGTAATTTTAGGTACTTGAAAGGAGTAAAGAATAGTTCTTGAATAACCACCAGTAATAGTTGGAATAATACAGAATATCTGTGTGTTTTGTTTAAACAATGGTCTAAATATAACCTTAAATCTAATATCAATTATAAAAAAACATTTTAAGTAAACTCATGTGGTGGTTTAGTTATTAATTAAGTAAGGGATAGGTTTAATTTTTTGTGGCAGTGACCAAATCACATTAACATGTTTATTTATTTGGTATAAAAATATAGTATACAAATAATTTTTATCCTAAAATACACAACAATTTTTCTGACTTATTAAAAAAAAAAAAAAAAAAAAAAAAAAAAAAAAAAAAAAAACAGTAACCAAGTTATATTAATTTGTATTTCTCAATTTTTTCATTTAATCAAAATATAATACTGTAGTAAACGTAATGGTTTAAATAAAAAATAAACTAACAGATTTCTACTATACTTACTTACACACATGGCACAAACGTTTTTATTCTCTAACACAAAAAAGTAAAAACGTAAGTGCTTCGTAGGATTACCTCTATCGCAACCATAAAATGTTTCTCTCTCTCTCTCTCTCTCTCTCTCTCTCTCTCTCTCTCTCTCTCTCTCTCTCTCTCTCTCTCTCTCTCTCTCTCTCTCTCTCTCTCTCTCTCTCTCTCTCTCTCTCTCTCTCTCTCTCTCTCTCTCTCTCTCTCTCTCTCTCTCTCTCTCTCTCTCTCTCTCTCTCTCTCTCTCTCTCTCTCTCTCTCTCTCTCGACTCTTTATGTTTAAATAACAATTGGTTTAAGATAATATTTAGCGGAATATTTTTAATAAAATCTTGAGTAAGTTCAGTAGTTGTTTATGTTTAAACAGTGACTTCACTTCAGAAGTTTGTCTAAATAAGCAATTCGTCCTACGTATATATTATAATAATGTTACATCGAAGATATAGTGTAGAGGTTCATTTTTGTTTTCGTTTACCAATTACTTCCAATTTTTGATATTCTTACATTTACGTAGGAGAGAGAAAGTCATGTGGTGGGTCAATAAATCCGCCGAGTTTTTGTAATTATATCCATTTTGTGATCCCCTGTGTCAAAAAGAACTTTTTAAATGATGCCATCTGTTTGTTTGTTGTACACAAGTTCTCTACAGCCCAAGTGGTCCGATTTGAACCAAGTTTGGTATGCTGTTATATCTGGGTCATATCCCGAGATTTTTTTAAAAACTCAAAATATTACGATAGCTTCCACACACAAAAAATACACTCTTTACAAAATCTGCTGCAGCGATAAAATTTGATAAAATTTTAATCAAAATCAGCCACTGAAGACTCAGAAAACTTATTGACCACCATCTCTTCCAAAATACCTATCGTAAGTTATGAGTTATTGTCGTTGGTATCGTTGTCGTTGGCATCGTTATTGTTGGCATCGTTGTCGTTGGTATCGTTGTCAATTTCGTTGTCGTTGGCATCGCTGTCGTTGGTATAGTTTCTTTTGTACGTAAGCACGACAAATACGATAAAAATTAAGATAGAAAGTAAAAAATTGGTACGCTTATATGGAATCCTATTGAATTTTAGAATATAGAATTGAAAATGTAAAATGGCGGCCATTTTAAACAGCTTTCTGTTCCTATCTTGAGTGTTGTTCACTATAACATACTAAATTTTACAAAAGTGTATAGATTTCTATTCTGTTTGTAATGACACAAACCCCACCACTCTAGGATAACAATAGGGAAAGTATTATCATAAATATAATTTGGAATCCTCACCTTCCCAGAAAATGTTATCGTTGTATAGTTACAAGATCTGGCAGAGCCGTGTCACCGACAAGAGCATAGCCAATCGAAACTTCTTCAAATATGTACAGCTGCGATGACCGCGAGTGTAGATGAACGAAGCGAGTGGAGATGGTTTAGTATGTACATGTCTATGAGAGCCGTTAGGGCCTTGCCGACATTAAGTAATTAGAGAATTACGACATTAAGAAAAACTGTATAATTGTTTTTAAAAAAAAACTGAGTAAGACCCCTGATCTGCAATAAAATATAACATTGCTTACAAGGCCCAAGAAACGAGCTTTTCTACAAGAAAGGACTTGGGTACAATGTAGATTATTAAATTATGTTGTCACAAACTTATTTTTATTTTTATTTCCGCTTAGGTTTTTTCGTGTATCGTCCAAACATCCGTTTCTCTCTTAAATATCGGTCTATGACCGGCCGATGCTGCTAAAATGATTAATTGTGTTGCTGTTATCAAACTCATTTCGTTTTATTAATTTCGTTTATATTATTTTCTTTTTCTTTAGTCCGTAGATAAAACAAACTGTTTTGTTTATTAGCTACACTAACTTCGTTATTTTTGTGAAGTTGCTCTAAGCTTTAATCAATTTTGTTCATCTTTCTTAACATTGATATATTATTTTTCTATGATATTAAAATATGTCACTTGAAATAAGGAATACTTGTGGAAACTTCAATTATCAAATGAAGAAAAAGACTCACGCTTCAACAACAAACACTTTATTGGTGACTAAACAACATTTAAATGACCAAGCCATAAAAGTAGTACAACCGTAAAATTACGAGACCCTTGGTCAATGCTTTATACTCACAATAGCAGTAAAGAAACATTGTCCTTGACCCTTGTAGTTTAGTGGTACAAATGTTTGTGTCCATACAATAACTAAAATAATAATAGATATTGAATTCGTGTTTTGTTAATATATGTTGTTATGTCTTTGTTATGGAAAACGTGAAAGTTAGTGCTGTTTCCCCATTTCGTTATGAAAATCGTTGTTAATGATTAATAAAGAATTAAAAAAACAATATAAAATAATAAATACTTCTAAAAAAATAAAAATAAACACATTTATCTTCAAAGTAAAATATAACTAAAAGTAAATTATTATGCTATACAAAAAATCATATGTAAACACTCTCACACTCCCAAACACACATACACTCAATAGAACATAATCGATCCTCAATGAACGCCTTTATAAGCTCAAACACACAAACATGATCCTATCTTAGGATAAATCATAATCGTATAAGAAGAAATTCGAGATCGTGCAAATGTCTTTATTTAGACAATGTTGCTTGAGTTCTGTCATTATTACTAAGATAGAACGCAGCACGTGTTTATGATAGACACTTTACCTGTGTATATTTTGCGAAGCAAAGCAGTGAGCATTAAGATTACACCCTAATTCAAATGATTTGATAGCAGATGTGTGATATCATTAATGATATAATTGTTGCACAAACAACGCGCAAATATTTTACAGTTGATATTTAAAAAGTTCTGAATGTATACGAAATTTTATGTTTCATTTTCTAGAATAACTTATTCAAAGTTTCCTGTGGATGGTTGTATTATTAGGTCTGTACACGAATATTTTGTATTGTTTTATTAGTTACTGGACTTTGTGCTATCTTATATATTTTTTCAATAGATGACTTGGAATAATGCCACTATTCCACAGAAATTCATCAAAATTGTAAAATCAGTTTACATAATATGCACCATAATAAATGTCAATACTCGTTTATAATTATACGTTATTATTCTTGTTCTTACATATTATAATCAGTATAAAGAAAATTATGTCATGGACCAAAAATCAAAGTTGAGTGTTTAGAGCATAAATTAATTTTACTGTCTCATGAGTCCAAAAAAATAATGCTTGCAATGATATCTACCTGTCCGGCCAGCGTCTGTCTGTTTAGTGCTCTTCAGTCCGTTGATAAATTTTAATCAAATTTAATTTGTGGGCATATTTAGCCATATCTCAAGAATTTTTCGACTTTAACGATTTTGAACAAATTTTTCTCCATTAAATTACAAAACGTATAGGTCATCTCTCCTGTTAAGTAACTGGTTTGTGGTAACAGATACATAAATAAAATAGAATCACATTTACTTCTACTAAACATGTATATAAATGCAATAAAAATTGACAACTCTTTTGATAACCAAAGGGGGGAAAACACTCAATTACACGTTTTCCTAAACAAAGTCATAACAACAACAAATCAACAAAACAAGAATTCAATATCTATGTCATCATTTTAGTTATTGTATGGACACAAACATTTTTAACACTAAACTACAAGTGTCAAGGTCAATGCTTCTTTACTGCTATTCTGTGCATAAATAAATTAAATTCACTATTAAATTTTGATGTGCTTTATAATATTTTATTAGAGTTTCAGTGGAAAACAGGACCTTATGGTCCTATTTTCGCCTAAAAAAATTAAGATAATTATTATTATAAGCGAGTTTATTTATAGAAATACTAAATAATGCGAGTAGAAATGTCAAATACGTGAGACATTGAATTGGAGATTTTTCCACTACATTTGACTCACTACACATATATATATATATATATATATATATATATATTACTTACTCATAGCTTCATAAAAAATGATTTTCCCTTGTCTTGCACCAGAAAACAGAAAGTGCCATTTTCGTCACACGGTTCGTCATGGGCAGTTGTCCGCACATAAACACAATAAATTGGCCATAAACATTCAAAAAGAAACATGAAATGTGATGTAGGGAACTATAAGAGTGCTAATATAGAATGCTACTGAAATTCAGAAAAATCGAATTAAAAATGTAAAAGTGCCAGCCATTTTAAACAGTTCTTTGTTGATAGTCGTGTATTATTCAAAGTATAACAAACTAAATTATATAAAAACTTGCAAATTTTTATTCTGAAATTCATGATATCAAAAAAATTTCTGTCAAATAGCTGGTCAAAAATGTAAGTTCAAACCCTAACCTTCTAAGAAATTGAGATATTTTTTTGCAGGGCCGAGTCACAGATACGGGCATAGTTAGTGGTAGCTTCTTCCCATAGGTACAGCTACGAGGACTGCCTATGCGACACTCTGACACAAGTCAAGCGAGTAAAGACTGTATAATATATAGATAATGGCCAAATATACTGCCCACCTAAGCAAAAGTGCCGTAAGTCCAAAAATGTCAATTTTGAGTTAGATATGGTTTCCTACATTTTAGACCACGGGGAATCCAATGGACTAGTCAAAATTGACGTATCTCCAACACATAATGAGATATTAGGGTTTCTATTGCAGTATGTCCAGTATAAAGTACCATGTTTCTAAGCAAGACTGCCGCAAGTACACAATTCTAATCAAAAGTGCAGTAACTCCGTTGGAGTTACTGCGTTTATGCTTAGACCTCTGTACTTACGGCAGTTTTGCTTAGCAGTTGGTGTACATACTGCAGTCTTGCTTAGTAGATGTTTAACAGCTGGTGAACATACTGCACTGTTTATTTGTTGTCAGTGAATTTTCGAGGTTATGTTTGGTTGCAAATCAGTTTATTTTGAGTTACTGTGCATGTTAAGTATGAAGAGAAAATATATTTATAGTTGATATTTGTTTGTTTAGTGGACATTTAAGGTATTTAAAGTTAACGTATTTTGGTTTTTTTATGGAACATGAGTAATCTAAAGTGTAAAACTGTGTCAGCTCGTTCAAAACTTATATTTAACTTAGCTCTTGAAAGCACCAAGACGGGTTCAGATGAACAAGATGGATGGTAAATCGCTAACAGTTCTACCTAAAGATGATAATAATATATGTAGTGATTTATTAAAAACAAAGTCTAATGAAGAACCTGGACCGTCAAGTTTCAGTGTATGCCAAATATTGGCAGGAGACAATGTTGCAAATGAAACATTATCAGATACTGTTATTTTGCCAGTGGTACCAGAAAACCATATACTAGTGTTTGATATGAATACTAACGGCACTTAAAAAACAATTATTGAACACATTAACTAAGCAAAAGTGCCGTATGTACGGTATTTTCTTTATTTCTATTTTTTTAACCTATTAAACATTAAGGACATACAGTAAAACATCCCACATGTGTTTTACATAAATGCATCCAACAACTGAGTAAAAAAAAAATATATTAGTGTCATATGAAATAATACAGCAATGTGGTAAACTTTAAACAATGTTTTCGCAAAATCCAATTTTTGGACTTACGGCACTTTTGCTTAGGTGGGCAGTATACGTCAAGACAGTAGTGATATACATAATTATACGGTTTATGTATAATATGTATGCATAACCAAACGTCGACTAAACTGTATAAGACATTTCGACCTATCAATTTTAACGTTATCTTCAAGGCCCACAATATTTATTTTTGACATTACTTTTATATTTTTGGATCTGATTTATTATAATATTGGTACCATGAAAGGTTCCATCAATTTGTTTTACAAAGCAATAATATAATTACTTTTAACATTAAATTGAGAATCAATTATAAGAGTATCGTTTTTATTGTTCAATAAGAATAGTAATAGTAGTTTAGTCGTAAGTATGGCAGTCCGCTATAATAAGACTGTCTTTTCTTTATAATTGACGTTGTGATATGAAAGTTAATTCCAGGTAGCTGTCGCAACACTACTAGTACGTAAGCAATACTGAAACATGTTAATGTGATTTGGTCACTGCCATAAAAAAGTAAACCTATCCCTTACTTAATAAATAAACCACCACATGAGTTTACTAAAATGTGTTTTTATATGGATGAGGTTTAAGGTTATATTTAGGTCATTGTTTAAACAAAACACACAGATATTCTGTATAAGTCCAACTATTACTGGTGGTTATTCAAGAACTATTCTTTACTCCTTTCAAGTTCCTAAAATTACAAATTGAAAGGCGAATAAACTGATTTTCCATGATAACAAATATTAAATTCATAAATTCCAAATATTACCAGCATTAAATGAACAGAGGATTATTGAGGAATACACGTGTACTATAAACATGGTTTTGTTTTATTAGAGTTACAGTTCAGAAGAAAATGTTATGTGACAGATGTGTGTAATGCTTATTTGCTCTATTTGTTAAAGTTACAAAATAGTTTGTAGGCACAGGATTTAGTAGTATCCGCAACCATAACCGCCATAACCGTAGCCGGGGTAACCACCATAACCATAACCGTATCCTGGATATCCACCATATCCAAATCCATCATAACCATAACCATAACCTCCACAACCGCAAGGTTCAACGAAGGTTTCAACAACAGGTACGCAGGAGACAGTGGTAACTTCAGTGACGGGTTCGCAGCAACAGCAGTCGCAACCACATCCGCAACCATATCCGTCATATCCATAACCATTACCGTAGCCGGGGTATCCACCATAGTATCCACCATAACCATAACCGTATCCTGGGTATCCGCCATATCCAAATCCATCATAGCCATATCCATATCCACCACAAGAAGGTACGCAGTAGGTGTCTACATCTACTACAAGAGGTTCACAACCACCACAACTGTATCCACCATAACCATAACCGGGATATCCGTAGCCACCGAAATATCCACCATAACCTTCATAACCGTATCCACATCCTGAGGATACCTGTAAAATACAATAATTTGTTAGTTTTGATATTTTGTTTTTATGCTGAATGTGAATATCCAAATATACAGATTTTATTTACTTACAAAATTTAACAATATGCACGAGATTTATATATAATTTTATAAAATTATCTTGTTATGGTGTTGATATTTTGTTTTTATGCTGAATGTGAATATCCAAATTCAGATTTAAATTTAGATACAATTTTAAACGTTATGCACGAAATTTATAAATATTTTTTTTTCATTTATACAAGTTAACCAATAATTACAAAAACGTACTTAGGATAACTTTTTATTATATCGAACGAGTTCAACATTTCATATTCATAAGGAAAATATTGTAAATACAAAGCATACCCAAAAGTCGGGCATTTAAAAAAAAATTGTATTAAAAGTACCAATACTAGTGAAGAAAAATACATCCATTTTTCTGTAAGGAAAATAAAACAGATAACCTAACCTATATTCTACTTATGGTGATTACTGAAAAGAAAATATTCAGATATAGCGTGTTATAAAAGTAGCCCTGTTTTACGTAAGAAGAGAAGCCTTGTGATCACTAAAGAATAAGTTCAAATAATAATCAAACAACAAACTAAATTAACATCAATATTGAAAATCTTGTAAACAAATAATATTTACTAAAAAATCAATGATTCAATATTAATTTACAAACTTGTTTAGATTTTTAGTGTGTTCTGTTTTAAGGTTGGATTTTGTGTTTTTGTGTGTGAGAATTTTAGTTCCTTGTTTAACTTTTTATCAAATCTCTTTTACAGTTTAGAGTATTGCAACAAATTATCTTGAAATCACTAACATAATTAAAGGAGCATAATTATAACGTGAAGTGTACTATACACATTTAATATTTACATAAAATAAAATCAAAAGGTTGTAACAGAAAGTTAGAACCTGGTTTGCTCTTATTTTACATGAATAAATAGATTGTATATAAAAGTTAACTTTCAAGAAATATCTTTTAAGAACATACCTGGACGAAAGCGAAGAGTGCCAAAGCACAGACTGCTACTTGGAATGCTGCCATTTTGTTTCTTGTTTGCAAGTGTACCTGGTCTACCTAAGCGAATTCTTTTATACTACTTTTCACTGACAAGCATCTTTTCTTGAAGCACGATAGATCACTCCTGTAAGATTTCGCTCCGAATCGGTAAGATAGAGCACAGGTGATAATCTTTAAGATATTGCTTATGTTCACAGTATAGCTATCGTAGTAAAATAAAGCACGCAGATCTTATAGCTTTAGGCTAATCTAAGTTGAAGGCTGAATACTGTGAATATATTATAGGTTAATTACCTTCATTTTCCCGTCAGTTTATCCAAATTTCATTATTTTGGATAATCGGCTTTGACGGAAAATTTAAGGTAATTAACCTATAATATATTCATTGAATACACAATCCAGAAGGCTACACCAAACATCATGTTGAATACTGTACTTATCTTGTACTTTTACTATATTAATACTAAACTAAGTAATATCTTACATTAATTCAAATTTAATAAACTATGCAATAACTAACGAAAGACCAATATGGGTACTCAATTTTAGAATTAAAATTTGTAATCTATGTCATTATAGTTTGAAAAGGTTCTACAACAGAATCAATTACAGATATATAATATCTACCTTTTACTTAAAAGGTTGAATTGAATTTAGATTTCACTGAAGTTTGATAATTGCATTAGTCAATTGTAAGGGGATGTACATAATAAAATAGATAATTCTAATTATTAATAATTTAGGAAAGGTAAAATGATAATATTATATCCGATTTAGAAAAAAAAACCACCTGTTTTTTTTAATTATTACAGAGCAGATAATTTATAATAATAATTTATGTTTACCCTGAAGTCCGAATCTCTAGTACCAACATTCCTTATATATTTACAAATATTTATTTGAGCTCTTTTTTTCTTCTTTTTTTTCCATTGCAATGGTCACCCTATATATAATACAATACAAATCAATAATTTTCACTCAATTTTGAGACGAGTTTAATTTCAATGGAAGGAACAAAATTCAGGAACAAATATTAAAAGGGTAGATTTTTACAACCAAATCATGTTGAGGCTCGTCATGCACTGTGAAATGTTTAAAAAATCTTTTTCTACGACGTAGTTATTTTTTTTTTTTAGTCAAACTTACTTTGTTCTTATTATTTCCCTTTGTCTACCTCCAATATCAGTGCAAAAAGGGTCCACTTTGCTTGTTTGTTGTGTGTCCCCTTGCCGCTAGTGGAACTCACTTCTAGAAACACTTAGGGCCTAAATCTGTTGACAGTTGTGTACAAGTTACAAAATTACTTAAGACCTTCTTTTTGAAAGAATGTGATTAGTGTCCTCGTCTTGGATGTGACGGAATAATTATTTTTTGCAAAGTTATTCATTGATAATAAGTAATTGTGTATTTGCCATAATTTGCATATAGAAAAAATATTGCTTATTTTAGTTTTGTAGGGTCTGTTTTTACATATCACAAGCACATTTATACATATTATATATGCAATAAATATTCATTTATGTATGTATTTACTTGTGTATTTATATGGCTAAATATATATAGGCTATAGTTTAAATAATCATTTTATTACAAATTGTAAAATTCAGTTTAAAGTTAGTTTAAATTTAAGTTTCTATTAATTGTTTATATTTTAATTGTTATTTATAATTTTTCATTGTAATTTAAATGTGTTGTTTTATAATAGGGTTAAATGGTAGAGAGGAATATTCAGTCCACACCTCGCACCATAATGAAGGAAATTCAAACAATCTACCTTATGTTATTTTGTTTTATACCACACTAACTACTTTTGTTTTCTGATCTGGGTCCACGGTCTCTTCAGTTTTTATTATTTTTAACACTTGTGCATGAAGAACTCATGTATGACATTAAAATAGGTCACTTGAAATGAGAGAAACTAGTCTAAATCTCTATAAGAAAATAGAAAGAAATATTCAATTTTCCACAACGAACCCATGAAATTATGTATAAAACGTAGTTTCAATTACTAAATTTTCAGTTGTACTTAAATCTTTGTTACACTTATCTACGAAAGATTTGAACATTTTTTTTGCAGTTAGTCTTGACATTACTTTTAATTTAATTTCATAAAATGTGTGAATTTTTAAACAATTAAAGATCTTGACTTATTCATTTAAACACATTTGTATTATAAATAAAAACTTTTTATGGGTAATTTAAATATTTTATTTTATTTCGTGATTAAAGTATCCGCCAATGGTTATTACATTTATGTACATAAATATATAGAACTAAATATCATTCCATTCTATGTGTGCATTTGTACCCATAATAAGATGCGAATTAAGATCTATGTTTTTTTTTTTAAAAATATCTTTGCAACTGTCTTATATCAAAGTGTGGACCAGAAACAATGAAATCTCGTCCCCTCAAAATATCTGTTTTTATGGTGTAATAAAATTTATCTAATTTAGTGATAGCTAATATGTTTAAAGAAGATAATAAACGACAAATAATTTAATAATTCATATTAACATTATTATAATTTGTTGTTTTTGGACATTTGTCAGTATTAAGTTCAGAAATACAGTATAGTCATAAATTAAACATTCTGTTACGATTTTACAGACAATACCTTTTACAAGTTTGTGGGCCAAATGTATTGGCTGATAAATTTCAAATTAGTTACTGTTTTAAATTGTTCTTTAGTAACAACTTACCGTCAGTAATGTTTCCCAACAGATTTTGTCTGCGTAAATATAAACTGTGTCCCGTATATGTCCTTTAATGTTTTCATCGATAGTCTAATAGTTAGTTATTGTAAAATATCGTAAACTGCAAAAGGTATAATCTAAAAATTAGAAAATTACTTATTACTCTCAAATGTTGACTATTTTAATTTAATTTTATTCAAATTTGACATTTTGAGTAGTTTTTCAATCCTCTTCGAATATCTTTCAAATAATTACAATATACAGATAATTTATAACAGTCTCAGAAAGGTTTCATTACCTGTAGCTTCTGTATTACTCTATACTACCTTATATTATTATATAGTTTGGCAAGTATAGTAATAAAAGTAGTAACTTACTATGCCAATAAGGTGCCTTTGAAATATTTTACGTTATGAGCACCAACGGGCACTCATCAAATTAGCATGAAGGACTCTACGAGGATTTTAGTGACTCTGGAGAGTATGGCAACGAGAAAGCAGACGAAGTGACAAAATATATTCACTTATTTTTGAGAGAATACCATATAGGATATCGATTGTATAAGAAGCTGAGTGCAAGAAGTTTACTTGCAGGATGGGATGTAAGGCACCACGACAAGTGGAGTTGTAGAATGCATTGGTCATGAAAGAGTCCCATGAGCTAACATGTTACCTATATTCTTTGGTTCCACAGGTACTATTGGATGACGTGATAAGGCACTGATAACAGAACATGCATTTCAACACAATATATAAGAGAGATGGACTAACTTGAGTGATCTGGAAAATTGAAAAAAATTAATATTGAAGGATGGTTTCAGCAATTAGGATATTTGGTGCAAGGTGCTTGGAGTTTGGAACTGAAATATATGGATCTTCAGAAAATGGACCTAGTGAGGTTTCTCAGAAAGGTTCCATGGGCTGCCTCAAAGTAAAGAATAATAGTATACAGTTTGGAGATAAAAACATATTAAGCAAATAACGTAAAGAAAATTCAATTCGTAATATGTTAGCGTATCAGCTACGTATCTTGTTATCATGCTATTTGCAGAGACTTGCTTTTAAAATTAATAAAAAATGAACTGTTATTTTTAACTGAATTTCAAAAATTTAGATGTAGTGCTTAACCATTTATGATAATAAATATCTTTGTCATTTATCGTTTTTGTTGTCATGTACAAGTGGATATAATTATTTAGATAAAAGATCTGTGTGAACTTATTAAAAGTTAATTACGAAGATACGTAAAAGATAACCTATAGGCCTGCAGATCATCCCTCAAAAACGCTTTAGAAATCGAAATATTGACAGGATCAAGAATGTCGGTTCAAACCAATTTTAATCGAAAGTATATGACCTGTGAAGCTTTCAATTCAAAGTTACCCAAAATAACCAATCGGAAGATGTTTATGAAGGGGAAAGTAGTCATTAAAAAAAAATCATTTTCAGTTTTCACTCGTTATCTCGGCTGTTTATAGATGTTTTAATTTGAAATGTTTACTGAATCATCTTTAAGCAATACTATAAATTAGGAATAATATAGTCCAAATTAAATACTCTAAACCATCGAATACTATATTATTTTGTGAGGGTCGTGAAAGAACAATAATTGGTCAACATGGACTTAGTAGGAAATATAAAAAAGAGTGACTATCTCAGACAACATAATAAAGGTGTAAATTCAGCTAGGTTGTCTCGGGATTACCAGACCCGTATTCACTATTCTGAGCCCCTCAGAGTTCTAATCTTTAAATACCGTTATACCCTGTCAATATAAACATCAAGTCAAAATTTAGAAACATTAAGTACACTATGTTTGCGCATTGTTTAAGCCACATATATTAATAACGATATCAAACTCCTGCAATAATATCACCTGAAGTATTGTCTAATCTTTAGGTACGTTACTGTGATACACAAACAAACATCTATCAGAAACACGCGTTGCGGTCTGTTTAAGAAATGATGAAACGTAAAGACACGATCTAGAATTACATCTCGTGCGATTGTTATATATCCTAAAGATAGAACATTCTTGCGATTTTGTCATTGCTACCGCTCCAAAAGTATGAGGCCATAGTTGCTGTGTTTGCTACATAGATGGCTTTGGTGATTTAAAATATAATATTAACGACTATTCAATGTTATCATCCTAGTGAAAACGCTAACATCAGACACCATTAATTATTCACTGATCCTACTCCTAGAAAACCTTATCACCAATTTTAACTCGCTGAATAATAAAGTATGAAGTATTGTTAGTAAGCGTTTTAAGGGTCGCAATTCGATCCGATTTTACTCAAATTAGATATGGTACCGTCATGTTTACAAATCGTTGGACTTGTTTGTTAAACAGAAAAATTCTTTAAAATAATTTTTAATGGCTGCCGATATTCATTATCAAAAATGATTTTTTTTTAAATTTGGGCAGCTTTATAATCTGCATTCAGTGACGTACAAACGCATTTTCCACGACAAACTAAACAGAGTCTTCCTTTCTTCAACAATCATTTAATAATAGAGTACTATAAACGCCATTTAGTCACAAATACGGCAGTTTAAAACTTTTAAATAGTTTATTTTAACCGTCGCCGCTCCTTCTGATCGTATTCAAGAAGTTGTCAAATGAAGCTAGAATGATTGGGTACTAAATAACACTGGCACGGTTATAAAACCAAGGTTGCTGTGATAAAAAATACAAGCATGGTCCCTAGCGTAATAGCTAAAGTACCTTTGAAAAGCTGTTTTCATAATTGAGATTGTGTATATTATCAGATATAATTCTTTAATTGTGTAAAAAAAACCGACATTGTATAAATGGGTTTATAACATACTTTAAACTCTTCAGAAGGAAATATATACAGAATGTATTTTTTTAACTGTGTCTCCATTGGTATATTGGAAACGGTAAGATTTACAGAAATTTTAAATTGGAGAATTCACTTTTTTTATGCCCATTAAAAATATGATTTAGAATTTTATAAATTCGGGTGCCATTTGTCCAATATGCCGGGCAACTTTGAAATTTGTTAAAGATCACCTTATATTTTATGGGTTTTTCAGGTGTAAACCAATATTTTAAGAATGTTTTATTATTGGGTATTTTTTTAATATTTAGGCATTTTGAAATTACAGGCGCTTAAATTTCAGAAAAATTAACTTTTGATATACCTACAAATTATTGAATCACACCTAAAATGTTACAATAGCTAACTTTTGAACCGTTAGGGGTCAAATAATTTTTTTTTAAGTGCTAAATTTCATTAAAAATAGGGATTTGATTTTTTTAATGTTATTTTGTATTTTGTTATTCACAAGGTCTAACACATCCAGTAATAATTACAAACTGTTTTAAGCAAATAGATGTTTTATACAATTACCAGAAAATTATGATTCCTGTTTTCTGGCGAAAATTTTGTTAACAACTAGAACGCCACATGAATATTGACTTTAAATTGTTTCTTAAATAACATGATTAGACTTTTGAGAACTATTAATTTTACCTGTATATAGTGCCTAATTATAGGCAAGACACGGTATTTTTCAAAATTAGCAGGATCTAGCTCCGAAACCATTAAGTTTTTAAAAAAAGTCAAGAATAGAAAAGTCTTGAAAAAATGTATACTATTCATATATGTAAAAAAATACAGGGTGCTCTATAACTAATTTCAAAGTTGGCCACCATATTGGAAAATAGCGGCCGAATTAAAAATTCTAAATACATATTTAATGAGCATACAAAATAAGGTGAAGTCCCCCCATTTAAAGTTTCATGTAAAACTTACTGTTTCCGAAGTACCAATGGTGGCACAGTTAAAAGAGACACTCTCTATATCTGACTATAACTAGAAATATAACTACTAATTCCCTACAAAATAACTCATAAATTATTAAACTACAAAATATTAAAAGCACAAAGTGGATATAGGGTTATAGAGTAACACACATGTACTAAGAATATTGTTTTGTTTTATTTTTTTTAGGAAACATTTTCAGAGGTTACTGTTACACAAAATGTATGATGAACAACGCCAGAACTATTGTTTGAAAGGCAAATGGGTATAAGGAGTTTAGTTGTCCTTACTACAAACTAAGCACAGTAGTTGGAATAGGATTTAGTAGCATCCGCAACCACAACCATAACCGCCATAACCGTAGCCGGGATAACCGCCATAACCATATCCGTATCCTGGGTATCCACCATATCCAAATCCATCATAGCCATAACCATAACCACCACAACCGCAAGGTTCAACGAAGGTTTCAACAACAGGTACGCAGGAGACAGTGGTAACTTCAGTGACGGGTTCGCAGCAACAGCAGTCGCAACCACATCCGCAACCATATCCGTCATATCCATAACCATAACCGTAGCCGGGGTATCCACCATAGTATCCACCATAACCATAACCGTATCCTGGGTATCCGCCATATCCAAATCCATCATAGCCATATCCATATCCACCACAAGAAGGTACGCAGTAGGTATCTACATCTACTACAAGAGGTTCACAACCACCACAACCGTATCCACCATATCCATAACCGGGATATCCGTAACCACCGAAATATCCATCGTAACCACACCCAGATGATATCTGTAAAATAAAATAAATTTGTTTTACTTTTGATGATTTTCATTTATCCTGAATGTGAATATCCATGTGTAGATTTAAATTTAGTTTTTATATTTTGTTACAATTTGAAACAATGTAGAGCCTTTTGTCTAGAAAATTGTGAACATTAACAAACATTGTCTTTATATTGAATTGAACACAGAATGCACTTGAAAATTATTGCACAATAGAATGTTAATTGTTTAAAATTTAATTTTAATTTTTAGGATAATAATTTCTACGTTTCTACAAAATGTCACAATTCAGAATAATTTTTACTATGGTTTTTACAGCTTTTTACATTTAAACATTACAACATTCTTTTAGTTTGTATTTATTATCACTATTAAAATTGACTTTAGTTTGATATATATATAAGTTTAGTTTTTGATTGAAGGTCAAAAAATTCAGGAAAATTTCATTAGGTTACATCTTGAATATTGTGCTAAGTTTAAAATAATAATTAAAGGTATGAAGCTAGAGAATATGTTAGATTATACATTCACACATATAAATAAATTGTATATATATTGCATCCAATAAACATTGCAAGCGAAAAAGTCAGCAGTTTTGGAAAATTAAGTATTAAAGATTATACTGATAATTAATAAAAACACGGATATTGTTCTATAAGGGACATGAAATAACGTAAATCTTAACTAAATGGTGATTTTAAAAATAAAATAATGAATTAAATATATTGATTTAGTAAGTAAGAATTTTATTTCTATATTTCCCCGTTTACTGTTAAATAAAAAATAAAAAAAAACATGTTTACA
This sequence comes from Aphrophora alni, assembly GCA_963513935.1. Taxonomy (NCBI): domain Eukaryota; kingdom Metazoa; phylum Arthropoda; class Insecta; order Hemiptera; family Aphrophoridae; genus Aphrophora; species Aphrophora alni. Next base: position 34,366,918 of record OY740769.1, read on the forward strand.
CCTTGGATTAATTCAAAAAACTATCTACAGCTCTGATAAAATCATACATCAATGAACATTATTGTTTAAAATTTATTACATATAGTATTTTTAATTTCCATCAAATCAATCATTTAAGTGGCTAACCTTCAGTTAAGAGTTAGTTGCAATATAATGGAATAGTTTTACCATTTATGAACACGAATAATTATATTGCATACTTAAAAGTAAATTGTTAAATAAAATTAGATATTATGTATATAAAAACATACCTGGACGAAAGCGAAGAGTGCCAAAGCACAGACTGCTACTTGGAATGCTGCCATTTTGTTTCTTGGTTGCAAGTGTACCTGGTCTACCTAAGTGAATTCTTTTATACTACCTTCTATCGAAAAGCACCTGTGTCTCGGATCCCGATAGATCACAGCTGTACGATTTCGCTCCGTATTGGTAAGATAAAGCACAGTTGGTAATCTTTAAGATGTTTGTTGTATGCGTTTCACAGTCAAATAAAGCACGCAGATCTTTATATCTGAATACTTTACTTATCATATATTGATAATATTTTAATACTAATCCTATGTCTTACATTATTTTAAGAGCAATAAAATAACTATGCTATAACTTTCCCGTATTCAGCAAAACCATTATCTGTCCACAATTTTTGAACATTTTTATAATGTTTACCATCGAAGATAGGGTTCCACATCACGTTCAAGGTCACTTTTATATTTTATACTTATTATTCAAAGGGTAAATTGTTTTTGATTTTACTGAAGTTGAATAAGAATTGCATTTTATTTATATATCAGTTGAAAATATTCAAATTGATAATTTTCTTTATTGATAACGTAGAAAACTTGGTATAAAAAACAGTTTTTTGGTTACACAGCAGGTAAATTGTAATTATTATCCAGCCAATAGGGAAAAGTAATAGCTCATTACATACAAACTGTCCCATTACTCCCTTTAATATAAATTTGTTACCAACAATGCGCATTTTGGAAACGATTCAGGACTACAGAATTTACATTTTTACATAACAGGATATAAATTGGGTTTTGGTGGATATACTCAATTTATTTAAATTGTCCGCTATTAAGCGATACTGAAATAATGAGTAGAGAAAATTCATAAAAAGAGAGCGTTGTTGCTTTCTCCTTTCCAGATATATCAACCTATTTATATATGTAAAGGAGCTAAGTAATTTATTTTTTTATTAAATTTTAAAGGGATTTGATTTTTTTTTTTTTTTAGTTTTAAGGCGAAAAACCATTTTGGCCATTATTGCCAGCTAAATTTTATAACAATGTCTAAAATAAATTTTTTAGCAAAAAGCTGTTAGGTCGTGACTGATTCACAATGATAAAACGATGGAGGTGAGGTATTTGGGCGCTTTAGAAAATATGGGGGGGGGGTGGAGTTTTTTTATATCTAAGAAATTGTAAACTGTAATTAATAATTAAAAATAAAAACAGTACTGCAGTAACGATTTGCATGAAACATGCTCTTTCGATGGTTTTTCTCTTCTAGTTATTCCTTTTAACAAGAGATATCGCTCGACAATAGCTACAATTTAAAATTCCCTCCAATATTCTGCGTTGGTTTACTCGTTGTAAATTTAGATGAGAATGGCGAGATTTGAAGGAAATCTGGAATACATACTAGATCTCATAATCTGTATGCCTGATTTCATTTGAAAACACGTATCACTAATAATATTTCGTATGGTTAGAGCCATACCAGTACAATTTTAAATTCTATTTTCTGAAATTTGTATAGTTCTGCAACATCAAGACAATTTCTAAATTTTATTTTATTTTAAAGATTATAAATCAAAATAAATGTAAAGAGTAATAACCAATATTTTATGTAACCTTTTAATTATTTTTGGATTATAAAAGTTTATAACATAATATCCACTTTTTTTACAAAAAAAGTTTATATACACAATCTACGAAATTGGTTAACATAATGCATAACCTTTATGTGAAAAAATTTAAATGGTTTACAAAACCACGTTTTAATGAAAACATCATCCTCAAACGCTATACTCAAACATTTGTGACACTAATCTACGAGAGACTAGGCCAATATGTTTTGCAGGTAGTCTTCACCTCTTGTATTTTTAATTGAAAAAATATGTGAATTGTAAACAACTGAAGATGTTGACATAGCCATTGGAACGTAGTTGTTTTACAAATAAAATGTTTTATGGGGATATTAAATTTTTATAAATAATTTTTTGATAAAATATGAAGTTATCATTATTACATTTATGTCATATTTAGTAGAAGTAAATATCATTCTATTCTATGTGTGGATTAGTACCCATAATAACACATGCGAAATAAGCTTGTATATTTTTTAAATAATACCTATTTAGCTGTCTCATGCCGAAGAGTAGGCGAGAAATAATGAAATGACATACCCTTCATAATATCTGTTTTTATAATTAAATAAATTTTATCTTAGTTGATTTAGTGATAGCTAATATGTTATGAAAAAGTAATTAAAGCCAAATAACTTATTAAAAAAAAAAAGGTTTACTATATTTTGCTGTTTTTATCTATTTGTTTGTAATAGAGGGTCAGAATTAAATTTTTAATCATAATTAAACATCGTGTTAGGAATAAAAAAATAATTTCGATGTCAATACCTTTTTACAAGTTCGTTGGTCAAATGAATTAGCTGATAAATTTCTAATTAGTTGCCGTTTAACATTTTTGATAATAACAACTTCCCGTCTATCCGTCTTTTAATGTTTAAAAACAGATCATTGTCTTCCTAAATATAAACTGTGTCCCATATATGTCCTTTGATCTTTTCACAGATAGTCTAATAGTTAGTTATTGCTAAATATCGTAAACCTACAAAGGAATAATCTAAAAATTAGACAATTACTTATTACCTTAACTTTTGCATGCACAAATTTCGGTACTATATTATTTTTAATACACTGACTGTTAATCCATATATGTTGAGATGCTAAAGCTTTCTTTTTTCTTAGTCTTTTAAACAAAACGGTCAAACGTGCTGTACTTGCTTCTTTACTTTATTATTACTGTTGAGACCTATGGTTCTTGGTGGAATTCCATGTTTAAAGATAATAAAACACAATTTTTTTTTATTTTGTAATATCCACTTTTTATTAGTCTAGCCGGCCAATGGTTTCGCCTGCTAAGGCATTGACGAGGCTAGACTAATAAAAAGTGGATATTACAAAATAAAAAAAAAATGTGTTTTATTATCTTTATACATGGAATTCCACCAAGAACCATCGGTCTCAACAGTAATGAAAATTACTTATTACTTCAAAAATGTTGACTATTTTGATTTAATTTAATTCAAATTTGACATTTTGGGCAGTTTTTCAATCTCCCAAATAATAAAAAAATATATAGATTATTTGTAACTGTTTTCAGAAAATTTTCATACCTATGGATATTGTATTAGTCTATACTACCTTATATTGTTATATATTTTGCAAGTATAGTTATATAGGTAGTGATTTACTATGCCAATAAGATGCCCTTGAAATATCTTACTTTCTTTTCTTAAGGATGAGCACCAACGGGCACTCATTAAATTTTCTTTAAGGACAAAGGTAAGTTTACGAGAACTTTGAGTCACTCTGGAGTGTAAGTCAACGATAAAGCAGACGAAGTTACCAGATAGATTCACTCTTTTTTGAGAGAATACCATGTAGGATATCGATTGTATAAGAAGCTAAGTGCAAGAAGACTACTTGCAGGATAGGATGTAAGAGCACCACGACGAGTTGAATTGTAGAATGCATGGGTCATGATAGAGGCCAATGAGCTTACATGCTACCTATATTCTTTAGGTTCCACAGGTACTATTGGATAACGTGATAAGGCACTGATAACAGAACATACATTTCAACACAATATATAAGAGAGATGGGCTAACTTGTGAGTGATCTGAAAAATTGAAAAATATAAATATTGAAGGATGGTTTCAGCAATGAGGATATTTGGTGCAATGTGCTTGGAACTTTGGAACTGAAATATATGGATCTTCAGAACATGGACCTAGTGAGGCTTCTCAGAAAGGTTCCATCGGCTGCCTCAAAGTAAAGAATAATATTATACAGTTTGTAGATAAAAACATATTAAGCAAATAACGTAAAGAAAATTCACTTCATAATATGTTAGCGTAGACTATCAGCTACGTATCAAGTTATCACGCTATTTACAGAGACTTGCTTTTAAATACTCATAACATAACTGTTACTTTTAGTAGATTTCCTGACTGAATTCCAAAATTTAGATGTCGTACCACATATGATAATAACCTTCATCGTCATTTAGGGTGTTTATTTTCTTAAACTGGTGGCTACCAAATAAGATTGAAAAATCTGTGGAATAGTGGACTTAATAAAAGTTATACATGAAGAAATACGGAATGTAACCAAACAACTCTTAAAGACAACGTAATGGCGCGGTTCAGACTACATAGGTAAAACCATTAAACTTTTTTTATTTTTATGTCGTTTAAAAACTCTTTTCAGATATTTTAACCTCATAAAAATTGGAAGAAATTAGCATAAAATAAAGACCCCTTAGTCATCGAATATTCTAATATTGTGATTGTCGGAAATGTACAAGTTTTGGTCAAGAGAGACCTCATAGGAAAGATGAATCAGATATATCTGACCTAAGACTACATGAAAAAAGGCTTAGATCCAGCTTAGTTATCTCGGGGTTACTAATCCCGTATTCGATAAAGTGAGCCCTTGAGAGAATAATCTTTTATATATGTTGATAAACCATTAATATTAACTCCAACTCAAAATTCAGATATCTTTTGTAATATTGAGTGCATAATGTTTACACTTTTTTGAGCCACAATATAATATTAACGATATCAAACTCCTGCAATAAAATCACCTAAAGTATATTCTAATCTTCATTCATGCACTAACGTTAGCATTGGAAACATCTATCACAAATACGTGTTGCTATCTACCTTAATGAAATATAGTGTCTAGTTAAAGGCACGATCTAGAATTTCATCTCGCACGATTTTTATTTATCCTAATGATAGAGCATTCTTGCGATTTTGTCATTGCTACCTCTCCAAAAGTACGAGGCCATAGTTGCTGTGTTTGCTACATAGATGGCTTTGGTGATTTAAAATATAATAACTAACGACTTTTCAATGTGATCATCCTAGTGAAAACGCTAACATTAGAGACCATGCATTATTCACTGATCCTACTCTTAGAAAACCTTACCACCAATTTTAACTCGCGAATAATAAAGTAGTGAGTATTATTAGTTAGCGTTTTAAGTGTCGCAATTCGATCCGATTTTACTCAAATTAGATATGTATGGTCAAGTTTACAAATCGTTGGACTAGATTGTTAAACAGAAAAAAAATCTTTAAAATAATTTTTAATGGCTGCAGATATTCATTATCAAAAAGGAATTTATAATAAATTTGGGCAGCTTTATAATCTGCATTCAGTGATGTACAAACACATTTTCCACGACAAACTAAATAGAGTTTTCCTTTCTTCAATAATCATTTAATATTAGAGTACTAAACAACATTTAGTCACAAACACGGCAGTTTGAAACTTTTAAATAGTTTATTTTAACTGTCACTGCACCTTCTGATAGTATTCAAGAAGTTGTCAAATGAGGCTAGAATGATTGTGTACTAAAGAACACTGGCACGGTTATAAAACCAAGGTTGCTGTGATAAAAACTACAAGCATGGTCCCTAGCGTAATAACTAAAGTACCATAAGAATACATTTAACAGCTGTTTGCATAATTGATATTAGCTGTGTATATTATCAGATATAATTCGTTAATTGTGTGTATATATATATATTTAGATACATAATTTAAACTCTTCAGAAGGAAATATATACATCTAGAAATAAAAAGGGTGAATAATCTACTTCCCCATAAAATATATCTTAGATTAATATATTGCAAAATATCAATAGCATTAAGTGGATGCAGGGTTATAGAGTAACACATATGTACTGTAAATATTGTTTAGTTTTATTATTTAGAAAATAGTATTACTGTTATACAATAAACTATAAACTACAATAAATTACTATAAGCTAGCCGCAGTAGTTGGAATAGGATTTAGTAGCATCCGCAACCACAGCCATAACCGCCATAACCGTAGCCGGGGTAACCACCATAGTAACCACCATAACCATAACCGTATCCTGGATATCCACCATATCCAAATCCATCATAGCCATAACCATAACCTCCACAACCGCAAGGTTCAACGAAGGTTTCAACAACGGGTACGCAGGAGACAGTGGTAACTTCAGTGACGGGTTCGCAGCAACAGCAGTCGCAACCACATCCGCAACCATATCCGTCATATCCATAACCATAACCGTAGCCGGGGTATCCACCATAGTATCCACCATAACCATAACCGTATCCTGGGTATCCGCCATATCCAAATCCATCATAGCCATATCCATATCCACCACAAGAAGGTACGCAGTAGGTATCTACATCTACTACAAGAGGTTCACAACCACCACAACCGTATCCACCATATCCATAACCGGGATATCCGTAACCACCGAAATATCCATCGTAACCACACCCAGATGATATCTGTAAAATAAAATAAATTTGTTTTACTTTTGATGATTTTCATTTATCCTGAATATGAATATCCATGTGTAGATTTAAATTTAGTTTTTATATTTTGTTTCAATTTGAAACAATGTAGAGCCTTTGGCTAGAAAATTGTGAACATTAACAAACAATATCTTTATATTGAATTGAACACAGAATGCACTGTGCTAATTGAAAATTAATGCACAATTGGATGTTAATTGTTTAAAATTTAATTTTAATTTTTAGGATAATAATTTCTACGTTTCTACACAATGTCACAATTCAGAATATTTTTACTATGGTTTTTACAGCTTTTTACATTTAAACATTACAACATTCTTTTAGTTTGTATTTATTATCATTATTAAAACTGACTTTAGTTTGATATATATATATATATATAAGTTTAGTTTTTAATTGAAGGTCAAAAAATTCAGGAAAATATCATTAGGTTACATCTTGAATATAGTGTTAAGTTCCAAATAATAAAAATTTAGGAACCTAGAGAGAATGAGAGATTATATATAAATGTAAATTACCAGTTTTTTGCATCCAATATAGATTGCAAGTGGGAAAGTCAGCAGTTTTGGAAAATTAAGTATTAAAAATTATACTGATAATTAAGTAAAATACAGAAATTATTCTATAAGGGAAATAAATTAGGTGAAATAACGTAAATATTACTTAAATGGTGATTTAAAAAATAAAATAATGAATTAAATGTATTGATTTTGTGAGGAAGAATTTTATTTCTATATTTCCCCATTTACTTTTAAATTTAACAAAACATTTTTACATCTAGGATTAATTCAATAAATTATCTATACTCTTCATAAATTCATACATTAATGAACATTATAGTTTAAAATTTATTACATATATTATTTTTAATTTCCATCAAATCAATCATTTAAAAAGTTGACTAACCTTCGGTTAAGAGATAGTTGCAATATAATGAAATAGTTTTACCATTTACGAACACGAATTCGAATATTGGTTATTTAAAACTAAATTGGTAAATAAAATTAACTATTGAAATATATGTATATAAAAACATACATGGACGAAAGCGAAGAGTGCCAAAGCACAGACTGCTACTTGGAATGCTGCCATTATGTTTCTTGGTTGCAAAGTGTATCTGATTTACCTAAGTGAATTCTTTTATACTACCTTCCATCGACTAGCACCTTTATCTCGAACCCCGATAGATCACAGCTGTACGATTTTGATCCGTATTGGTAAGATAAAGCACAGTTGGTAATCTTTAAGATATTTGTTGTGTGTATAATATACGTATCACAGTAAAATAAAGCACGCATATCTTAAGATATATTTAATCTTCGATTATATCTGAATACTGTACATATCACATCTCATTATTTTAATATTAATCCTATGTCTTATATTATTTTAACTGTAATAATAAACTATGCAATAAATTTCCCGTATTCACAAAAACCATTAAGTTATGTGTACACAGTTTTTTGTAATATTTACCATAGAAAATAATGTTCTACTCAAGAATAAATGGCACTGTTATTTTATATACCTAATATTTAAATGGTGAACATTATTTAAATTTCATTGAAGTTGAATAGGAATTATATTGGCAAATTTACAAGAAATTGGAATTAATGAAAGATACATATATTTCGTAATTGATGACTTAGTGAAACTTCATTCAGAATTTAGAAAAGAAAAAGATATTAGATTTCAGAATAGGTAACTTTTATTATAAATTATTGTTACAATTTCGATCTCATTATCTCTTACCTCTCTGACTTTAGGTTATGAAAAGTCTCCCTATCCTCCCAGTAAGAGAAAGTTTTAACTCGTTATATTCAAAATGCATTAAAAATCCCCCACCTCCAATCTAAATTTTGAACCTGTCAATTCTAAGAATAAGTATTTTTGAAAATATTTAGGAGTGCAGAAGCTAAATTTGGCTTAAAAGGATATAAATTACTATTTTGGGGAGAAACTCACTACATTTTAATTTTCTCCTATTCTGTGATAGATCATTCTGTGAAGGAAACTCAAAGAAATAGAAGGCCTATATAAAATATTAACATGTTAAATTTTCAACAAATCTTTGTAACCGTATTATTTTTACCAAAATTTTTTTAAAGGTTTGATATCAAAGAAAACAGCTAGAATCTAATAACAATGACTAAAATATAGATTTTCTAGGAAATGGTAATAGATCGTTATTAGTTCACAATGAAATTACGATTGGGGGTTGGGGGAGTTGTTTGGGCACATAAAAAAATAGATCCTGGAGAATCTTCTTATATTAACAAAATATGTTTTGTAGTAAATATTTGGAAAACAAAAAATAGTTCTGTAGTAACGATTTCGGTAGAATACATTTCGATGATTTTTATCTTCTACTTATTACCTCTAAGCACTCGACATTAGTTTACAATTAAAACTTCCAGGTCCATTCCTTCCACCAATATGCTTTGTGAATATACTAGTTTCAAATATAGATGGGAAGGGCGAAATTTGTAGGACAAGTGGTATAAATACTATATGCCATAATTTTTATCCTTTATTTTTTATTAAAGTTGATTTCCTCTTAACAATCCAGAAATTCAGAGCCATGTCAGTACAATATATAATACTATTTTCCTAATGTAAAATAGTTCTGCGCTCCGTAGATTTAATTTCTAAATTTAACTTTCTTGTAAAGTTCATAAATGGAATTTAATGTAAAGAGTTTTTTACCGATATATTAAATAATACTATTATTTGTAGATTATAAAAGGTGTATCAAATAATATACTCTTTAATTTCAACAATTTCTTAATATACAATATCTCAGAGATTGGTTGAGATATTTCTTAAGATTTTTGTGTACAATTTTACACAGATTACCAAATATAAACAAATTCTAAATATAACAAGATACTTGCTTTGTGCCCTATCTTATACGTATGAGACAAACTAAACTGCGAAATGTTAAACATGGATCGAAGAGAAGATAAATGAAGATATGGAATAGTATAAGAGAGTTCACTCGCCAAGGTTCGGTACACTTGTCACTAAGAAACATAATGGCAGCATTCCAAGTAGCAGTCTGTGCTTTGGCACTCTTCGCTTTTGTCCAGGTAACTTTTTTATATATAAAAATTATTATTTGCTTCATAATTACCTATAAAAAACGTAGACATTTCCAATATTTTATATTAACGTTTTATTTTTATTATTCCATTCTCTTTATGTCATAAAATAATAGGAATACAATACTATGACGTTCTAATTGCCGACATACAAATCGTGTAAATGGTTGGTTATTTGTATCGATATAATTTCCTTTGAGTTTTTTATATTTAAGATAATTTATACTTATATGTAAGACATTGTACGTGATTTGATTCCTTATGATATAATCCATGATGATTTACCATAGAATGCCAAATTTACTTGATTAAATGAGGGGGGAAGGATTTATCTAATACAATTGTCCAGTGTCTAATAAAGTTAAAAATAGAAGGGAATATTAGATAACTATAGTTATTTGAAAATTTTAGTAATGGTAATAATTTCAATTTCAAATATTAATCAGAACAATTATTATCTTACAAAGCAACTATAATTCTTAGTTAAATAATAGAATAAATCATTTCTTTTATTCAAGAATAGAGTCAATTAAAAGTCAGTTTTAATAGTGATTAAAGTTATCACGATGGAAAGAGTTAAGGACTAAAAAGTATTATTATGTTAAAAAGTAGTAAGCTATGCAAAGATATTGTAATAGTTGTTATTTTGTATGAAATGTTGAACTCGTTCGATATAATAAAAAGCTATCCTAAGCACGTTCTTATAATAATTATTGGTGCTTATTGGTAATTATTAAAAATTATATATAAATTTTGTGCATAATGTTTGAATTTGTATCTAAATTTAAATCTGAATTTGGATATTCACATTCAGCATAAAAACAAAATATCAAAACTAACAAATTATTGTATTTTACAGGTATCCTCAGGATGTGGAGGATGTGGATGCGGTTATGAAGGTTATGGTGGATATTTCGGTGGCTACGGATATCCTGGTTATGGTTATGGTGGATATGGTTGTGGTTGTGAACCTCTTGTAGTAGATGTAGATACCTACTGCGTACCTTCTTGTGGTGGATATGGATATGGCTATGATGGATTTGGATATGGCGGATACCCAGGATACGGTTATGGTTATGGTGGATACTATGGTGGATACCCCGGCTACGGTTATGGTTATGGATATGACGGATATGGTTGCGGATGTGGTTGCGACTGCTGTTGCTGCGAACCCGTCACTGAAGTTACCACTGTCTCCTGCGTACCTGTTGTTGAAACCTTCGTTGAACCTTGCGGTTGTGGAGGTTATGGTTATGGCTATGATGGCTTTGGATATGGTGGATATCCAGGATACGGTTATGGTTATGGTGGTTCCTATGGTGGATACCCCGGCTACGGTTATGGTGGTTATGGTTGTGGTTGCGGATGCTACTAAATCTTCTGTCAATTCAAAAACTAAACTATTTACTGAAGTTTGACTTTAAATCAACGTTTCTGATGTTGTTAAACACATGTTTTGTAAATCATTTTTTTCTGAATTTTTTTTCCCTTAAAATACAATAAATTAAATCAGTTTGAATCCTAAATACATGTGTATTCTTCAATTTTCCTTTGTCCAAAAAACGTTAGACATAGATTGTACTTTATGTGTTCAATATGTATATGTGTAAGAAGTTTTTACTTTTGTTAAAACCTATATGTAAAATGAATAGCATACTCCGTCTTTTGAAGTGTTTATCATAAATTACAATTTACCATTTATATTACTTATGAACCAAATTGTTGGATTCATACAAATAAAACATTTTTCACCAACAATAACAATTAATTCTGTTGATTTTTGGCTAAATTAGTTTTGCAGGTAAAATATTGTTATTAAATGATCCTAAGTCAAAACTTACAAAAAAAATTATAAAGCTCATTCCGTAGCACAATGAGTTCATGATACTGTATATAACATATCCATTGTACGTGCGTGGTAGCCTTCAGTTTTCCTAATGGTACATTTTTGGGCCAGCTTCTTTTTATGTACTGGTGAGCTAAGTATTGGAAAACTCAAATTATTTCAGTAACATTATAATGATATAAAATTAATTTCCATAAATAATTTGGTTCCTTATAATATATTACAATAAGAAGCATAAGTCAAAATAAAACACAGGTTTCTATATATCCGTTTAATGTACTATAATTGTTCGAAACTATTTCACTACCGGACACAATTAAATAAATAACTTCATTAAAATCGGTTCTGTATATTCAAAGATAATGATCAATATGTAATGTAATTAAAGAAAGTTTGATCTTTTAAAACTTGTAGTTTGATCTACTTTTCATTAAAAACAATTTATTATTTTGGATTTTTTATAATATATATATGTTTCGAGATTGAAAACAGTTTTTACGGTCTTAGAACTAAAATCATAATATGTAAAAACATTTAAGAGATGAAAATCCAATATTTACCTACAGGAAAATTAATTGGAAAACATATGGAACGGACGATTTTGAAAGAAGATCTGATTAGGTTGAAGAATCCTCTCAGTTCTAGGACTATACTGAAGGGAGTAACTTGGGTTCATGAGGTCGTCACTTCCAAACGACCAGAAGATCGTTTCTGATTTTATTTTCAAAACTGAAAGTTAGAAGTTTTCAAATGTTATTAGAACAAATATTTACAATACTATTCTTTGAGGTTCACAAGGCCACAGATCGCCTTTCTACAAGAAGTATGAGACTAAAAATAGTTTTACAATTTGTGAAATAAATAGGACTTGACTACTGTTCTACACTCTTGACTTGACTTGACTACACTCTAATCCTAACTAGGATTTTTTCGAACTCATGAGAACATTGGGATATGTACTTATAATGACTTCAGGCTTTACAAAAGACTTTCCAAATATACCGAATGTCTGCATAGAAGGTAATTTTTACTGTCTGCGTCCCGTAGAATCAGAACCGACAGAATTTTTGCTATACTAACTTATTTTATATTATGGGCAGAATTCAAATAACAAATTAATTGTTATCCATAAGTCCTTAATATTCAGTGAGAGATAGACTATTTTATTATCTATAACATTACCGAAATAAAGCTGATGTGAAATCCTATCCCTTTGATTTTCCACGTAAATGCATGGCTATCACTTAGGATCTCGGTTCTTGTTGAAACCTTCTCCTGATAATCCGTTTATTCACAACGAGTTCCTCCGTTTGTAAATGGAAGAAATTGGAGGATACTTTCACCATAGTCAATTTCTAACTTAAATAAATAATCTACTACAATCTGTGCCGTAGGGATCTCTCCCCCATCACCACAACTCACAAGTCGGTTTCCTCTCATGGTTTCAGTGAATCACCCAGAAACAGACTCATTGAACAGTTTCCTCATCAGTATAGCAATTGAGGATACAGAAATTTGGTTTAACACTATACACACTTGAGACTATACGCAGTCCCAGTAAATAATTGGAGAGTATTGTATTGTTCTGTGTTTATAGAGTAAATGTATGTGATGTTGTGCTATGCTGTGCAATATTTCGTGAGAACCGCCTCACCTTCTACTGTATCTTTAGCGGCAGAGTTGGAAGTTGTAATGAAAATAAAGTGAAAATATGTTTTTTTATTAGATTGAGAGGATAGACTAGAGAAAAATCTATAGTGCATACTTGCAGGAAAAGTAAGTGGAGAACCTTGCCGAGTGGACGATTTTGAAAGGAGACATGAGTAGGTTGAAGAATTCTCTCAAACCTAGAACTAGATTACAGAGAGTAACTCGTTGTCACTCCTCAAACTACCAGAAGGTGGTCCCTGAGATTATTAATAAAACTCCAGTTAAAAGTTTCCAATCGCTTTGATTTATAATTTACCATCAATTTATGTATAACATGTTCCTCTAAAATCGAATACATTTTAAAATAGTTTTTTATATATTGATTTAAATTAAATTTATTATTTTTTGTTTATTGGTAATTGATTTTGTAGTATTTCTGTGGTTGGTCACAAAAATTCTAAAATAAGTATTTAAAATAAGTTACATTGTAAACGTATCCATTTTATGATATATGTGCTTTTCAAACAAATATCAAATATAAGTAAGAATTATTTATTCTAACTCTGACTCGAAGGATACTCCCATAAGCGTACAATATGAAAATTAGGATTTCACAAAATAGGGTTCAATGTTTATATATATATATATATAGTCATAAAGTTGCAAATAATATTAGAAATATTTAACACACGATTTTTCCGAATATACGAATTCTATATTTCAAGTCATCTAAAAGTTTTACAAAGTTCATTTCCTAACTTTGATTTTATGTTTTGTTGAAGTTTAAAGTTCAATGACACGTATAGCTTACACAAGTGTACATGAAAGAAAGGTTATTTTTCAAGTAACTATAAAACACTAAATTGAACCTTGACTGGCGTTATTAACGATATAATACTGTACACAAACTATATTTTTAATAGAAGGTTATAAATAACATTGTTATACTGTAGAATAACAATAAAATAAAAATATGAATAGATTTGAAGGTCAAAAGAATATTGAGGAACACATATTTACTTAGAACACAACCATATTTTATTTTGAAACTGTTACACTTCAGAAGGACATTTTATTCCAAATTTAAGTTGCACAACATCAGTAATACCATTCTAAACTCAAACGTGTTTGAGCAGTTCATTCTCAGAGATTGTTGGGAGAAGACTTAGTAGCGTCCACAACCGCAACCATATCCGCCATAACCGTAGCCGGGGTAACCACCATAACCACCTCCATAGTAGCCATTAAATCCACCGGGATAGCCATAGCCATAACCACAACCAGGTTCAACATAGGTTTCAACAACAGGTACGCAGGAGACAGTGGTAACTTCTGTAACGGGTTCGCAACAACAGCACTCGCAACCACAACCGCAACCATATCCGCCATAGCCGTATCCTGGGTATCCACCATAACCATATCCACCATACTCATTTCCACATGTAGGTGCACAGTAAGTTTCAACGTCTACGACAATGGGTTCACAGCCATATCCGTCATAACCATAACCATAACCGTAGCCGGGATATCCACCATAGCCGTACCCTGGGTATCCACCATAACCATGTCCATCATACCCATATCCACAAGAAGGTGCGCAGTAGGTATCAACGTCTACAACGATTGGTTCACAACCGTATCCACCATATCCATAACCGGGATATCCATAACCTCCATATCCATAACCGTCATAACCGCAACCACATCCTGAGGATACCTGTACAAATAAAGTCATATTATTAGTTTGTAGTTAAAGTTTCTTGTTTTCAACATCAAGTTTTAATCTTACTTAATCAAATATAATTTTAGATTTACAAATAAAACTTAGTAACATTTGTCGAAACTTAAAATATGTTATTTTTAACATATTATTTCCACATGTACCCAGAACAAATATCTTAAAGCTTCCTATAAGTTCTACATCTGGAAGCACATGATGTGCGATAATTAAGGAAAAAAATATTTATTGATCTTTATTTATGATAAACTCTTCAATACTAGCAATTAGTAATACTTTGAATTTCATGGAGTATTCAAGGTCTTTTATTAAACGAATTCCCTATATATATTACAAGAGACTCTGTAAGAATAATGTCATATATGTATATGTGTACATAACTACTTTTAACTAGTTTTTAATTATCCATCTTTCTTATAGTAGAGAAAACTGTAATGAAAATTGAAAATCGTTTGCGTCTCAAAAATTTAATGAATTCTTTTAACCAATATATATTATTTTATACTTGAAACTCTGTGTAGAGTTTTTTAAATGTATGAGCTGAAACATTGTTACTAAATTTATTATGTAAATATTTCTATTATATTGGTATTTACTTTTATAAAACGATAATATTATATACATCTTAAATTACAAAAAAACCTCCTCTTAATATAACTGGAAGAACTTCTGATGGCGTATTCAGTCAACAAACAATTAAGAAAATGTTTGAATACAGTCACGTTATATAAATTTATATAAAATATGATTAACAGAAAAGACATGAAGACTGTCATTAGAATGTCAAGTCTTTATCACCAGTTGAGCTAGTTTACATAAAAATAAACAAATAGAAAGTTATAAAAAACTAAAGTTCTTTCTTTTCGAGTATGGAACAGAAATTTAGGCAAAACGAAGAGCCAACTGAGACATCGAAAAGAGGAGGGAAAAGACGGAATTTTACGAATTTACAACATGTATTATACTAGAACAAAATGAAAGTAAAGAACCGATCGACAATAAAAAAAGAGACGATTTAGTTTGTAAACAATTAAAATATTATGTTAAAATAAAAATGTAAAACAATAGAAAAGTATAACAATTGAAAACAATGTAATGTTTTATAATAAGAATAACGTCATATAAATAGCTGATTGTTAATATATACACACTGATAGTAACGTGAACCATTTTATAAAAGTTGTTACTTTACCAAACAAAGCTATTGAATTATTTATTATATTATATTTATTAAATAACATAGTTTGTATCAATTACAAGGTATTAGAATTTTAATGGATGATTTTCCTTTTTAAAAATAACTGACAACTTATAGAATATTTCAAACTCGTTTAGTTTCTCATTTCGTTATTTTTTTATCAGGTTCTTTTTATGTGTGTGAGAAAATATATCGATGTTTAGCACAATTTTAAATTAGTCACAAATTTTTATACCTTGGGTCATTATCTTCAAATTATTTAGAATATCAAAAATTAATTAATATTATTTTGTAAAATATACTTTACGTTTGTGGCAAATTAAAATTTTTTTAAGTTGTCAATCCTTCATTAAAATTTATTCTTTGATCGTTTTTACTTTTTTAGCAAAATAAGTATTTATTTATTTATTTATTATTATTATTATTATATAAATTTAAATGGGTTGAAATTTCAAAATATAAATAAAACATACCTGGACGAAAGCGAAGAGTGTTAAAGCACAGACTGCTACTTGGAATGCTGTCATTTTATTTCGTGTTTGCAAGTCTACCTGATCTACTTATGTGAAGTCTTTTATACTGTCTTATATCAAAAAGTATCTTTTTCCGATATCTGAAAGATAGCTGCTGATTAATGTCTCTCAGAATTAAAGATAGAACACGAACATTTGTTCTTATAATATTATTCGTGGGTACAATATAAAGATCAGATAAAAATCAAACACGAACTGATTAAAACATATATAAACTTATTTGATAGCTGTGATATAATACCATACAAAAAAATATATATATATATACATATATATATATATAATTCACGTTCTCTATTTAGATTTAGTTAACGAAAACAAAAAGTATTAAATCTGGGATTTCATTTGGCACGTAATATTGTATAATTATGGATAAGGTTCAATTTAAATTATATTTGACTATATCTGAATTTTAGTTAATAAATTCAGTTATGGTTTAGTTATTGTAGCTCGGGAATTACTGAAAATGGCGACTTTGTTGTTGAAACTCCTTTCAATAAATAAACGTACTATTTGTGAAAATTTTTGTTCAAGTTTTATTTTATCTTATACATCTGAATTAATTACATTTTAATATTACTTAATAGTATTGAAATAAATATTATTTGGGTGTCAACAATCTTTACTAAAAACGATATCAGCAAACTGCGAGATACCCTCAACCAGAATTATCAGTATTTTAAGTGTTCATTAATGTTACTGTGAAAGAAAAGTTTATTCACGAATATTTGTAGTTATGAATAAACCTATTTATTTGAAAACAAATTAAATTATGTGAAATCAAATTATGTACTACGATTTTATATAATTATTAGTTTTTGATGACTCAGAGATTGATTCCGGTACAATATTTTATAAACATTACGTGCATAATTTTACATTGATATTCAAAGGTAAACAAACTGTTAATAAAACGTGATATATGTATGGTGCTTTATCTTATAAGACAGTAGGAATTCAGTAGGAATCTAAACAGGAAGAGTAAGAAAAAGATGATTTGAAGATATAGAATATTATAAGGGAGTTTATTAGCTTCGACTATGTGCACTTGCAACCAAGAACAAAAGTGGCAGCATTTCAAGTGGCAGTTTGTGTTTCGGCACTTTTTGTTTTCGTCCAAGTAAGTTCCTAAATAAATCGTAAAATTTTTATATTTCGGATGGTTATATTTATTTCATAATGGATTATTACATTATCATTATTAAAATGCTCGCTTTTTTTTTCTAAACAAGCGAAACATCAAAAGTATTATTTTTTCTTTAAATCTTCTCGTAAGACAAAATTTCATATTTGAAAGAATTATATTTTATTAAGAATCTGGCAACTTATTTGATTTGCTTATTAAATAATGAATATTGTTCAGGTAGAACTCTTTAAATAGAGGATAAAAGTTAACATAAGCGTAATTTATATGAAACGATAGAGTTAATTCTAAAATGAAAAAATAATAACAAATATAAAATTTAGTAAATTCAATTTTTGTAGGTATAAACTTCTTAAAAGACTAATATGTAAATACATATAAATGAGTTTTTTTGTAATCTATTATAATATAGTAAATCATAAATATGATTTATTGATAAAATTTGATTTATTATAATTTAAAAGTACACAAAATTCAAATAAATATATTATATTAATGAAAATAAATATCCAATAAATGAATAAGTTTATATTATGCTTATTTGTAATAAAATAGAATATTAATTTGGATGTATTGAAATTTAGGATTACACAAAAACGTTTTATACAATTTTAAAATATGTTTTCTTTCCATAGGTATCCTCAGGATGTGTATGCGGTTATGGAGGTTATGGATATGGTGGATACGGTTGTGAACCCATTGTTGTAGACGTTGATACCTACTGCGCACCCTCACGTGGATGTGGATATAGTGGCTACAGGTATGATGGATATGGTTATGGTGGATACACATTATACGGTTATGGTGGATATCCCAGCTACGGTTACGGCTATGGACACGACGGTTATGGTTGTCGCTGTAGTTGCGACTGCTGTTGTTGCGAGCCTGTCACCGAAGTTACCACTGTATCTTGCGTACCTGTTGTTGAAACCTATGTTGAACCTGGTTGTGGATATGGCTATCCCGGTGGATTTGATGGCTACTATGGTGGTGGTTACGGTGGTTACCCCGGTTACGGTTATAACGGTTGTGGTTGCGGTTGCGGATGATACTAATTCTTCCGTCAACAGACACAGAAGGTTACAGAAGTCTCACTTTAGAACAATATTGTTTTTCGACATAAATATACTTGTGCGTTTGAACTGTTTCATTAAAAAATATAACTCCAGTTTTCTTTGCACATGTATGTTCCTCGATGTTCCTTTGTCCTACAATTAATTGCTAGGTATGTTTTTGCTTTGCTATGTTTAGGCATGAATTGCTAGGTAGAATTGCTTCATGTGTTTAATAGTAATTTTTTTAAATAGGTTAAAATAATTTTAATGTAACAGCAGATATTTATTGTTGAAACTCCATATTCAAGGATTAAATAAAGCAATAAAGCTCTTCAAGTTTCAAACTATTAATAATATAAATGAGCTTGGGGGGGGGGGGTTGCCCGATGATGCCGCAAGGCGAAACCATTGTAACTCATTTATATTATTAAAATATTTTGTAACTTTAAGCTTTATTGTTTCATTTAATCCTAGGTTAAATTACTTTATTAACTTCTTCGTCGGTTTAGTTAATTCCCAGATCTTAATGAACAACATACATTTTCTTCTTAAAAGTTTATGATTCTACAATATAACTCTTGGTATTTTTGTCCAATATTTTATTGAAATCAATTTTCGTATAAATTATTATAAGTCAGATGATATTATAAATGTATTCTATATTTTTAATTTATGATTTTGTTCCTTCAAATTATTGTTTATTAAACATACACCCTTTTTCAGAGTCAATAATAATTCTGTTATTGTATATTTATTCTCATATGGTAGAGAAGTAAGTTCAAGCAAAAATATATAAAATAGTTTGTAAGTGTTGAAGAAATAACGACAGAATAATTTAATAACTATACAACAGTTGGTGAAATTGAACAATCTTTTATATACTGGCAGTTCATAAACCAAAAATCCCCGAGTTCGTAACTCGAAATGTTTAAATATAAACCTATGCTGCATTACATACATATCATCGTTTAGTCTTGGTATTTGTAAAGTGTACATTGATAATATTGGTTCGTAATAGTTTTTGATATTGTAGAAGTTTTAACTGTAGAATAAAGTCATAGAATCAAAACAAAACTTCTAATCGGTAAATATGACAGTTTAAATATGCATTATAGCTATTAACATAACAAGTGAGATTGTTACGCAACGAAGCGAAGTCTAGTTGCGGTAATCACACGAGTTCGGTCAGCATTACTACACATGTTACGTACAAGATTTTACACTACGACCACACATACTAAATAATAACCACTAATAAATAATGAAAATTTTAATACATTAACTGAAATTGAGAAAGCATGACAAACATACTACAGTAATTTAACTTCTTGGAAAAAAAAAGTTATATCTGTTTAGAGAATGTTGAAGACACAACTTTTACAATTACCAAAATATGCAGCGGCAGTTGAAAAAGTATTGAAGGTATTTACATTGTTTTGGCCTAACCTTAAATTTTCTGTAATGTTTGCCTCCCTAATTACTTCTACATTATCACTTTTAGGCTTTCATACCTTGTAGCTGCTTGGGCGTTTAGGCCTACTTTTGTGTTTTTAGTGTTATTCTCTCCTAGGATGTTTATTGCAATTTTCCTTTTGTTTTTTACTGAATTTTGAATATATCCCTCTGCTACAGTACTGGACTCCCAGCTTGAAGTAGCTTATCATGTAATATACCGGGTGTTCAAAAAGTCTGGAAACCCCTTAATAATAATTTTATTAATAAACGCAGAACAACGAAACTCTAGGATTACGTCCTCACTGTAATTACCGAATTTTTACTCATTTTAAATGTCTTTTTTCGCTTTGGTGGGACGTCCTGTGGAGGAAGTCTAAAAAATCTTAAATGTAAGCATAGGTCGAATTATACCTCATTTTAAAAGTCTTTATTAGAGGAACACATTGCCGTAATCCCGACTGAAAAAGGACCATTCGTTTGAAAATGGCAGCCTCTTAAAGTTTGTTTGATTTTAATGCTAATTCAATGGCAAATTTTTAGTAAGCTTTAGTTTAGATTACAGTGTCATTTAGTGAGACAGAGCAAATAACCATTCTGATGATAAAGGGTTATAGGGATAGAACTCGTTCATATGAGGAGGTAAGCCGCTTGTTCAATGAAACTTGCCCCAATTGACCACCTATTCAAAAATCAACAGTGTTGAAGACCGTACAGCGCGGTTCTGTAACAGATAGGTCAAGATCCGGACGGCCAAAATCAGCAACCAATGCGACCAATCAGCTACACAAGGACACCACATCGAGAACCTTCTGTATTACCTCCAAGGTTTTTTTAAATAATTATTGTCTTCCAAAGTAAGTAATTTAAACATAAACAATTGACATACTGTCTGTTAAATTTTATTAATAATGATAATTGTCCCCAATTAGGCTACATCTCTGCACTCCTAACGTTTTAAAACAATTAAATCGACCATTACTGATATTTCCTATCCCTCCACATCCCAGCTGTGAAATTCTCATAGCTAAAACACTAACATAACCAACACGGTTGAAGTATTCACTTCTGCCTCTTAATCTTCGCAACGTAAAGTTAACAAATTGTAAAAGGCTGCCATTTCCAAACGAATGGTCCTTTTTCAGTCGGGATTGCGGCAATGTGTTCCTCTAACAAACCTTTAAAATGAGGTATAATTCGACCTATGCTTACATTTAGGATTTTTTAGACTTCCTAAACAGGACGTCCCCCCAAAGTGTAAAAAGACAGTTAAAATGAGCAAAACGTTGGTAACTCCAGTGAGGACGTAATCCTAGAGTTTCAGTGCTCTGCGTGTATTAATAAAATAAATATTAAGGGGTTTCCAGACTTTTTGAACACCCGGTATATGTTCATAAAAATCTAGTTTTTATTTATTCACTAATTTACATTTAAAATTGCAAGCGTTTGGTTTTCCTACGTTGTGATTTAATATTTACAACTTGTTATCTTTGTGAAATCAAAATAAAAGAATTTAAATTCTAACTCAACGTTTAGTAGATAGAAAAAAACTCGAACACAAGATCTCACAAAAATTACGTTTAATTAATCAAACGCGTTTCAATGGCAAAGTTGCCATCCTCTGTGATACATGAGCTACAATAACTAAACAATAACTTATAATGATGATACAATGAAATAATCCTTTGAATTATTGAAAATACATTCGAGATGTAGGTTAGGTTAGGTAACAAAAAAAACATTTGTTTTTAATTACAAAATCGTGTCTATAGAATTTGGTTATATTTTAATAATTTGATAATATTTAATGGGTTTACCTAACTGGCAAATTCAAAAAAATTGGAAATTTTGGTTTGCAAATAACTGGAAAAATAAAATAAAAAGGAAGTTATTAATAATACAATGTCCTTAGAAACATATATTGTATACAGAGTGATCATTTTATCTTTCCCACCATTGGTATCTCGTAAACTATTGATGTGACAAAAAACTGTAAATGGGTGACCTTCTTTAATTTTTCATGGTTAATAAAATTTGTTTTGTAAACTTAAAAAATAGCCGCTATTAACCATGATGGCGGCCAACTTTTAAATTTCTTATAGAACCCTGCGTTTTGTTTTCACACAAAATTATAAAACATTTATATTTATTGTGATTTTTTTTTATAATTTTTTTTTTTATTTGCTTAATGTTTCAAAATTTGATATATGATTCATTTTTGGTAAGCGATTTTTCGTACTTAAGAATCAATAAAAAATTTAATTATTGATAGTTTGGTATTTAATTTAAATAACCTGAAAAGTAATGAAGGTTCTAGGTTAATAGTTTAACCACAGACCAATTTGCGAGATATAGGAGATACCAATGGTATTAAAGATAAAACGATCAACCCGTAACATCTAATATAAAAGTAACTAAACAAAATATACTCATAATATTTTAGATTTGAGAGAGTCTAATTTTCAAAGTAAGGGTTTTATTGTATAATATGTATCAAAACGCGTTGACGAAATTTTAATTTTAATTTATGTTCAAGAAAATATTCTAGTTAACCAGGATCTTATACATTTTTTTTCTGGAGCAAACAGTTTTATTTGATGACCCTATTTTTTGCGCTAGTATAGAAGTTGTTACATTCCTCTAATTTTTTCATAAGACAATCGTTAAGAGTATAAGATATGTATAAGCAAAAAAGAAATACGTAAATACACATAATAATAGTAAAAGTCAAATTACGTAGGATACACTTTAATGAGAGAGTGTAGTATTACCGAGATAGCGTCTTATATTACCAGCACTAAAGAATTAAACCTAGTCCGGAGTACAACAATGTTATACTTTAATAGTTACTGTAATCAACGCATGTCGGAACCACGTTTAGTTTACGTAATAGAATGAAGGTGTCAGTTATTACAAGAGAGTTGCATTTATGTGGTTCTTTTTGCACAGACATTGAAACACTTGGAGACAATATATTTGACATTTTGATGCTATGTTACCACGTTTTTATTAGTTCGGTTTCCGTCATATCTGTCAGTCTGCCCGCGTGGAATTTTGCAATCGAGTTTAAACTAACTTCCCGATAAGCTAGAGACCTGAAATTTTTTAATAGTAAGGCGAAGTAAATCTGCACAAATAAAACAAAATATATGACAGAGGAAAGAGAAAAAACAGCATGTTATAATAACAGGAGTTTGATGGAAAATTCATAGGGTTTAAGTCTAGAATTTCTGCAAGTATAAATTACTATAATTCAGTAACTATCAGTGAACTATCGACGAAGACTAAAGAAAAAAACTCTTATGGTGTTTACAGCCTTAACTTAACGTGACGTAAGAGTGATGTCTCAAAAAGGAATAAACTTGCGGAATTTAAATATATTTATATATCAATCTAACCATGCAGTTCTGAATTGTTGAAGCTTAGTGATACCTGAAGCTTAGTGAAGCTACAGTTAACCTCAATCTTTTGAAATGAGGTTCCTGCGAAGGAAGTTCCTAATTTAATACTGAATAAGTATCTTAGGAAAGGCTTGGCGGTGAATACAATTCTAGAAATATACTGAGGACAAAATTATGATGGCATGTGTTCCAGATAGGAAAATAATATGTTCGAAAATAAGCTAGATTGACTAGAAGGAAAGCAAAAGACATGGTGGAAGGGTCAGAAAAAAGATATGAGTCCTCCAATTCCATAAGTGGGTTTGAAGAAGATAAGCATAAAGACATTATTAAAAGATAAAAGATATGACGAAGATCTCTTCTTCTTATAGTATTGAAGACATTGTGTTACTGTATTCAATCATATTTAAAATTGTAATAATTAGTCAAAAATAAATTGACTAATCACGAGTAAAAGAAAATTAAGGTTTTAAACATTGACATAATTGTATATAGAATTTCGTTGTGTTATTGCTGTATTTTTTTATCCTATGCAGCTAGGATTCAAAGTTGTGCTTATGAAAGAACTGAAGAAATATAAGATTTTACATACTACAGAGCTAGGTACAATATAGAAATATCAGCAATAATCAAACTGCAATATTTAATATTTCTACAGGTACTTACATATGCATGCAATATTTTTAAACGGCATTTACATTTTTTTGTCAATACAGTATCTTTTGAAACACGTCATCGTTTTTTTAATGTTTACATAAATACCACAAACTATTGCGTCAAATAATGACTTGCAGACTACGTTCGTTGTAGACATTTTAAAACCAACCAATGAATTTCATGGTTTTTTTTTTTTTTTAGTTTTAAGTAATCAGAATCGAGTTTATAGTTGCATATTTTCAAAGGACTCATGAAATATTTCCTCTCTGAATGTGCTTTGTCAGTTAATTTTTATTAATCTACACAAAGCTGTTTAGATATTTGTAATATTTTTGTTAATATTTGGCCCCATTTTCAATCAATTAAAAGACTTGTATGCGGGATTCCATAGTAAATTTTGACATTTAGAATTATGTATTAGGCTATCAATCTGAGATTTTGAATAAAAACGTCTAATTTTATTTTATTTTTTGTACTGATAATATAATTATACAACTGTATTTTAAATTAGGCAAATCCTATTGAATTATTCCAAAATATTATCTAAGAGTCACTCACAAAATGTAGAAAATAAATAATTAATTTTTCCAAAATATAGCCTGCTACAAATTATTTTTCAACGTTTCCATATCATCAATTTTATTAAAGGTTGGATAACCTAAAATAGAATAAAATAAATATGTGTTTCCTCTTCATAGATCTTACAGTTATTTAGTTAAATTATGTATGAATTAAATTAATTACAATAATTAGCTCCTGCCTATATTATAAGTATAAACGAATGCGGAGAGTGCCAAAGAAGAGACTGCCACATTGAATAGTGCCATTTTATTTCTTGGTTGAAAAGTGTAACTGGTGTAGAAAGGTGAACTCCTTTATAATATTTTACATCTATTAGTATCTTTGTAATATTTCACTGATTTCTTCAAGTAATTGGAATGATAGAGCGCATTTAGTTATCTGTTCAGTACAATTCGTGTTTATAATATATACTTATATACTTAATATAATATAAACATATTTATAAGTCTGGATATACTATCATAAATAAAATAAAAAAATTAAAAATTTTCATCAGAATCAGAAACACAAAGAAAACCCCTAATGTTGGGGTTTAGTGCTTTTTAATATCAACTATAAAATTCACTTAGTTGTTTTTATTTTAAAGAACTGAAGCAAACCACACATGTAAATAAAACAGACTGTAGATTTATCATTTACCTATTATCAAAATGGATTTAAAATTGATAGGCCAAATGGGATAAATATTATAATAAATAATATGACTAGTAATTTGGATTGTTTTGACCGAAGACTTTCAAAGAAGAAATGAAAACTTTATTGAACAATTAAAGCTAATTTTAAAAAATCAGAGCCTCTATTTGATCTTACAGGAAGTAAACGATCCATAATAAATTGAGAGGATGATGTGAGGCTGGAAATTGACAAACTAGGGTTATAATAGAATAATGACAGTATATCAAATGAAGAGTTGTATCATCGGTAGAAAATATTCATTTATGTTTAAAATCTAACTTTTCTTTAGTTTGAGTGCACGTTAGGTAAAAATTTGTGTCATTAAACATTATTTAATGTTTTAAAAATAATTGTATACAACATGTCTTTGTAATATTAATGGTAATTATATGTTCAAGAGATTTTGCATGGTCAGCCTGGATTAATGAATATTTCAGACAGAATATTTTCTGCATAGAAAATATAGTAAAATAAACTTATTTTGGTAGACCAGGAAACAGAAGAAAGCTGAAAGACCCGGAAAGAAATAGCTAGAAGTTCTAAAGAAAAGTCTTAGACTAATGTGGGTCAGATGAAGAAGGATAACACAAAAGAGACCCACCTAGGATTACAGCGCCAAAGAGACAGAATATTTATATATAGCCTATATATATATATATATATATATATATATATATATATATATATATATATATTAAACAAACAAGAGTTACTTAATAGACACCTCCGTTTGTGTTCACCAGAACGGTGTTAGTATACATGATGCTAGGAGGCTACTTTTTTTTTAATTTTTCCAAAGTTGTGTTTATAAATTAACTGGATTTGTTAACTACTTTTATTACAGCAAAGATTCAAAAATCAAACAACAACGAACATTGATTTGGTAAAAAATATTAAAGAATTCTGCTTGACTACAAATCAAAAGGTTAAAATAAAAGTTCATTTGACTCTAGAAAAATTGAAAGTGAACTTAGTAACATTTTAAGAAAGAAACTTTACAATATTTACCAAAACGTGGACTGTCATAGCTTAACATGAACATAGCTTATTGTGTATAGAGAAAGTAATGTAATTTTACAAAAAGTTAATAATATTATAAGAAAAAGGAGCATTGAGGAACATACTAGTGCTCAGAAACTGCTTTCTAATAATTTCTCAATCAAAAATACGTAGAACATTTACAAAGAAAAAAGGAAAAATCATAGTTGATCTCAAAAAGTAAATTTAATACATAACTGTAGGACGAAATACTAGTCCTTATTTTATTATAGTAATCGGATATATCTTTATGTAGAACACGTGTGTTGTTTATTTTAAATGTAAGTTTTATCAGACACAAATAAATTATTAGGTAAAAAACTATTAATAAGGAAATAAAATTTAAACTCTAAATGCATTCACTCTAAAATATTGGAAGAATCTGTTAAAAACAGGAATATTAAGAAACCCTTATTCACTTAGACACAGGTTTATTTTATTGTTCCAAAAACAAAAACATTTCAGAACGAAATGTTGTACAAGCTTTATATTGAAAAACTTCAGGAATAATTTTCTGAAATTATACGAGTGTAAGCAGGCTCGTTTCTGTGTTGGTAGAACATTTAGTAGCATCCGCAACCGCAACCATATCCATAACCGTAGCCGGGATAACCACCATAGTAGCCACCGCAACCACCGTAGTAGCCATCATATCCACCGTAGTATCCACCGGGGTAACCATAGCTGCCATATCCACAACCACAACCGGGTTCTATATAGGTTTCAATAACAGGTACGCAGGAGACGGTGGTAATTTCGGTGACGGGTTCGCAGCAACAGCAGTCGCAACAACAGTCGCAACAACAGTCGCAACAACAACAATCGCAACAACAATCATGCCCATAGCCGTAACCGGGGTATCCGCCATAGTATCCACCATAACCGTATCCTGGGTATCCACCATAACCATATCCGCCACACCCGTATCCACCATAACCATATCCGTCGCAGCAACAGCAGTCGCAACAACAATCGCAACAACAACAGTCGCAACAACAACAGTCGCAACAACAACAGTCGCAACAACAACAATCGCAACAACAATCATGTCCATAGCCGTAACCGGGGTATCCGCCATAGTATCCACCATAACCGTATCCTGGGTATCCACCATAACCATATCCACATGAGGGTACGCAGTAGGTATCAACATCTACGACGATAGGTTCACAACCACAACCATAACCACCATATCCATAACCACCACATCCGTATCCACCTACATAACCGCATCCTGAGGATACCTGTAAAAATGAACATTGAAATTACTTATGTAGTTTAGGCTATTTTGTCATCCTAAGTCTGTATATATACAAATTCCGTTTTAAGATAGGGTTTTTAATTAAATTTGGTTACAATTTTTTAAAATGTAATATATTTAGTACCGTTTTGCATTGAAACTGTTGCGAAGGTTTTTATTTGTTTAAGCTAATATACATTCAGCTGTTGATAAAATGTTTAGAAATTTAATGTTTTATTGATAAAATGTTTAAAATGTTCTACTTTTACCCACTTTATTATTCTTTTACATAATGTAGAGTAAGTAATGTAGTGGGTCAAAATTATTGTCAAGTTTATTTTTAGAAATATTCGTTTTGAGGTGCTCTGACCCCAAAAATGTTATTTAGTTTATCTTACTGTATAATTTTCCGCAACTAAAACAAGGATTCCCATTTTGACAAAATTTGTCATATGTAGATATTTTGGTGTTATCTCGGTTATAATGAATTTTCATAACATTTGTGTATGATGTAATCTCTAAGGACCCAACAGAAGTTATTGATTTCCATTTCCCCAAAATAGACGGTTTGGGAGTAAGAGGTAATAAAACGTACGATAATTATGCTGCTATTATAAAATACTAAAATTCTTATCGGGTTATCTGATTTTATTTAAATTTTGATGAAATATGAAGAACACTAACTCATGTCCGTGTACCATATAGCAGGTAAATAATAAAGACGGTATCAGAATAAATTTGTAAAATAATAATAATATAAACCTTGAACTCTGTAGTGGTAGTTTATAATCTAATAAAAATTAATTCATCTATATTTAAAAAAAAATAAAAGAATCACGCTTCGAATGTAAAAATGAATATACAAAAACCGTTGATAATATCAATTTTATATTTTGTTTCAGATTTGGATCTAAGTATGAAGGTAACGAAAGACTATTCCAACGAAAGATATTTACATAAAATTCTGAACCAAAATTAGATCGAGTGAAGTTATAGTAATTGTCCAATAAGATACGAGTATAATTGTACATTTCTAGAGTCAGATGTTTCGTCGTTGCTACAAATTGTGCATGTATAAAGAAAACACATATCAAGGAAAAGTAACTGATTGTAAAGAAAATATCTACAAGCGAAATAACATTGAAATTAATTAATATTATATTTGTCAAAACTATATTACTAAACGTCGAGATACATGTTATTGGCGCTTTGTTGTTTGTCCAGTAGTTGGGGGCCTAAATGGTGTGTGAAGCTTCTGGTAATATACATGAGTAGGAATTGTTTACACTAGGGCAGAGGATATTTCAGTCACGTAGTTTTACTGGACTAATGTACATAATTTGTCATCTATTTGACATTTTTATTGCGCCTATATATTGAAATAATTTTATCTGCATGACATATAAATTATTCCAACCATGAAATGAATTTATTTCAACCAAGTAAATTTATCATCAAATGAAATAAAACACAATGTCTTGGTAAGTACCAAAAAGATTCCTGAATGTGTAACAACTGGTGATGATGACTTAGACAATGACACTTAGTCTTGTTACAATTAAAGTGTTTATTGTAAAAAATTGAGTAACTCTTTATTTTTTATATGAATGAGTAATTTATATCTTCTCAAATTTTGAAATTGTAAATTAAATCATAACCTGTCACCTAATCAGTTAGGAAATCTTTGAAAATAAGGATGTTGGTGCTTAATCATGAATTAATAGTTTTTATGGTAGTTTCATGTGTATGTAATTATTATTATTCACAAATGTCACGTTAAAATAACTAAAATGTGTATATTTATTATAGGTTATTTAGAGCCAGTATTCATCTCAAACAACCATTATTTAAATTAAATATTTATGTAAAACATACCTGGACGAAAGCGAAGAGTGCCAAAGCACAGACTGCTACTTGGAAAGCTACCATTTTGTTTCTTAGTTGCAACTGTAACAAGTCTTGAGGAAGGAACTCTCTTATACTATTCACTATCATCAAATTATCTTCCTTTCATACTTCATTAGTCTTTCTTCTCTTACAGTTATAAGATAGAGCACAACATCTGTATCATGTTTGTATTAACAACTTGTTTAACTTTAAATATCAGCGCCGAAGATTGAAAATATATCATCAGATTCCATTCTCGAAATGCG
The DNA here is from genome assembly GCA_963513935.1 of Aphrophora alni. NCBI lineage: Eukaryota > Metazoa > Arthropoda > Insecta > Hemiptera > Aphrophoridae > Aphrophora > Aphrophora alni. Next base: position 34,397,012 of record OY740769.1, read on the forward strand.
ATAAATTTGTTAGAAAATTTGCACAATTTTTCAAAATAATTGCGCATTTGTTGCACAGATTTACTTTATGCACATATATGACTCACACAATTGAACTCAAATTTAAACAAAGTTTAAGAATAACTGATAATTCAAAAAGCTTATTTTTTGTTTCAACGAAGTACAAATGAAACATGGATTGTAATAGTGCATTACCCACATAAAACAATACTTCAAAATAATTAAATTTATCTCCGTACATACAACAAGTCCCATACAGTGCCAAAAAATAAGTAAGCATCCTTGGTTTAAATAAAATGTCCAATTAACCAAAATTCACCACGATTCTTAAAACAATTCTACAGTTGTTGATATATTATAGATTTCCCATTATTAGAATTTAAAAAATAATAAACTGCTAGAAATCGACTGGATTACTAATTCAAATTTGGTTTTATTCTCTTAAAACATTTATTAGTATTTTTAAATTTTATAAGAAAATTAAATTATAAAACCATGTAATAAAATATTAAAAATATACTATTTTAGAAACATCATTTAATGTACGGCAGTTTTTATAAATTGAAATTTATTGAAAGTGTTTCATAAATTAGTACAATTGATAAGTAGTAAGCAATTACTTGTATAGTTTGCAAAATAACTAGTAGACAAAATAACAAAATTCTCTTGCATTATTTTCAAAACATGTAATTTTTTCTAAACAATTTTTAAATATCAAATACACGTTATATTTCGCTACCTTCACCAATCGTAAGCTAGCTTTTTATCATATACAAATATACTGTATGTACGGCCTAACAAATAGTTATTTTATTATTTTTTTAGAGATGTAGAAAAAGTTGAATACATCCATTTTTTAGCAAACCATCTTTTATCCAATTGAAAAGGTATTTAAATTAAGACAACCATACCAAATTATATTTTATATTAAAGTTTTAGCAATTTTTGAATTTTAAATTATGAACTTATTGGGGCATATTTTGAGATTAAGGAAAATTGGAATACATCTGGTTATTTCAAAAACGAGGAATACTGATTTAATTGGTTTTCCAAGACTTTCTCTTTACATGGTGATAAATTTCTATTTATAAAAAAATGTTTGTTTAACTTCCTTAATTAATTATTGTTTAATTAATGAAGACAGAGGAATATCGTGACAAACGGATGAATTCAACGCCAAACGGGCTCTAATCTCCGTAAACTTTATCTGTATAACTAATCTAAAATGTAAGGAAATAAGTGCATGCTTGTGCCATTTGAGCCTCGTCGCTCCACTGGTAGGTGAGTTGTAATCTCCTTTAGAGGGGTGGTAAATATTCAAAGTTTAAACTACAAGACTGTAATACAAGATGTAGACATTTTTAATGAAATTTATCATCGATGTTAAAGGTCCTAAATCAATAGAATTCACTAGATTGTGGATTTTTGTTGTGTTGCTTAATTTAATGTAATTTATTAAATTGGTTATTGTATTTGTGGTAGGAAGTCTAAACAATAAAGGGAAATATGTTATAATCTTTATGCGCGTGATTTCACACTTATATTTATATTAAACACACGAACTAGATGTGCTCTATCTTTTTAATTATAGAAAGGAATCAAAGAGGAGTAATCTCTCGTGGAATGAGACAATGACACTAGTAGATTTCCAATAGCATAAAAGAATTCACTTTTTTAGTGAAGGTACAGTTTGCAAGCAAGGAACAAAATGGCAGCATTCCAAGTAGCAGTCTGTGCTTTGGCACTCTTCGCTTTCGTCCAGGTAAATTTGTACCTAGAGTTATAGTTTATTTATTGTAGCTCATGTACCATCGAGGATGGCGTTTTTGTCGTTGAAATGCGTGTGATTAAGTAAACGTAATTTTTGTGAGATCTTGGGTGAATTTTATTCTATCTAAAATTATATCATAAGTCAAGCGCAATATTTATTTATTTTTAATATATATATATATATATATATATATATATATATATATATATATATATATATATATATATATATATATGTAGAGGGTTTGATAATTCTTGAAATAATTGATTTTGTATTGAAATTAAAAACAATAGGTATTATATTTGAGAGAATAATTTATAATTTATATATTTTTTAATGACTTTTATGATCATATGTTGAAATAATTCACTCACAATTAGAATGTACTGTTACAAAAAGTGAACACAAACTATGAAAGCCTGCGAAAAAGAATTGGCAATAAATCGATGTAGGCATTATTTCGTTGAGAAACTAATATTGAGAAAGCAAATTTCTCATAACAGTATGTTCAGAATAACTACCAAGCATTTTAAATATTAAATATTTCTCAAATACGAAATTCGTTTCCTGGTTTGTTATAAGCTTCTAACAATACGTTCGTGCAATTCATTATTTAAGAAAATATGTTTTGGTCTTTATCGAATCATAAAAACAAAACTCAAAAGTGCTTCATTAATACAAAGTGACTAACAAAAAAAGAAAAACGTTAAAAAATCTACAAGCAAATGTAAGTGCCACTCTAACAGCTTCAGTAAAAACAAGTAAACACTGACTACTTCATTTCTTTTAGTGTTTTAAAGTTTCAATTTCGTATTGATTATTTTGATTATTCTTTCAGTTTCAGTTACAGTAAATAAATGTTCAATTTTACTGAAGGTTTTCAATATTCATATTGTATAATATATTTCTGAATTTATTTAAAAAGGGATCTCAGGAAGTGAAATATTATTTTTTTAAATGTCCAGTAGAGAAAAGTTTTGGTTTTGTGCCATAGTACAAAATAATTAATAAATTGACATCTTATATAATCTACTAATACATTTACTAAACCAACAAGTTCTTCTGGACTTCCCCTTAATTGCTTAAAAGAGATTATATAAATGTAGTTCACCATTGGAATGTTCCATATTTCAGCAAAGTATACTGCAACTTATTACGTAGTCGCCTAATATAAGCTAAATAAATTTTAGCAGAATGAATCGACAACTTTTTTTTGCAATTAATGAACTTACAGTGGGTGACAACCAGGGATCATACACATTTTTTATTTATTCTTAGTATTTTAATAGTCCAGAACACGATTTGGTTTGTTTTCCGCTCAATAAACGATCTCGATGATAAATAAATACGTTGAAAATCAATTCAACATGAGTTAGGTTAATAAAAATATACATCCTCCTTTATTCTTGTGTGTTGAAGGCAAAAATCCTCTTGGTCATCACCACCTTAAAAAAAGAGCATAAAATATAGACTCATAACCCTTGATACTATATTAGCATCATGATCGCAAAAGATCAAGACAGACCTGATTGGAAAAATGGAAGAGTGGGATCTATCACAAAATACAAATATAAATATATATATATTTCCAAACCAGCCATCACTAAAGTGACCCCCTGAGAGTAATATATGCCTGGACGTTTTTTCTAAAGGTCATATCAAATATTCCTGAGTATAAGTTGTATAAGACTTATATATATATATATATATATATATATATATATATATATATATATATATATATATATATATATATATGTTTATTCTGGGCGTATGAAGAACAACATAATCTAGGCTTAAGTTATATAATTGAATTCTTCACGAATGCTATTCTTTCTAAAACATTAATTAGTGAAACTTTTTTTAAATAGTACACATTCAGAATGCCATCAAAAAATAATAAATTCACAAATTATAATTCTTTTCATTTTTACAGGTATCCTCAGGATGCGGTTATGTAGGTGGATACGGATGTGGAGGTTATGGACATGGTGGTTATGGATATGGTGGTTATGGTTGTGGTTGTGAACCCATCGTCGTAGATGTTGATACCTACTGCGTACCCTCATGTGGATATGGTTATGGTGGATACCCAGGCTACGGTTATGGTGGATACTATGGCGGATACCCCGGTTACGGCTATGGACATGATTGTTGTTGCGATTGTTGTTGTTGCGACTGTTGTTGTTGCGACTGTTGTTGTTGCGACTGTTGTTGTTGCGATTGTTGTTGCGACTGCTGTTGCTGCGACGGATATGGTTATGGTGGATACGGGTGTGGCGGATATGGTTATGGTGGATACCCAGGATACGGTTATGGTGGATACTATGGCGGATACCCCGGTTACGGCTATGGGCATGATTGTTGTTGCGATTGTTGTTGTTGCGACTGTTGTTGCGACTGTTGTTGCGACTGCTGTTGCTGCGAACCCGTCACCGAAATTACCACCGTCTCCTGCGTACCTGTTATTGAAACCTTTATAGAACCCGGTTGTGGTTGTGGATATGGCAGCTATGGTTACCCCGGTGGATACTACGGTGGATATGATGGCTACTACGGTGGTTGCGGTGGCTACTATGGTGGTTATCCCGGCTACGGTTATGGATATGGTTGCGGTTACGGATGCTACTAAATGTTCTACCAACACAGAAACGAGCCTGCTTACACTCGTATAATTTCAGAAAATTATTCCTGAAGTTTTTCAATATAAAGTTTGTACAACATTTCCTTCTGAAGTGTTTTTTTTTTTTTGAAAAGTAAAACAAAGCCGTTTCAAAGCATAAATATGTGTTTCTCTATTTTTCCCTTCCTAATAGATATTTTGATATGTTGTAGTGAATACGTTTAGAGTTTAATCTTTATTTCCTAATACAGAAGGATTTTTTTACCTTATTATTATATTTTTGTGTTGTAAAATTAAGATCTAAAACCAGCAACACATAATTTATACATACAAATATATCTGAACACTAAAATAAAGTAAGGACTGGTAAAATCCGCAACAGTCTTTTATTAGATAGGTCTATCAAGATTAATTACTTTTTGATTTCGATACTTTGTAAATTAATTGCGTATTTTGGATAGAGAAACAAATATCATTTACAATGTTCTGAGATATCTCCAAACAGTATCTAAAAAAACTGTTATACAAACATTACACAAACTTTCCGACGCAAACTAATCCACAAAACTTATTACTAAACACAAAAAAGTATGGATCTTCATGTCTGAATTTTTTGGAGATCTGGAATAAACAAGACTCTGATCACCACCATATATCTTAAAATCATCCATTCAGCTTTTACTTTGATATTTTAAAATGTTTACGAACCCTAATTTTCTCGGTACAGTTCAAAATTTGATCGAATTGATTGAGAAAATGTATAGATTAATTTTCTAAGTTACGATCTTATGTTTCTTTTTCGTTTGACCCCTAAAGTACTTTCTTTGGAGGTGATAGATTTTGGTCAAAAGTTGTAGCAACATTTTGTAAAACGTTCGTTGTTTTGAAAATGTTTTATTGTAAAAAAAACAGTACACAAGAAGTTCTGTTTAAACCTTTTTAGATTATATTTTAGAAATTTTTTATTAAAATCGATTGTAGCAAGACGATGTTTCCATGACTAAGTTATCATCTTTCGATGTATATGTACACACACCTTCTAGTGCTCATGTTGACGACTAGTCATTGAAACGTCGACTTGTTACAAATAACACAATCATTCTTGAATTTTTTTTTCATTTAGTGATTGAAGGTTGCTTGTTTGAGTAGTTTATGAAAATATGTTTTTTTTTTGTTTTTTATAAAAGATACTGTTTGATATAACTAGATATATAGGCCAATATACCAAATTATTTCAAAATTGGTAACCACGTTTGAAATTAGGATAATAGAAGATAGATATTATTTAAATACAAAACACTTTAATTATTTACAAAATAAAAAAATTAAAAATTCTAAAAACTGTACATCAGTTTATTTTCTATTTAACACTCATACTACTAATTAGTATTAGTATATGCGAATGGTGGTTATTGAGGTTACTATGGTGAATACCCTAATTAAGTTTATTGACATAGTTGCGTTTACTAAGGATTTTACAAAGCCAACTGTCAACAAAAACAACAAATCCTTTATAAATATTATATTGGACCAATATTTTATGATATCGTTCAACAATAATTTTCTATACAATTTCCTTCTGACAATCCACTAGAAAAAACAAACAAACAGTTTTCTAACTATTGTAAGTACTTCGTCTTGTAATATTATTAGTTATTTGTAAATGTACATCATTTCGTCTGAACAAAATAAGCTATGACGGTGTACGTTTTGATCAGTACTTGTGTGTTCCTCAATGTTCCTTCGTCTTGTAATATTATTAGTTATTTGTAAATGTACATCATTTCGTCTGAACAAAATAAGCTATGACAGTGTACGTTTTGATCAGTACTTGTGTGTTCCTCAATGTTCCTTTGTCGTGTAATATTATTAGTCGTTTGTGAATTTACATCATTTCGTCTGAACAAAATAAGCTATGACATTGTACGTTTTGATCAGTACTTGCGTTCTCGATGTTCCTTGATGTTTTAAGGCAAAAACCTGTCTTATATCATCTCTTTATAACAAAAAAAATAAATTAACATATGACTCCCTCACCATTTGAACACTCTTACAGCGTCAGGGTTGGAAGAGAATAGTAACTTGCAGCACAAAACAAAATTCTAAATTAAGGTGAAGATGTAAATAAATCTGTAATGTAAGTAAACAGTGTGTTAATAACGTGTTATTGAATAATATGGATAATATATTATTTATTTTGTTGTGAGTGGTATATGAGTGATTGGGGACACGAGAAGCATCAACTCCCGCTTAATGAGTACAGATAGTCTCCACCTCCACTTTGGATCAGAATTACATTTTTTACTTTTACTATCCCATTTTATAAAAAAATAGGAATTCAATTTTTTGTTGATAAATTCGTTTTGAGGCCCCTTGAGTCATAAAAACGTAATTTTAGGAATTATGTCTATCTTTCCTCTGCCGTGTGTACAATTAGTGCTCTAAAGCCCAAACCCATGTAGCCTCTATGCCCACAATTTAAATAATTGCCGTATCTCCAAAAATTTCGGTTCGTGAGTTATCGGTAAAAATAAAACAAAATCGATATAGTACTGATAAGATATGTAATTTCCCCAAATTTCTTAACAATTTATTAATAATTTTAGTGGAATCTAAAGATTAAAGAGCCTAATCCGTGGGGTAAGAGCTAGTAAAAATATATTGTGAACTATGTAGCCCAATTATCGAATTTGACCCTCAAAGATATATTTTAAATTGTTATTATTTTATTCCTCTTTTATTTTCCAAAAGTAAAAGTTTTTGTTAAAACACACTATTGTCTTCGCAAATCAAATTTCACAATATTTTCAATATGTTCTACATTTACTGTGTCTTTGTACTTTCATTTTTTAACATTGGACCGATTAGAAGTTCTACATTTATTCAGCACTTAACGTGATTAAAATATGTGACATTTTAAAAATTCATTTTTAATTAAACATGTGTATCATGAAAAATTTTAATGTTGGCCGTAATGTTTAAACTTTTTGAACATCAAGGTTTTCATTTACATAAGTTTTCCCATGTTCTTTTAGACGCTAAAAACGACACTATTTATGGTATACCCATAGTTAAATGACAACACATAGATATAATAATTCAAGAATTATTGAGATGAAGATATTTTCCAGTATGCCTAAAAAATTGAGGACGTTAATAATTGTCTTCAAAGAGTTTTATCAATTATAAACATTTTTTAAATAAATATAATTTTGTTCTTACCCATGTTTAAAAGTGACATTTGCAAAATGTATAAGTAAACTTTAAAACTGTAGGCGAAAAATTAACTTTTCATTTCAGACTTATCTCAAATTCATATCATCTCAATAGTTCAAACGGCTCAATCCATTTTATCCCCGATTTCACTAATCTCTCCCTTTGTTGGTGTGATTATCCAGAACCATGTTCAATTTGTAATTTTTAAAATAAAGCAAGAAATTTATCTATAAAATTATTCTTAAAAATAACACACAAACATTACACGTACATTTTTACTCTTTCTGAACCCAAAACTAATCATTACTAAAAAGGTCAGTTCCTAACCTAAGCATATCTAACCATGAACGCCGTCTTTGAATCAACATTTGTGTATTTATTTAAATAACAGCCTGAACTTGATTCAGTTGTACCATAAACGCGATTGAGTTGTACAGCACTACACATATGACATATGACAAACGATATTATTCCACAATTAATCACTTTTGGACTCAAGGTACCTTGTAACTGATACATCACGAAAAAAACATTTTTGTATTTAAATAACAGCCTGAACTTGATTCAGTTGTATCATACTCGCTTTTCAGTTGTACACCACTGCACATATGACAAATGGCAAACGACATCATTCCACAGTTAATCACTTTTGGACTCAAGGTACCTTGTAACTGATACATCACGAAAATAAAATTGTGTATTTATTTAAATAACAGCCTGAACTTGATTCAGTTGTACCATAAACGCGATTGAGTTGTACACCACTGCACATATGACAAATAAGATCATACTACAAATAATCACTTTTGGACTCAAGGTACCTTGTCACTGATACATCACGAAAACACTCGACACCGATTTTATTACCAATCACATAACTTTTTCTATACTAGGTTTATTTTACAATGTAAAATGGTGGCAATGTAAAATTCACGGATCATAAGTCGCTTATGGGGAATAGCTAGAGCAGGATGAAAGAAAAATAGTATGTAAGAGTTGTATGTAACGAGAAAAATATTTCCGGTATGAGTAGAGACCAAATTTGGAGCATTACTCTGAATCAGGTAATTGACATTGCAATGCACATATACTGACAAGATTTCACTTGTAAAATGTTTAACTAAGCACAGCATTTAATAAAGTGTTTTCTCGACACGGTCGCTTACTTTGTAAAGTTATTGATGTACTCCACTTTGCTTACGTACAACTTACGCAGTACAACCAAAGGGTAGTTAAAAATAAATTATTCGGATATTTTAATTTTCGATTCATTATTAATTTTGTTGAAAACCTAATATAAACTCCATTTTGTTTAAATCATTTTGAGAAAATAAATAAAGGGACTAGCTATTTAAAGCTTCAATTTTTAAACGCTTCGTCCGCTAATTCTGGGTTCATGACTGTATGGTTCTTTATCATTTAACGTTTATCATTTAACGTTTCAATATTCTTATAAAATAATAAAAAAGTACAAATTTGTTAAACACTGATTCGTCAATGAGGCCATCCTAGAAACAGTCGTAACGCCAAACTGGGATATCCTTAATCACTTGTAAAATATATTCAGAATAAAAGATTATCAACCTAGTTACAACTGATGAGTTAAAACCTCAATGTTATATTTCATAGATGGAACTACATACTATTGTTTTAGTATATCGTTATAACAATACCTATTTTTAAATATTTAAAAACAATAAAATCATAAAAAGAATAATATCAATAGCATTTGTAGGACAAAGGAATATTGAGAAACACTTCAGTACTCCGAAAATTGCTTTGTTTTATTACTTTTTCATTAAACAGTTATACTTCAGAAATAAAACCTGTAGTATATTTTTGTTTTGAAGAACATCAGGACTATTGTTAGAAAAATTGTGAGATAGCAGTTTAGAATTTGTTTTTGTCAAAGTTACAAAAAAATAGTTTTTTGTCGATTTAATAGTATCCGCAACCACAACCATGACCATAACCATAACCATAACCGCCATGACCGTAACCGGGGTAACCACCATAGTAACCACCATAGTAACCATCATAACCACCATAGTATCCGTCATATCCGTAGCCATAACCATAGCCGGGGTAGCCATAACCATAACCATATCCATATCCACAACCAGGTTCAACATAAGTTTCAACAACAGGTACGCAGGAGACAGTGGTAACTTCGGTGACAGGTTCGCAGCAGCAGCAGTCATCATAACCATAGCCGTAACCACCGCCATAACCGTAGCCGGGGTAACCACCATAGTATCCACCATAGCCGTATCCACATGTAGGTGCACAGTATGTATCTACATCTACTACGATGGGTTCACAACCATAACCATATCCACCATATCCATGACCACCATAGCCATAACCGGGATAACCACCATAATATCCACCATAACCTTCATAACCGCATCCTGAGGATACCTGTAAAAAAAGAACAAAATTATAAATTTATTTATGATTTTTGATGTAAATCTGAGTTTGCAATTTTTCCAAAATTGATGTATATCTCTTAGAGTTTAATTTTAACACGGTTTTTCACTAATTAAAAAAAAAAAAAACCACTTTTTTCTTTGTTCCTTCATAAAATAAAAATCATTGTTAATAAATTATGTACAAAATTTGTTAAACGGAACAACTCAAATTATTTCCCAAGGTTGTTTTCAACTTATGTCATACAATGATAATTTTATAATGATTATTAATTTTTCTTTGTGTAGAACTGACATTATAAAAATATGGTAAATAACAATAAATTAATTAAATTTTTTACCCAGACACTTAAATTATTATCAAAATTACCACTACCAATTTATTTTGAGAATATTTATTTTTGGGGTAAGTGGTGATAGGAGAAAAACCATTGTGATCAGTATAGATTGTACTTTATATATTATACCTAGAACAACTTTAGTGCATTTTACATTTACCACTTAAAATAATTTGCTTTCTGAATTTAAAGTTAATGCTAATGATGTATTAGTCATATTATTGATATTACTTTAATCGGACAGCCGAAAACAATAAAGTTTGTATAAATATATATACACGACGTTTCGAGAGTAGGCATCAACTCCCGTTATCAAAAAAAAATATATTAGAAAGTGAGAAATGTAAAATAACACACAACATAGCTTTGTAGCGCGATGTTGGAAACACCATTAATCTAAGAAAGTGACCTAGGACCTGATCTTACAAGGATCTAAACTGTAAAAACAATCAAGATTATATATAAATGTAATCATACAACAACCACAATCCACAGAACTACACAATACAAGGAATAAAAAACACCAAGTTGAACGGAGAGCCAACAACGGTTAACTAAATAAACAGAGGTTGTATGCAATGGCGTTGTTACCAAATGATTTTATCAGGGTGAATACACCAATGATGGGAAGTATTCATTATTATTATTAGTTTCCTACTTCGTCTAAACTCTAGTAAAAAAAGAAAAGAAAAGATTACTAGCAGAGTACCCGTCCTTCGTACGGGGTTGACGTGTACTTGTATGGAATATTAAGAGAGTTTTCAAGGCCAGTTGGGTGGTGCCCTGATGGAATTTCTAAATAAAAATAGGCCTATGTGTTAATCAGGGATGCTAAGAATGTCCATGTACAATTTCAGCTCAACGGGTCTAATAGTTTTTACGTGATTGAGTAACACACACATATACAGACAGACACCATTAGATTTTTATATAATATAGATTATTATGCAAAACATTTTATCTTAAAAATTATAAGACGATAGTTTTGTCGTAATTTATTTATAATGTTTGTTTTACCAATTAAACCTATATTGGGAAATGCTAAAAAATATGATGCCATGGTCCTAGTTTGGCGTTATACTATCGAAGATAATTAATTTTGCGTACTAAATTGAGCCCAAATAAATGTCCTTTTTTCATAATTATTATAATCCAAAAAAACTAATTTACATAATAATTTTTAAAGCTTGTATAACGAATCTCATTATATGTAATTTTTTGAGGAATTTATCTGGATTTCCTTAATTTAAAAAGCATGAAATCGTTTTATTTTCATCGGTTTTCCTAGAATCGACATAAAAATTATACAATTAAATACCATTCATACATTCTGAACCTAGTTGTGTACAGAAAGTCGCTAGCTTATATGTTAAATCTATACTTCAAACTACTTGCAAAGCAGTTTTTTTGCTGACACGATAAAAGTCTACCTGAATCAGATACGCTGTCAGCCACTGTAAATCGTTAGAAAAAGCATTTTCTTTATGATTGTAATATAGATATCAATGAAATGAAATAAATAGTTTTACTATACAATGTCAACTGCAAAGATCTTTCGTTAACTTCAGTCATTACTTAGTCTCCCTATTGCTGAAACTAAATGTTATTAAATAAATAAAAACATACCTGGACAAAAGCAAAGAGTGCCAAAGCACATACTGCTACTTGGAAAGCTGCCATCTTGTTTCTTGATTGCAAGTGTACCTTTTCTATTCCAGCAAACTGTTTTTATACTCTTATAATATCAATTAGTCTCTTCTATCGATATTTGATAAATGGATGTTGTTTGATTTCTCTAGCTAAGTGGTAAGATAGGGCACAGTTAGTTGTCTTTTTGATATTATTTGTCTATATAATATACATATCAGAGTAAAATAACACACGTAGAGTTTATAAAACAAATTTAAACTTATATCGTGATTGAGAAATGAAATTAAATAAAATTATCCATGCATACCAAATTCAGTAAAACAAATAAGTTTCAAAATTTACTAAATTTAGAGATTTCTTTTAATATGTATTGTTTCTCCGTTGACTAAAAGGTTCATTTTTTAGTGAGTATATGTGGTATATGATAGTTCAAAAAAGCGATGTTTTTAATTTTGCGAATATATCCGTTTTGAAGAACTATAGATTAATTTAATTTGATACCTGTTCATATATTGAAATAATTAAATTGTTGTTTATGTTATGTTATAAGACCAACATAAAAACACAAAATTACAATTTGCTCAAAATATGCTCAAATTTTGCTAATGTATAACATCTAAGAACCCAAAACTTTTCCGTAATAATTAGAAAAAACAAATTATGAATCTTGACCAAGGTCTATAAAAGGACAATTCTGGGGTCGAAAATATTTTGTTGGTATTTAATTGATTTAAAGGGTAGGGTGAGTGAGAATATGTGTTTAATATTTATACACCATATTTTATATTTGTATATTTAATAATCGAACTTATAAATTTAAAAATATTTATCCTTTGGATATTACAAACGTTTCGCTTACAATTTTGTCACGCTATTTAGAAGAAAATTATCAAATTGTGTTTGGATATTTTTTAATAATTTGAACATCAAGAAACCAATATTTAGGAAATTCCGATTTACATTTTTATTGTTGTTTTGTGTGTATACATTTGTGTTTATTAATTTTGTACAAATTATATTTAAAAATTAATTTTTATATGTATCTTTAATTTATAAAATCATATCGCAGCAATGGATAGTGTTTCTAAACTATACTGTGATATTGAAATTAAACAATTGATTAATATAAATAAGATAATAGCGCGCTTCTCTATCTTTGAATTACGAGAGAAATCAAACTGTTGGTATCAATACCTATATCCATACAAAGATAATTGTCGATTACGAGTAGTATAAGAGAGCTGATAGCTGGTTGTTTGGTACACTTGCAAACAAGAAGCAAAATGGCAGTATTCCAAGTCGCAGTCTGTGCTTTGGCACTCTTCGCTTTCGTCCAGGTATGTTTTTGTTTTTAAAATAAACAGTTTTTTGAAAAAAATTATCAGCAGTTCCCACTTGACCGATTTTGAACGTTTATTTTTACGTTTACTACAGATATATCATCACTAATTAGTTTTTTCGACAAATTTTATTTTACTGCTTTAAAAAAAAAACAGTCTTTCATGGGCGTTATGAAGTTATGACAGGTGATTACGTTCATCAGTTATAATAATTATTCCTCAAAAATGTAGGTTAATTCTGGCCTTGACCGGCACTATTTTGTAAAGTATTTTAAACCTGATTTTGGGCTGAAGTATTGTAAAATATAAATACGAATTGTTTCAATAAATTAACTTCAAAATTGTTCTTTCTTTTAACCTGAATATGTAACACAGTATGGTAAGTAATAGACATAAAATTCTCAAATCACTTATAATAGCAGTGTATTTTTAGACAGCGTATAATAGCTGACACATCAAATCAAATTGAGGTTAAATTACGATCGTTTATTGTTTTTAAATGATTAAGCAGAGGTGTCAGTTTGCTAATGCAGTATTAAAAATTGAGATAATAATAGTAAATTGATAAGTATTTCAATACAAATAGAATATAGAACAACTGTAATTAAAAGAGTTTAAGATTAACTTTGTCTAAACGTTCCATTAGTATGGTTCAACTAATGAAAATCTATAATTTCGTATTGTACTTTTTTGTCATTATGATCGATTATGTATTGTAATCATTTAAAAAACCATAAATTTATAAGTTTTAATAATTTTATCATATGACATTATAACTCCTAACTAATAAACCATCATACCATTTTACCTAATAACTTCTTTTCATATTTATTAATGATTATGAGGTTATTTTAAAACAATTACTCCAAACAATTATACAGATATTCTTCAACAGTTCAATTCGTATATAATAATTACTGCGACTATTCATTTTTACCCAGTATTTTTGTACTATGTATGTTTTATGCTCTGTAATTTAAAATAAATTATTAACAAATTTCCATTTTTCTATTTTTGTAATTATTATATTAATTTACAAATATATACAATTACTGCACCACACATGACAAATTTAGTAGCCAGGACCCAGAAGAAAATACATCATATAAATATGTATATTATATACATGATGCAACAGGCCACCCGTGCTAAATATATAGCGACTGAACAAATTAGCTACAGCTTTCGTTTTAACTTAAACATCCTCTTTCGATTGTAGATATTTCAGTAAAAATGTTTTCAAATCTCAAAAATGCCCCAAACGTGCATTTATGAGGGGTGAAGGTGGTTTTTGGAAAATTTTCAAATGTAAGTTAGGTCGAGTTTACAAAACGCCAAAAAAGAAGTGTTTACAGTTATTTTCATTGTTACCACATAACATAGCCTATATAAACCAAATTTTTATCCTAGATTCATGAGAAGATACCCTTTCCAAAAATGTGCTTAAGTTGCTCCTTACTAAAAATTTTTGAAATTAAAAAAAAATACATTCAATTTTGGATAAAAAGAAAAAACTAAAAAACTCCAAATAGTAACGTTAGTCGTGAAGCACATCATTGAAAAGGTTATTCAAAAGTTAATGTTTTGTGTTTTTTTTTAATTAGTGAGAAACTGTGTTAAAATTAAATACTAAGATTTTTATATTACAATTTGGGAAGATTGCAAACTCTGATTGACATCGAAAATCATAAATAAATTAATAATTTTGTTCTATTTTTTACAGGTATCCTCAGGATGCGGTTATGAAGGTTATGGTGGATATTATGGTGGTTATCCTGGTTATGGCTATGGTGGTCATGGATATGGTGGATATGGTTATGGTTGTGAACCCATCGTAGTAGATGTAGATACATACTGCGCACCTACATGTGGGTATGGATATGATGGATACTATGGTGGATATCCTGGATACGGCTATGGTGGATACTATGGTGGTTACCCCGGCTACGGTTATGGCTGTGGTTACGGCTATGGTTATGATGACTGCTGCTGCTGCGAACCAGTCACCGAAGTTACCACTGTCTCCTGCGTACCTGTTGTTGAAACTTATGTCGAACCTGGTTGTGGATATGGATATGGATATGGCTATGGCTACCCCGGCTATGGTTATGGTTATGGATATGACGGATACTATGGTGGTTATGATGGTTACTATGGTGGTTACTATGGTGGTTACCCCGGTTACGGTCATGGCGGTTATGGTTATGGTTGTGGTTGTGGGTGCTACTAAATCCAGTACCAACCTTCTTGTTTGTACCTTTAAAAAACAGAAACAAAATTCCTAACATACATTTCTTTTTCACAACACTGGTCATGAACATTTTGTATAATGTTTACCCCCAAATTGTAACAATTTCATGAAAAAAAAAATATACAACCGAGTTAATTTAAGAGCATTTATGTGTTTTGTTTATGTTCCTCTGTTTATCAAATACTAGTAATAAATAAATAACGAGTTTGTCTAGTGAGATAATATTAGATACAAAAAAATTGAACACCAGATCTCACAAAAATTACGTTTACTTAATCAAACCGATTTCAACTACAAAGTGGACTACCTCAGTGATACATGACTTACAATAACTACAGTTTAGTTATTGTAGCTCATGTATAACTGAGGATAGCGACTTTGTCGTTGAAACGTGTTTAAGTAAATGCAATTTATGTGAGATCTTGTGTTCGAGTTTTTTTTCTATCATATACTAATAATATGAGTTCAATATTGGTGATAGAAAGTGGTACCATAGTAAGTGGTACCATAGTAAGTGGTACCATAGTAAGTGGTACCATAGTAAGTGGTACCATAGAAAGTTGTACCATAGTAAGTGGTACCATAGTAAGTGGTACCATTCTTCTTATGAACATAATTTATGTCTGACAAATGTACAAATTTTCATTCTGAAAAATTTAACGATCATTGATAGCAAAATTTTGATTTGGTTTTTTTTCTCCAAATCTAAAATGAACTAGTTTATTTATTGACTATCCGTGGTAAAAACTGATAATCTCTTTATTTATGGAGGTTAATTTCTGATTTGACATAAGCAAAAATTTTTGTCGACCGATCAAATATTTGTTATTACAGAAAACTAATATGGGTAACGTTGTGCAGATTTGACAAATATATTCCGTTAAAAATGTTACATAATAACAACGTATTTACAACATGTATTACAATTAGTACTGAATAATTTTAAGAAAGTTTCAACAATATAGAATTCAAATTTATTTTTATTTAATTGTTTAAAAAATACAATAGTTGATAACACGATGAAGACTTTTGGGCTACATGGTATATTAGTGAAATTATAGTTATAGGTAGGATATGTAAACATTTTATACTCTCAGGTAAATACCTGAGATTTCAAGCAATTATGAACAAGTTCTATTGGAATTTATCCATGAAGAAATTTGTTGAAATCTTATTAGTTTATTCACGCAAATATCTTCTAAGAATAGAGTTGGCAAAATTTTTTTACAGTATAACAAACACACAGAACACAATTCTCATAAAAAATACGCCTAAGTATCAGACGCGTTTCAACGACATGGTCGTCCTCTTCCGTGATACACCAGCTACACCAACCAAACCACAACTCGATACTTAGGCGTATTTTTTATGAGAATTGTGTTCTGTGTGTTTGTTATACTGTATAATTTTTCTCATAAGTCAAGCTCAACATTTAATATAAAAATGTTTTACTTTTAAAACTTATTCGTAGTTGTATAGAGAAAATAATGTGATTGGTCGAAAAACCAGTGTCGAGTTTTTGTCCATTTTTCGTTCCTTTGACTCAAACAAAAGTTATATCAGTAATGATATCTGTCTGGCTGCAGTCTGTGTAGTATTACAACGTCCAAACGATTGAACTGATTTAAATAAAGTTTTATATGTACTTTTTAACTTATCTTCAAATGTTAATTTCAGTTTGTTTTTTTAACTCAAAATTTAAGAATACCTGCTGTAAGACAAAAACACAACAATTTATTTATCTTAAAATTGCCTACAACGATTTTGATCAAATAATACTTAGTGTAGCCTCTAACAAAACTTATTACTCAACACTTATCTCCAAAACTATTGTTTGGTAAATTATCAATTAAACCCGACATCGGCTATGGAACTGATGAAATATGAAGATCAATCATAAACACAGTTGTACAAAACTGCAATTTAGAAAAAATCACAGCTACAGATTATTTGTCAATACCGAAAAGGAATGGTTGCCGTCTTCGTTTAAAATTGATTACAACTTGTAATACAAGTGCAGCAAGTTTGGACCTTATATATATGAGGCGTCAATGTTTAAGTTTCACTCTTTACTGACAACTACCGAGTTGATATTTTTGACGACGAATAGTTTCATTTAGTATGACGATAAATTTATGAAAAAGTTTATGAAATAATTTCATAAAGAATTAATTCTCAATCGTAACTTCTAATTTCTTTCAGGATGCTGAATCAACAAGGTATCTTTTTGAGTCCCACGAAAATAAACTTGGAACCTCTGCCACAAAGAACCAAAACGGTAGCTACTATACTAACCTTATGCAGTTAGCTGTAGTCAATACTTATTGCAAATGCAGCCGGCAAGTCTGTACGAATAATTATTTATTAAAGTGTAAGCTCGAGCGCTGAAATGTTAGGCCTAACATTTAGCAAACCTTTTATCTCACCCATCAACACCGTCTTTAAGGCATATCACAAGCGCCTAGGATTATGCTTCATTTCAAAATAATTTTGGAAAATTTGTGATAGACTCATGTAAATTTTAATGCATAATTAAGGGAAAAAATTATTGAAAAAAAATTACGGAAATAACTAGAAATCTGTTTAATTGATAAAGCTAGTTGCTATAGTTTTAAAGCTAGTTGCTATAGCAGTAATGAAAACAAAGTCGACAAATCCACTTCTTAGGATACGAAATTTCTATTACACTATTAAAAAATGTTAAGCTTAGCTCAATGAGTTATTGGAAATGTAGAACATTTGGCTTTGGGACCATCACATGAAGATTTACCATCCAAATGTATGATATTTAAAAATTGTCTAACAAGTAGACTGATTTTATTTTTCAGGTAGTGGCAGCATTTTGGGACAAACAATACAACATGTTATACATATACCTTTATTTATATTCACATAAATTTATAACTACATAACTTTAACATATTTTACAGTCGTAGTCTTGTAATTATTTCACCTTACGTCACAAAAATGAAGCTCAATATTTTTTAGCATCATCACGTGGCCAAATGTTCCGTCAACATTCAAGAGTACTTTGGAAAATCATTTAATAAGTTGGAATAATGAAACAAGCTTACGGAGGTAACTTTGTGTCCCGGGTTTAGGTTTTGAGATGGCACGGTTTTGGATTACCGTGAAACTGTGGAACATAAACTTCATTCTGAACTACTAAGCACAACATAAGCTGACGACAATGTGGTAAAAAAACATAATGGTTCAGCTTACGGAGGTAACGTTGTGTCCCGGGTTTAGGTTTTGAGATGGCACAAATCATATTTGGATTACTGTGAAACACTGTGGAACATAAACTTCATTCTGAACGACTAAGCACAGCATAAACTGACGACAATGTGACGAAAGTGAGAGATTTCGTGAATTTTGATTGATACTTGTTTTTGATTATGAATTAAATTTGAATAATTTGGTGTAAATTAAAGTGAGAGAATTTGTGAATTATGATTGATGCTTGATGGTAACAATATTTGATTACGAATTAAATTTGAAAAACTCTTTCTTACTTTTTTCGGAAAATCGTACCGTAAATAACTCTGAATATTTTCCATCAAAAGTAAAAGACAATCGAAGGCGAGTTTGGACCTTTCTAGGCTTATTAAAAATGAGTCACAGATTCAATTAAAAATATAACAATGAGTGATAATTATGAGTTTTGAGTGTCATTCAGGAAAAAGAGGAATGTGAGAAGAGGTCGTCAAAACTAACCTTGTTCCCAATAAAGAAAGAGAAAGAAAATCCAAGATCAAAGGTGTTTATTATTTTCTTCGATATTCGGAAATTACTGATTGCAGAATTTGATCCTCAACGACAGAAGGCGAATAAAAATTATTACCGTGAAGTTTTTGAAAGTTTTAGATAAAAGAGCAGAGATGTATTACTCTTGGAATATCACGATAACTCTACTTGTCACAACCCACTTTCTGTAAACGAGAATTATTTCGTAAAGGATTCCTGTCGTACAGGTGATAACTATATGAGTTTGGTTCACGAAAATATTTCTTACTATCTAGAATCAAAAATCAATTTCTTGTTCCTCATTTTAAAAGTGTGGATAATATTACAAAGATTGTAAAGGGCCAGCTGATGGTTGTGAGAATTCAAAACTTCTAGCATGTTTCACTGAACGGAAATGTCATCTCTGTAAATGTGTGGCCTCCCAAAATACTATTCTCAAGGAGGTAATATTATAATCGATTTATATAATTTCATTACTTTGTAGAGAAACCTTAGATTTCATATCTAGAAATAAATACGTTTAATTTCTTTCCATTGCCTAATAAAATTTTAAAAACGAAATGTATCGTTTACTTACATTGGCGTTAATTTTAGAATGTGAAACATTTTTTCTGTGTATGATACAAAACGATGTCCATACACTGCAAATTTCAAATTTATTAAGTAAACAATTTGCATACAATTTTTGCTCAGAGGTTGTGTGAAAACACTTAAACTACTATAACATTGAAGGTCATTAAGCAACCTTCTTTGTCTGTGGTGAACGAACTGTCTAGTTTTACTTAAGAAGTTCAAGGTCTTCTTTGTTCATGTCAAGGAAGAAGTGCAACCAATACTATTTTGTTGAAAAACCTATGTCTTCTACGTTGTCAAAAGAGTTACATCATAATCATTTCGTAATATTACTCAATTCAAATACCTGTTTGTCTTATGTTTTAACCAGGTTGGTAAACATAATCGCCAACAATGGCTCTAGTAGTCAGAGTTTTTCGTAAATTTGATACTATCTTTTTTTCTATTATTCAATCAATAATACTGTTATAAAAAAAAGCAGGATAATTTTAAAATAGAGGTACTGTAGTTTGAAATTGATTTACATTAATTACAAAGTTGAGGCTGGTATAAAATTCAAAAAGTTAATGGTACTTAACTAGCCCAATTCTATAATATAATTCAAGCAAATCTTTTAAACTATAAATTTTATACCCAGATGTTGGTATCTTGGGTTTTGTTGGAAGCGTTAAATTGTATTGACAGATCAAGGGGGTACCCAGTATAGGGTATGTTTGTTGTAACAGTTGTTACACAGGTTTTTTGAACCTGGTACTACTTGACGTCGGCTAAGCGGCTGTTTACATACAGTGTGTCGTACGAAGGTGTTTACATTTTTAAACAACCACCAAGTATATGCGTCTACCAAAATGTAAAAAAAATTTAAATTGCAAGTGTACCTTTTCTATTCCAGCAAACTGTTTTTATACTCTTATAATATCAATTAGTCTCTTCTATCGATATTTGATAAATGGATGTTGTTTTGATTTCTCTAGCTAAGTGGTAAGATAGGGCACAGTTAGTTGTCTTTTTGATATTATTTGTCTATATAATATACATATCAGAGTAAAATAACACACGTAGAGTTTATAAAACAAATTTAAACTTATATCGTGATTGAGAAATGAAATTAAATAAAATTATCCATGCATACCAAATTCAGTAAAACAAAAAAGTTTCAAAATTTACTAAATTTAGAGATTTCTTTTAATATGTAATGTTTCTCCGTTGACTAAAAGGTTCATTTTTTAGTGAGTATATGTAGTATATGATAGTTCAAAAAGCGATGTTTTTAATTTTGCGAATATATCCGTTTTGAAGAACTATAGATTAATTTAATTTGATACCTGTTCATATATTGAAATAATTAAATTGTTGTTTATGTTATGTTATAAGACCAACATAAAAACACAAAATTACAATTTGCTCAAAATATGCTGCTTAAGGATTTGATTAAATTTTGCTAA
Source organism: Aphrophora alni (assembly GCA_963513935.1). Classification (NCBI taxonomy): domain Eukaryota; kingdom Metazoa; phylum Arthropoda; class Insecta; order Hemiptera; family Aphrophoridae; genus Aphrophora; species Aphrophora alni. The sequence goes on from OY740769.1 coordinate 34,418,395, forward strand.
TGTATAACATCTAAGAACCCAAAACTTTTCGGTAATAATTAGAAAAAACAAATTATGAATCTTGACCAAGGTCTATAAAAGAACGGATATATGACACAAACAATGCAAGTTTCGGCCCAAGTTATACTTTACTTTCACTATTAACTAACAACTAACTAATTGACAATTCTGGGGTCGAATATATTTTGTTGGTATTTAATTGATTTTAAGGGTAGGGGGAGTGAGAATCTGTGTTTAATATTTATACACCATAATTCATGTTCGTATAATAAATAATTGAACTTTTATATTTTATAAATAAACGGATATCACAAACGTTTCGCTTACAATTTTGTTCACGCTATTTAGAAGAAAATTATCAAATTGTGTTTGGATATTTTTTAATAATTTTAACATCAAGAAACCAATATTTATGAAATGCCTATTTAGAATCTTAATTTTTTATTTTTGTTTTGTGTGTATACATTTGTGTTTATTAATTTTGTACAAAATATATTTTAAAATTAATTTTTATATGTATCTTTAATTTATAAAGTCATATCGCAGCAATGGATAGTGTTTCTAAACTATACTGTGATATTGAAATTAAACAATTGATTAATATAAATAAGATAATCGCGCGCTTCTCTATCTTTGAATTACGAGAGAAATCAAACTGTTGGTATCAATACCTATATCCATACAAAGATAATTGTCGATTACGAGTAGTATAAGAGAGCTGATAGCTGGTTGTTTGGTACACTTGCAAACAAGAAGCAAAATGGCAGTATTCCAAGTCGCAGTCTGTGCTTTGGCACTCTTCGCTTTCGTCCAGGTATGTTTTTGTTTTTAAAATAAACAGTTTTTTTTAAAAAAATTATCAGCAGTTCCCACTTGACCGATTTTGAACGTTTATTTTTACGTTCACTACAGATATAAATCATCACTAATTAGTTTCTTCGACAAATTTCATTTTACTGCTTTAAAAAAATACAGTCTTTTATGGGCGTTATGAAGTTATGACAGGTGATTACATTCATCAGTTATAATAATTATTCATCAAAAATGTAGGTAAAATCTGGCCTTGACCAGATATGTTGTGAAGTATTTTAAACCTGATTTTGGGCTGAAGTATTGTAAAATATAAATACGAATTGATTCAATAAATTAACATCAAAATTGTTCATTCTTTTAACCTGAATATGTAACACAGTATGGTAAGTAATAGACATAAAATTCTCAAATCACTTATAATAGCAGTGTATTTTTAGACGGTGTATAATAGCTGACACATCAAATCAAATTGAGGTTAAATTACAATCGTTTATTGTTTTTAAATGATTAAGCAGAGGTGTCAGTTTGCTAATGCAGTATTAAAAATGGAGATAATAATAGTTAATTGATAAGTATTTCAATACAAATAGAATATAGAACAACTGTAATTAAAAGAGTTTAAGATTAACTTTGTCTAAACGTTCCATCAATATGGTTCAACTAATGAAAATCTGTAATTTCGTATTGTACTTTTTTGTCATTTTGATCGATTAAGTATTGTAAACATTTAAAAAATCAAAAATTTATGAGTTTTAATAACTTTATCTTATGACATTAAAACTCCTAACTAATAAACCATCATACGATTTTACCTAATAACTTCTTTTCATATTTATTAATGATTATGAGGTTATTTTAAAACAATTACTCCAAACAATTATACAGATATTCTTCAACAGTTCAATTCGTATATAATAATTACTGCGACTATTCATTTTACCCAGTATTTTTGTACTATGTATGTTTTTTGCTCTGTAATTTTGTTGGAAATCAAATATTTATTATTATTATTCGATTTAAAATAAATTATTAACAAATTTCCATTTTTCCATTTTTGTAATTATTATATTAATTTACAAATATATACAATTACTGCCGCACACATGACCCATATGGTAGTCAGGACCCAGAAGAGTATACATGATATAAATATGTATATTATATACAGGATGAAACAGACCACCCGTGCTAAATATATAATGACTGAACAAATTAGCTACACCTTTCGTTTTAACTTAAACCCCCTATTTCGATTATAGATATTTCAGTAAAAATGTTTTCAAATCTCAAAAATTTACCCAAACGTGCTTTTGTGAGGGGTGAAGGTGGTTTTTGGAAATTTTTCAAAAGTAAGTTAGGTCGAGTTTACAAAACGTCAAAAAAGAAGTGTTTTACAGTTAGTTTCATTGTTACCACATAACATAGCCTATATAAACCAAATTTTTATCCCAGATTCATGAGAAGATACCCTTTCCAAAAATTTGCTTAAGTTGCTCCTTTCTAAAAATTTTTGAAATTTTAAAAAATACATTCAATTTTGGATAAAAAGAAAAAACTAAAAAACTCCAAATAGTAACGTTAGTCGTGAAGCACATCATTGAAAAGGTTATTCAAAAGTTAATTTTTTTAAATTAGTGAGAATTTGTGTTAAAATTAAATACTAAGATTTATATATTACAATTTTGGGAAGATTGCAAACTCTGATTGACATCAAAAATCATAAATAAATTAATAATTTTGTTTTATTTTTACAGGTATCCTCAGGATGTGGATGTGGATGCGGTTATGAAGGTTATGGTGGATATTATGGTGGTTATCCCGGTTATGGCTATGGTGGTCATGGATATGGTGGATATGGTTATGGTTGTGAACCCATCGTAGTAGATGTTGACACATACTGCGCACCTACATGTGGATATGGATATGATGGATACTATGGTGGATATCCTGGATACGGCTATGGTGGATACTACGGTGGATACCCCGGCTACGGTTATGGCTGTGGTTACGGCTATGGTTATGATGACTGCTGCTGCTGCGAACCCGTCACCGAAGTTACCACTGTCTCCTGCGTACCTGTTGTTGAAACTTATGTTGAACCTGGTTGTGGATATGGATATGGTTATGGCTACCCCGGCTATGGTTATGGCTACGGATATGACGGATTCTATGGAGGTTATGATGGTTACTATGGTGGTTATGATGGTTACTATGGTGGTTACTACGGTTATCCCGGTTACGGTCATGGCGGTTATGGTTATGGTTGTGGTTGTGGGTGCTACTAAATTCAGTACCAACCTTCTTGTTTGTACCTTTAAAAAACAGAAACTAAATTCCTAACATACATTTCCTTTTCGAACAATACTGGTCATGAACATTTTATATAATGTTTACCCTTAAATTGTAACAATTTCATGAAAATAAAATACAACCGAGTTAATTTAAGAGCATTTATGTGTTTTGTTTATGTTCCTCTGTTTATCAAATACTAGTAATAAATAAATAACGAGTTTGTCTAGTGAAATAATATTAGATAGAAAAAAAATCGAACACCAGATCTCACAAAAATTACGTTTACTTAATCAAACCGGTGTCAACTACAAAGTCGACTACCTCAGTGATACATGACTTGCAATAAATACAGAATAGTTATTGTAGCTCATGTATCACTGAGGATGGAGACTTTGTACAGATGACTGAAACGTGTTTAAGTAAATGTAATTTTTGTGAGATCTTGTGTTTGAGTTTTTTTCTATCATATACTAATAATATGAGTTCAATATTGGTGATAAAATGTGGTACCATAGAAAGTGGTACCATTCGCCTTATGAAAATAATTAATGTCTGACAAATGTACAGTTTCTTTTTGAAGAATTTAATGATCAGTGAAAACAAAATTTTGATGTAAAAACTGATAATATCCTTATTTATAGAGGTGAATTTCTGATTTGACATAAGCAAAAAATTTTGTGGACGGATCAAATATTTTTTATTACAGAAAACTAATATGGGTAACGTTGTCCAGATTTGACAAATATATTCCGTTAAAAATGTTACATATTAACAACGTATTTACAATATTTATTACAATTATTACTGAATAATTTTAAGAAAGTTTCAAAACTATAAAATTCAAATTTATTTTTATTGAATTGTTTAAAAAATACAATAGTTGATAACACGATAAAATCTTTTGGACTACATGGTATATTAGTGAAATTATAGTTATAGGTAGGATATGTAAACATTTTATACTCTTAGGTAAATACGCAAGCAATTATAGACAAGTTCTATTGGAATTTGTCCATGAAGAAATTTGTTGAAAGCCTAGTAGTTTATTCACCCAAATATCTTCTAAGAATAAAGTTGGCAAAAATGTTTTACTTTTTAAACGTATTCGTAGTTGTATAGAGAAAATTATTTGATGGGTCGAAAAACCAGCGTTGAGTTTTTGTCCATTTTGCGGTCCTTTGATTTTAAAAAAAGTTATATCAGTAATGATATCAGTCTGGCTGCCATCTGTGTAGTAATAAAACGTCCAAACGAGTGAACTGATTTAAATAAAGTTTAGTATATGTACTTTTTAACTTATCTTCAAATGTTAATTTCAGTTTTTTTTGAAACTCAAAATTTAAGAATACCTGCTGTAAGACAAAAACACAACAATGTATTTATCTCAAAATTGCCTATAACGATTTTGATCAAATTATACTCAGTGTAGCCTCTAACAAAACGTATTACTCAACACTTATCTAAAAAAATTATTGTTTGGTAAATTATCAATTAAACCCTACATCGGCTATGGAACTGATGAAATATGAAGATCAATCATAAACACAGTTGTACAAAACTGCAAATTAGAAAAAATTACAGCTACAGATTATTTGTCAATACCGAAAAAGAATGGTGGCCGTCTTCGTTTAAAATTGATTACATCTTGTAATACAAGTGCAGCAAGTTTGGACTTTATATAATATGAGGCGTCAATGTTTAATTTTCACTCTTTACTGACAACTACCGAGTTGATATTTTTGACGACGAATAGTTTCATTTAGTATGTCGATAAATTTATGAAAAAATTGATGAAATACTTTCATAAAGAATTGATTCTCAATCGCAACTTCTAATTTTTTTCAGGATGCTGAATCAACACAGTGTTTTTTCGAGTCCCACGAAAATTAAACTTGGAACCTCTGCCACAAAAAACCAAAACGGTAGCTACTATACTAACCTTATGCAGTTAGCTGTAGTCAATAATTATTGCAAATGCAACCAGCAAGGCTGTACGAATAATTATTTGTTAAAGTGTAAGCTCGAGCGCTGAAATGTTAACATTTAGCAAACCTTTTATCTCACCCATCAACACCGTTCTTAAGGCATAACACAAGCGCCTAGCATGATGCTTCATTTCAAAATAATTTTGGGAAATTTGTGATAGACTCATGTAAATTTTAATGCATAATTAAGGGAAAAAATTATTGAAAAAAAATTACGGAAATAACTAGAAATCTGTTTAATTGATAAAGCTAGTTGCTATAGTTTTAAAGCTAGTTGCTATAGCAGTAATGAAAACAAAGTCGACAAATCCACTTCTTAGGATACGAAATTTCTATTACACTATTAAAAAATGTTAAGCTTAGCTCAATGAGTTATTGGAAATGTAGAACATTTGGCTTTGGGACCATCACATGAAGATTTACCATCCAAATGTATGATATTTAAAAATTGTCTAACAAGTAGACTGATTTTATTTTTCAGGTAGTGGCAGCATTTTGGGACAAACAATACAACATGTTATACATATACCTTTATTTATATTCACATAAATTTATAACTACATAACTTTAACATATTTTACAGTCGTAGTCTTGTAATTATTTCACCTTACGTCACAAAAATGAAGCTCAATATTTTTTAGCATCATCACGTGGCCAAATGTTCCGTCAACATTCAAGAGTACTTTGGAAAATCATTTAATAAGTTGGAATAATGAAACAAGCTTACGGAGGTAACTTTGTGTCCCGGGTTTAGGTTTTGAGATGGCACGGTTTTGGATTACCGTGAAACTGTGGAACATAAACTTCATTCTGAACTACTAAGCACAGCATAAACTGACGACAATGTGGTAAAAAAACATAATGGTTCAGCTTACGGAGGTAACGTTGTGTCCCGGGTTTAGGTTTTGAGATGGCACGGTTTTGGATTACCGTGAAACTGTGGAACATAAACTTCATTCTGAACTACTAAGCACAGCATAAACTGACGACAATGTGGTAAAAAAACATAATGGTTCAGCTTACGGAGGTAACGTTGTGTCCCGGGTTTAGGTTTTGAGATAGCACAAATCATATTTGGATTACTGTGAAACACTGTGGAACATAAACTTCATTCTGAACGACTAAACACAGCATAAACTGACGACAATGTGACGAAAGTGAGAGATTTCGTGAATTTTGATTGATGCTTGTTTTTGATTATGAATTAAATTTGAATAATTTGGTGTAAATTAAAGTGAGAGAATTTGTGAATTATGATTGATGCTTGATGGTAACAATATTTGATTACGAATTAAATTTGAAAAACTCTTTCTTACTTTTTTCGGAAAATCGTACCGTAAATAACTCTGAATATTTTCCATCAAAAGTAAAAGACAATCGAAGGCGAGTTTGGACCTTTCTAGGCTTATTAAAAATGAGTCACAGATTCAAATAAAAATATAACAATGAGTGATAATTATGAGTTTTGAGTGTCATTCAGGAAAAAGAGGAATGTGAGAAGAGGTCGTCAAAACTAACCTTGTTCCCAATAAAGAAAGAGAAGGAAAATCCAAGATCAAAGGTGTTTATTATTTTCTTCGATATTCGGAAATTACTGATTCAGAATTTGATCCTCAACGACAGAAGGCGAATAAAACTTATTACCGTGAAGTTTTTGAAAGTTTTAGATAAAAGAGCAGAGATGTATAACTCTTGGAATATCACGATAACTCTACTTGTCACAACCCACTTTCTGTAAACGAGAATTATTTCGTAAAGGATTCCTGTCGTACAGGTGATAACTATATGAGTTTGGTTCACGAAAATATTTCTTACTATCTAGAATCAATAATCAATTTCTTGTTCCTCATTTTAAAAGTGTGGATAATATTACAAAGATTGTAAAGGGCCAGCTGATGGTTGTGAGAATTCAAAACTTCTAGCATGTTTCACTGAACGGAAATGTCATCTCTGTAAATGTGTGGCCTCCCAAAATACTATTCTCAAGGAGGTAATATTATAATCGATTTATATAATTTCATTACTTTGTAGAGAAACCTTAGATTTCATATCTAGAAATAAATACGTTTAATTTCTTTCCATTGCCTAATAAAATTTTAAAAACGAAATGTATCGTTTACTTACATTGGCGTTAATTTTAGAATGTGAAACATTTTTTCTGTGTATGATACAAAACGATGTCCATACACTGCAAATTTCAAATTTATTAAGTAAACAATTTGCATACAATTTTTGCTCAGAGGTTGTGTGAAAACACTTAAACTACTATAACATTGAAGGTCATTAAGCAACCTTCTTTGTCTGTGGTGAACGAACTGTCTAGTTTTACTTAAGAAGTTCAAGGTCTTCTTTGTTCATGTCAAGGAAGAAGTGAAACCAATACTATTTTGTTGAAAAACCTATGTCTTCTACGTTGTCAAAAGAGTTACATCATAATCATTTCGTAATATTACTCAATTCAAATACCTGTTTGTCTTATGTTTTAACCAGGTTGGTAAACATAATCGCCAACAATGGCTCTAGTAGTCAGAGTTTTTCGTAAATTTGATACTATCTTTTTTTCTATTATTCAATCAATAATACTGTTATAAAAAAAAGCAGGATAATTTTAAAATAGAGGTACTGTAGTTTGAAATTGATTTACATTAATTACAAAGTTGAGGCTGGTATAAAATTCAAAAAGTTAATGGTACTTAACTAGCCCAATTCTATAATATAATTCAAGCAAATCTCTTAAACTATAAATTTTATACCCAGATGTTGGTATCTTGGGTTTTGTTGGAAGCGTTAAATTGTATTGACAGATCAAGGGGGTACCCAGTATAGGGTATGTTTGTTGTAACAGTTGTTACACAGGTTTTCTGAACCTGGTACTACTTGACGTCGGCTAAGCGGCTGTTTACATACAGTGTGTCGTACGAAGGTGTTTACATTTTTAAACAACCACCAAGTATATGCGTCTACCAAAATGTAAAAAAAATTTAAATTGCAAGTGTACCTTTTCTATTCCAGCAAACTGTTTTTATACTCTTATAATATCAATTAGTCTCTTCTATCGATATTTGATAAATGGATGTTGTTTTGATTTCTCTAGCTAAGTGGTAAGATAGGGCACAGTTAGTTGTCTTTTTGATATTATTTGTCTATATAATATACATATCAGAGTAAAATAACACACGTAGAGTTTATAAAACAAATTTAAACTTATATCGTAATTGAGAAATGAAATTAAATAAAATTATCCATGCATACCAAATTCAGTAAAACAAATAAGTTTCAAAATTTACTAAATTTAGAGATTTCTTTTAATATGTATTGTTTCTCCGTTGACTAAAAGGTTAATTTTTTAGTGAGTATATGTGGTATATGATAGTTCAAAAAAGCGATGTTTTTAATTTTGCGAATATATCCGTTTTGAAGAACTATAGATTAATTTAATTTGATACCTGTTCATATATTGAAATAATTAAATTGTTGTTTATTTTATGTTATAAGACCAACATAAAAACACAAAATTACAATTTGCTCAAAATATGCTCAAATTTTGCTAATGTATAACATCTAAGAACCCAAAACTTTTCGGTAATAATTAGAAAAAACAAATTATGAATCTTGACCAAGGTCTATAAAAGGACAATTCTGGGGTCGAAAATATTTTGTTGGTATTTAATTGATTTAAAGGGTAGGGTGAGTGAGAATATGTGTTTAATATTTATACACCATATTTTATATTTGTATATTTAATAATCGAACTTATAAATTTAAAAATATTTATCCTTTGGATATTACAAACGTTTCGCTTACAATTTTGTCACGCTATTTAGAAGAAAATTATCAAATTGTGTTTGGATATTTTTTAATAATTTGAACATCAAGAAACCAATATTTAGGAAATTCCGATTTACATTTTTATTGTTGTTTTGTGTGTATACATTTGTGTTTATTAATTTTGTAAAAATATATTTTAAAATAAATTTTTATATGTATCTTTAATTTATAAAGTCATATCGCAGCAATGGATAGTGTTTCTAAACTATACTGTGATATTGAAATTAAACAATTGATTAATATAAATAAGATAATCGCGCGCTTCTCTATCTTTGAATTACGAGAGAAATCAAACTGTTGGTATCAATACCTATATCGATACAAAGATAATTGTCGATTACGAGTAGTATAAGAGAGCTGATAGCTGGTTGTTTGGTACACTTGCAAAGAAGAAGCAAAATGGCAGTATTCCAAGTAGCAGTCTGTGCTTTGGCACTCTTCGCTTTCGTCCAGGTATGTTTTTGTTTTTAAAATAAACATTTTTTAAAAAAAAAATTATCAGCAGTTCCAACTTGACCGATTTTGAACGTTTATTTTTACGTTCACTACAGATATATCATCACTAATTAGTTTTTTCGACAAATTTCATTTTACTGCTTTAAAAATAATACAGTCTTTCATGGGTGTTATGAGGTTATGACAGGTGATTACGTTCATCAGTTATAATAATTATTCGTCAAAAATGTAGGTTAAATCAGGCCTTGACCGGCACTATTTTGTAAAATATTTTAAACCTGATTTTGGGTTGGTAAAGTATTGTAAGATATAAATACGAATTAATTCCATAAATTAACATCAAAATTGTTCATTCTTTTAACCTGATTATGTAACACAGTATGGTAAGTAATAGTCATAAAATTCTCAAATGACTTATAATAGCAGTGTATTTTTAGACGGTGTATAATAGCTGACACATCAAATCAAATTGAGGTTAAATTAAAATCGTTTATTGTTTTTAAATGATTAAGCAGAGGTGTCAGTTTGCTAATACAGTATTAAAAATGGAGATAATAATAGATAATTGATAAGTTTTACAATACATATATAATATAGGACAACTGTAATTAAAAGAGTTTTAAATTTCACATTGTCTAAACGTTCCATTAGTATGGTTCAATTAATGAAAATCTATAATTTCGTATTGTACTTTTTTGTCATTTTGATTGATTATGTATTGTAATCATTAAAAAAAATCTAAATTTATGAGTTTTAATAACTTTATCTTATGACATTATAACTCCTAACTAATAAACCATCATACCATTTTACCTAATAACTTCTTTTCATATTTATTAATGATTATGAGGTTATTTTAAAACAATTACTCCAAAAAAATATACAGATATTCTTCAACTGTTCAATTCGTATATAATAATTACTGCAACTATTCATTTTTACCCAGTATTTTTGTACTATGTTTTTTATGCTCTGTAATTTTGTTGGAAAGCACATATTTATTATTATTATTCGATTTAAAGTAAATTATTAACAAATTTCCATTTTTCTATTTTTGTAATTATTATATATTTTTTTAATTTTAATTTTTTTTTTTATTATGTTGGAAGTCACTAGGCACTTCAGCCATTTAAGACTTTTTGTGCGCTTCCTTATCTTAGGCAATCCACTTTAGTTCTAAATCCTTCGTGAGTCTTAGAACTTGTGCAGCTAGGTCGTCTTCCTTTGTAGGTATGCCTGTGAGGCCGAAAATCTGTAGTCTTCTCCTCTCCAGAGCTTCACAATACAAAAGTATGTGTTCTGCTGTGTCTTTATATTGGTTACACAGTCTACAGGTTGTCCTGCCTTGAGTTAGACCCATGGTGTTTAAGTGTTCCCTGAAAGCTCCATGACCAGTCATGAAGCTTAAGACTTTCCTTAGGTTGTTTCTATTCAATGATATTACATACCTAGAGAGTTTCTGATTCGGATTGTACAGCGACCCGTAGAGCTTTCCTCTAGAGGCCTCTCTCCAGCGGTTGAGATTTTCCTGTTTGACCCATCGTCTCAGAGTGGTTCTTGCGACAGATTTACTGATACCACAAGCAGGTTCTGGTCCGATGAATGGAGTCTGTGCTCCCAACTTAGCCAGTTCATCAGCTTTCTCATTTCCCTCATAACCTCTGTGTCCAGGTATCCAGAATAGGCTTACCTGGTTTCGGGTCGAGAGTTGGACTAGAGCTTGATTACAATCCCATACTAATTTGGAGTTGAATTCGTGTGAACAAATAGCCTTTAAAGCGGCCTGACTGTCAGATCTGATTGTGATATGTTCGTCGTCATATCCTCTTTCTAGACACAGTTGTGCGCAACCAAGTATGGCATAAACTTCGGCCTGAAATACCGTTGCATATCTACCTAGGGCAATGCTTATTTCCACCCTAGGTGATTTACTGAAGATTCCTGCTCCGACTCCTTGGGCGGTGCGAGAGCCATCAGTGTAGAATTCTAAGCTCTTAGCTGTAGCCACTATTCCTTCTATCATGTCCTCCTCGTGTGGAATACACATATCGAAGGGCTGTGTCCATGAGATTTTATTAATCATATAATCTTGTCTCATAGTTAGAATTGAATTATAAGATTTAAAAGTACGGATTGTGCCATGCCCCTTAGGCCACCGGCTATCTCTCCACATTCCAGAGCAATGTACTCTGTATGCTGCCAGACTTGCTTCTGCTATGATGCTGAAGTTAATCGGGTCTATTCCCAAGAGAGTTTCAAGAGCTGTAGTAGGTGTGCTTCTGAAAGCTCCTGAGATGCATAGACAGGCCAACCTTTGTATACTCATTAGCCTGTTAGTTGTAACGGTTTGGAGAGCTTTTGTCCACCACACCAGCGATCCATACTGCAGTTGTGGTTTAACCACTGCTTCATACAGCCATCTAATCATGGCTGGACGAAGTCCCCAGTTCTTTCCCAAAAGGCGTTTACAACTCATTAAAGATTTCGTTGCTTTTTGGATTCTATGTTCTACGTGTTTGTTCCAAGTAAGTCTTTTATCCAGTATCACCCCTAGATATTTGACCTCTTCTGATAGGCGCAAACGTGTTCCTCCTAGACTGATGTCAATGTTATCTAGTTTGATTCTCCTTGTAAAGGGTACTATGATGGCCTTTTCCGGGTTTACGGCCAGGCCCTCATCCCTGCACCAGTTATGAATTATCCTCAGAGCTGTGTTCATTAGGTCTGATATTATGTTAGTATGTTTACCTTTAATTATCACGACAATGTCATCTGCGTAACTTTGCGTGTAATATCCCATATTATTTAATTTTGTAATTAGGGAGTCTACTACCATATTCCACAGTAGAGGAGAAAGTATACCACCTTGAGGGGTACCTTTAATGGCAGACACATCAAGTTCCTCGCCATACTGGATTGCTCGGATGGTTCTACTACTGAGCAATGACCTAAGCCAATTGCAGGTGGTCATATCCAGTCCTCGGGTTTCAGCTGCAGTAACAATTGACTTATAAGCCGTGTTATCAAAGGCGCCCTGAATATCAATAAATGCTCCAAGAGCCACCTCTTTAGACGCTAACGAGTCCTCAATCCTGCTAACTAGCTGATGCAGTGCTGTTTCGCAGGATTTTCTTGACTGATATGCGAATTGGTTACAATGAATGGGGTTAACTGATATTACCTCATTTTGTATGTGAACTTGTAACACTCTCTCCATAGTCTTCAATGGAAAGGATGATAAGCAGATTGGACGAAACGACTTGGGGTCTGTATATTTACCCATGCCAGGTTTCGGAATAAATACTACCCTGCTAAGTGTCCCGTAAGACGGCACGTGACCTAGGGCCATACTAGCTCTGAACACCTCGCAAAGAAGAGTGTGTAGAGAGTCTGGAGCCTTTTGTAACAAGGCAGGAAATATTCCATCCTCTCCAGGTGATTTAAATGGGCTGAATGTATGTATCGCCCATTTGACCTTATTGGTCGTTATGATTTTTCTAGCAATTTGCCAGTCTGCTCGTGAGGCTCTTACGTGTCTCCGATTCTGCTCTGGCTCTAGATGAGCCACAAGTTTACAATCTGGAAAGTGTGCTTGAAGCAAAACTTTCAATGTTTCTAATCCAGAGGTTGTCAGTCCTCCCTCCCGGCTCTTGAGAGAACCAGTCGGGCAGACCGACCCCTTCGAAATAACCTTGTATATACGGGAGACTGATTTAGTATTGTCTATCTCCCCGCAAAATTTTCTCCAAGAAGTTCTTTTAGACTTTCTTAGGAGTAGATTGTATTCGGTGAGGGATGTATAATATTTCTCCCATTGTCCGTTTCGTTTAGCACCATTAAATAATCGCCTTGTTTGTTTTTTCTTCCTCTCCAGATCCTCGTTATACCATACCACACCACTTCGATTGGATCGGGATTGGATAGGACAGTTATCGAAATATGAGTCCATGATAGCTTCTTGTAAGTTACAGGTCACGGACTCAATATCATTTACATCTCTAATGAATGCATTTAGGGATGCCAGCTTACATTTTAACTCCTGGTGATAGAAGTTCCAATCTGTTCTCCTAGGATTCCTAAACCTGTCCTCATCTGAAGCAAAGTTTAGTTGCCAGATAATGTGACAGTGGTCCGAGGAATATACGTAGTCTGATACGTGCCATTCACTGATAAAGGATCCCACGTATTCAGTAGCTATTGTAATGTCAATGACCTCCTCACGTAATCTATTTCTGAAAGTAGGCTTATCACCGACATTAACTATCAGTAAATTATTACTGTTAAGGAAATCTAATAATGACTCACCTCTAGCGTTGGTGTTACTAGATCCCCATGCTTCGTGGTGTGAGTTGGAGTCTATGCCCGCAAGGAACTGCTCCTTCTTCCGCCTGACGAAGTCGATAACACTTTCTAGTTCCCTAGAAGGTGGAAGGTCTCTCGCATCATACGGAAGGTATACTGAGCTAACAATAATGCTCCTTCTACCATCCGTATGTGCGAGAGTGATTTTCACCGTTGTGATGTCTCTGGAACAGAAATCAATCAACGGTAAGCAGGGCAAATGTGTCTTTACCACAATACAGGTTCGCCAATTATTAATAGAACAATTAGAAATAAGCTTACCTTTGCTGTTACCTAGTCCTCTGATCTGTCCTCCGCTTTTCCATGGTTCTTGGATTAGGGCTAGGTCAATGTTTCCAGAGAGAAACCTCTGACAGAAGACTGCAGAAGCAGCCTTACTGTGATGTAGATTGCACTGGAGTATCCTCAGAGGCATTCTCCAGTACCTTCTCTTTACTTTGCTTCTGGAGGATGGTAAATGTAGTTTTTCCAAATCCCAGATGAGCTCTCATGTCTGTCGCTTTCAAAGCTTTCAGAGACGAGTCGTCTATTAGGGCTACGATCGTCTGCCCATTGTCAGTTTTACTGGAACTGATGATCTTCCAGTCCTCTACCTTGAGGGACTTGTTTTGTTTGCCAAGCACTTCCAGGACTTTGGACGGATCTACCTTTGAGTAGACTTTTGGTGCTTTAAAAATCACCTTGGTCACCCGCAGGATGTCCTTCCTAGGTCCTGTCCGTAACTTGGCATTCTCCCAAGGTTGTAATTTGGGAACAACCTGTTCCAGCCATTTCTGAGTGTGGTCATTTGCACACACAAATATGCATGCTCCTGTCTCTAGGTAGGTAGCATTGAACTGAGGGAATTCTCCATGTTCAAGGATATTAAATTCCAGTGACAGGGAAGTCTCCAGTTTTTCCAGTGACTCTCCAGTTAATCTTTTCTCTGGATAGTCCTCTGGAACTACCGCCATCTTGATAGATGTTAGCATCTCCTTGTATTTACCTTGAGTCAGCTGTTCGGTGACTGCTGCTCTCGGTTTTTTACAATCTCTCTCTGTAGGAGGAGTGCTACGACTCGAGCGAGCTCTCTTGGTGCCGCTGGTGGCTGCTTTTCCTGCCTCTGAGTGTTGTGTGGAGGATTTGGGTTTCCTCCACAATTTCGGATTCCAGGCTCAGCGAGTCTTGCTCTGAGCGCCTTTTTCTTTTCCGCTGTGGTCATTCTGACCTTAAGACCTTCCAGCTTCTGGGCTGTCTTGTCCAAATCGTCCTGGGAGGACTGTTCGGTCTCCCCCAGTAGCATTTTCTCCACATCTATTGGTTCTGCTGGACGGCTCTTAGGCTCTTCCGAGGTACTAGGAGTAGCTGCTCTAATGGCTACTTCTCCCAGTGTTTGAGCATAAGATAACTCTAGGTCATCTTCTGATTTTAGGTTTTTGTTTTTTTGAGACTCCATATAGTTCCCACGAGTATTTTTCATTTTAAACAAGTGGCTGATTACTGTGAGATGGTGCCAGTACCTCACAGGCTCCGTTTGATATACTTTACCCTGTATAATCCATCCATCGGCACGGATTAACGTAAGACACCTGACACCTTGGATTGGGGGATATTTATTGACCTCCCGGTCTAGATCCGCTGTGTTTAGTAAAAGCAGGGTCACCTCGTGCAGGATGCGGCTCTTCGCTCGCGCACAGCGGTCCTGAGGGTAGCGTCCTCGGATGTGTATGTGTTAGCAACATCCTCTACTACCCCCCTGGGACTATTCATCTAGCCCCTTAACCCCAATTATTATATTAATTTACAAATATATACAATTACTGCCCCACACATGACAAATATAGTAGCCAGGACCCAGAAGAAAATACATCATATAAATATGTATATTATATACATGATGAAACAGGCCACCCGTGCTAAATATATAGCGACTGAACAAATTAGCTACAGCTTTCGTTTTAACTTAAACATCCTCTTTCGATTGTAGATATTTCAGTAAAAATGTTTTCAAATCTCAAAAATGCCCCAAACGTGCATTTCTGAGGGGTGAAGGTGGTTTTTGGAAAATTTTCAAATGTAAGTTAGGTCGAGTTTACAAAACGCCAAAAAAGAAGTTTTCTACAGTTAGTTTCATTGTTACCATATAACATATCCTATATAAACCAAATTTTTATCCTAGATTCATGAGAAGATACCCTTTCCAAAAATGTGCTCCTTACTAAAATTTTTTGAAATTAAAAAAAATAAATTCAATTTTCGATAAAAAGGAAAAACTAAAAAACTCCAAATAGTAACGTTAGTCGTGAAGCACATCATTGAAAAGGTTATTCAAAAATAATGTTATATTATATATATATATATATATATATATATATATATATATATATATATATAATTAGTGAAAAGCCGTGTTAAAATTAAATACTAAGAGATATATTACAATTAATTTTGGGAAGCTTGCAAACTCTGATTGACATCAAAAATCATAAATAAATTTATAATTTTGTTTTATTTTTACAGGTATCCTCAGGATGTGGATGTGGATGCGGTTATGAAGGTTATGGTGGATATTATGGCGGTTATCCCGGTTATGGCTATGGTGGTCATGGATATGGTGGATATGGTTATGGTTGTGAACCCATCGTAGTAGATGTAGATACATACTGCGCACCTACATGTGGATATGGATATGATGGATACTATGGTGGATATCCTGGATACGGCTATGGTGGATACTACGGTGGATACCCCGGCTACGGTTATGGCTGTGGTTACGGCTATGGTTATGATGACTGCTGCTGCTGCGAACCTGTCACAGAAGTTACCACTGTCTCCTGCGTACCTGTTGTTGAAACTTATGTTGAACCTGGTTGTGGATATGGATATGGTTATGGCTACCCCGGCTATGGTTATGGCTACGGATATGACGGATTCTATGGTGGTTATGATGGTTACTATGGTGGTTATGATGGTTACTATGGTGGTTACTACGGTTATCCCGGTTACGGTCATGGCGGTTATGGTTATGGTTGTGGTTGTGGGTGCTACTAAATCCAGTACCAACCTTCTTGTTTGTACCTTTAAAAACAGAAACTAAATTCCTAACATACATTTCCTTTTCGAACAATACTGGTCAGGTACATTTTGTATAATGTTTACCCTTAAATTGTAACAATTTCATGAAAAAAAAAAAATACAACCGAATTAATTTAAGAGCATTTATGTGTTTTGTTTATGTTCCTCTGTTTATCAAATATTAGTATTAAATAAATATTGAGTTTGTCTAGTGAGATAATATTTGATAGAAAAAAAATCGAACACCAGAACTCACAAAAATTACGTTTACTTAATCAAACCGGTTTCAACTACAAAGTGGACTACCTCAGTGATACATGACTTACAATAACTACAGTTTAGTTATTGTAGCTCATGTATCATTGAGGATGGCGACTTAGTCGTTGAAACGTGTTTAAGTAAATGTAATTTATGTGAGATCTTGTGTTCGAGTTTTTTTTCTATCATATACTAATAATATGAGTTCAATATTGGTGATAGAATGTGGTACCATATAAAGTGGTACTATAGTAAGTGGTACCATTAGCCTTATGAAATTAATTTATGTCTGACAAATGTACAGTTTCTTTTTGAAGAATTTAATGATCAGTGAAAACAAAATTTTGATGTAAAAACTGATACTATCTTTATTTGTAGAGGTGATTTTCTGATTTGACATAAGCAAAAACTTTTGTGGACGGATCAAATATTTTTTATTACAGAAAACTAATATGGGTAACGTTGTGCAGATTAGACAAATATATTCCGATAAAAATGTTACATAATAACAACGTATTTACAACATGTATTACAATTAGTACTGAATAATTTTAAGAAAGTTTCAACACTATAGAATTCAAATTTATTTTTATTTAATTGTTTAAAAAATACAATAGTTGATAACACGATAAAGACTTTTGGGCTTCATGGTATATTAGTGAAATTATAGTTATAGGTAGGATATGTAAACATTTTATACTCTCAGGTAAATACCTGAGATTTCAAGCAATTATGAACAAGTTCTATTGGAATTTATCCATGAAGAAATTTGTTGAAATCTTATTAGTTTATTCACGCAAATATCTTCTAAGAATAAAGTTGGCAAAAATTTTTACAGTATAACAAACACACAGAACACAATTCTCATAAAAAATACGCCTAAGTATCAGACGCGTTTCAACGATAAGGTCGTCCTCTTCAGTGATACACCAGCTACACCAACCAAAACACAACTCGATACTTAGGCGTATTTTTTATGAGAATTGTGTTCTGTGTGTTATACTGTATAATTTTTCTCATAAGTCAAGCTCAACATTTAATATTAAAATGTTTTACTTTTAAAACTTATTCGTAGTTGTATAGAGAAAATTATGTGATTGGTCGAAAAACCAGTGTCGAGTTTTTGTCCATTTTGCGGTCCTTTGACTCAAACAAAAGTTATATCAGTAATGATATCTGTCTGGCTGCCATCTGTGTAGTATTACAACGTCCAAACGAGTGAACTGATTTAAATAAAGTTTAGTATATGTACTTTTTCACTTATCTTTTATTCTCAATCGAAACTTCTCACTTTTTTCAGGACGCTGAATCAACACGGTATCTTTTTGAGTCCCACGAAAATTAAACTTGGAACCTCTGCCACACATAACCAAAACTGTAGCCACTATACTAACCTTATGCAGTTAGCTGTAGTCAATACTTATTACAAATGCAGCCAGCAAGGCTGTACACATAATTATTTGTTTAAGTGTATGCTCGCAAACCTTTTACCTCACCAATCAACACCGTTCTTAAGGCATTACACAAGCGCCTAGCATGATGCTTCATTTCAAAATAATTTTAGAAAATTTGTGATAGTCACATGTAAATTTTAATGCACACCTAATGAAAAAATTAATGGAAAAAAATTACGTAAGTAACTAGAAATCTGTTTAATTGATATTTACAGCTATTTGATATAGCAATACTGAAAACAAAATCGACAAATCCACTTCTTAGGATACGAAATTTCTATTACACTATTAATACATGTTACGCTTGCCTTAATGAGTTATTGGAAGGGTAAAACATTTGGCTTTGGGACCATCACATGAAGATTTACCAGCCAAATTTATGATATTAAAAAAGCCTCTAACAAGTAATCTGATTTTATTTTTCAGGTAGTAGCAGCATTTTGGGACAAACAATACAACATGTTATACATATACCTTTATTTATATTCACATAAATTTATAATACATAACTTTAACACATTTTACAGTCGTAGTTTTGTAGATATTTCACTTTACGTCACAAAAATGAAGCTCAATAATTTTTGTGCATCATCAGGTGGTCAAATTTTTCGTCAAAACTCAAGAGTGCGTTGGAATATCATTTAACAAGTTGAAATATTGAAACAAGCTTAAGGAGGTAACGTTGTGTCCCGGGTTTAGGTTTTAGATGGCACAAATCATATTTGGTTTACCGTAAAACTGTGGAACATAAACTTCATTCTGAACGACTAAGCACAGCATAAACTGACGACAATGTGACGAAAGTGAGAGATTTCGTGAATTTTGATTGATGCTTGTTTTTGATTATGAATTAAATTTGAATAACTCGTCCTTACTTTTTTCGGAAACTCGTACCGTAAATAATTCTGATGAATTTCCCTCAAAAGTAAAAGTCTATCGAAGGCGAGTTTTGACCTTCCTGGGCTTATTAAAAATGAGTCACAGATTCAACAAAAAATATAACAATTAGTGATAATTATGAGTTTTAAGTGTAAATCAGGAAAAAGAGGAATATGAGAAGAGGCCGTCAAAACTAACCTTGTCCCCAATTAAGAAAGAGAAGGAAAATCCAAGGTCTAAGATGTTTATTACTTTCTTCAATATTCGGAAATTACTGATTGCAGAATTTGATCCTAAACGAAAGAAGGCGAATAAAACTTATTACCGTGAAGTTTTTGAAAGTTTTAGATAAAAGAGCAGAGATGTATTACTCTTGGAATATCACGATAACTCTACTTGTCACAACCCACTTTCCGTAAACGAGAATTATTCCGTAAAGGATTCCTGTCGTACAGGAGATGACTATATGAGTTTGGTTCACGAATATATTTCTTACTATCTAGAATCAAAAATCAATTTCTTGGTCCTCGTTTTAAAAGTGTGGGTAATATTACAAAGATTGTAAAGGGCCAGCTGATGGTTGTGAGAATTCAAACTTCTACCATGTTTCACTGAACGGAAATGTCTTCTCTGTAAATGTTTTCTAGGAGGTAATATTATAATCGATTTAAATCATTTCATTACTTTGTAGAGAAACCTTAGATTTCATATCTACAAATAAATACGTTTAATTTCATTCCGTAGCCTAATAGAATTTTGAAAAGGAAATGTATCGTTTACATACATTGGCGCTAATTTTACAATTTGAAAAATGTTTTCTGTGTATGATATAAAACGTTGTCCCTACACGGCAATTTTCAAATTTCTTAGGCGAACAATTTGCATACAATTTTTGCTCAGAGACGGTGTGAAAACACTTAAACTACTATAACATTGAAGGTCATTAAGCAACCTTCTTTGTCTGTGGTGAACGAACTGTCTAGTTTTACTTAAGAAGTTCAAGGTCTTCTTTGTTTCTGTCAAAGAAGAAGTGCAACCAATACTATTTTGTTGCAAAACTTATGTCTTGTATGTTGTTAAAAGAGTTACATCATAATCATTTCGTAATATTACACAATACAAATACCTGTTTGTCCTATGTTATAACCAGGTTGGTAAACATAATCGCCAACAATTTCCCTAGTAGTCAGAGTTTTAGTAATTTTGATACTATCTTTTTTTTCTATTATTCAATCTATATTACTGTTATAAAAAAAGCAGGACAATTTTAAAATAGAGGTAGTTTGAAATTGATTTACATTAATATCAATGTTAAGGCTGGTAGAAGATTCAACAAGTTAATGGTACTTAACCAGCCCAATTCTACAATATAATTCAAGCAAATCTTTTAAACTATAAATTTTATACCCAAACGTTGGTATCTTGGGTTTTGTAGGAAGCGTTAAATTGTATTGACAGATCAAGGGGGTTCCCAGTAATAGGGTAAGTTTGTTGTAACAGTTGGTACACAGGTTTTCTGAACCTCGTACTACTTGACGTCGGCTAAGCGGCTGATTACATACAGTCTGTCCTAGGAAGGTATTTACATTTTTAAACAACCACCATGTATATATGCGCCACCAAATTGTATGAAATTGTAAGATATATTTAAATTTCTTTCATAGATATTGGAAACGTATACAAAAGTAAAGTGTACAAACGATTTTTTACGCTGATATCTGCAAGAGAAATAAAATGGCGGCTGTTGATAGCAATGCAGTTTAAATAACAGCCCCTGACGGCGGAGAACCAGATAACCTAAAAGCTCCAAGTGTTTAAACAGCTGGTTAATTCAAACAAACAAACAGCTGTTTCTTTTATTTCAGATTATTGCATTGTTGACAACATTTATCGCGTTCTCTTAGGCAACAAACATATAACCTAGATTACATATATTACAGAAGAAAAGAAACTTAGGTCAAAGGGCTTTACAGTTTGGGCAGCAAATTGAGTTCTTTCCTACAACATTTCTGAGAGGACAATAACTTGGCCTAGGTATCATTAAGTGTTGAGCACTCACGTTATTCCGCATTTAACCGTCGAAGAAATCCAGACTTGCATATTTCAGAAGGATGGAGCCACTCATGTTTTATCATAAAAAGAAATTATATTATTTGTTATATTGTGGTATTTAAATTAAAAAGTTATTAAAGTATACAAAAGAATAAAAAGTTATTTTATTACTTGCTATCGGTTAACCGATAAATCGCTGTCAACAGCCGCCATTTTATTTCTATTACAGATACCAGCGTAAAAAGTTTTGGTACACTTTTGGATGTGTTTGGATATGTATGAAAAAAAAATCATACAATTTGGTTGATACATATGTACTTGGTAGTTGTTTAAAAATGTAAATACCTTCGTGGGACACATTGTATATATTAAACAATGTTTATTTCTTTGTGATAGTACTTTAAAAATACCAAATAATCTGTAACTCTTCGAGAGTTATTTTTCTCTGATATGTTTATTACACAAACGTTATAATACTAAAAAGAAAACTAATAGTGTACTATCTTACTACTTAACAAAAGAAATTAAACAATTCTGATCTATCATGTATCGATACTGTACTTGGCGATATTGCATGCCAAGATCTTTAATAGATTGTACTATAAAAGATATCACTGGACTAGAGCAGGTAATCTTGTAGCTTTCCAAGCAGCATTCTGCACTTTAGCATTCTTCGCTTTTGTTCAGGTATGTTTTAAAATTTGTATTATATGATAATATTTAGAAACATTTAACCATAGAGAGGTAGTGACTGGAGTGTAAGCAATATTACAACAAAACAAAAAATTGATATATAGTACAATTAAAGGAATAAAATATTCCTTACTGATGATCTACGATAGCATGCAGAGCGAACGATTCATTTAGAAATTTATTGTTCTAGCTAAAAACCTGCTTAGCAAGACATTTGTAATTTACCAACTTACAAGCTGTTTTATTTCACTTTACAAGATAGATTGTACTTAGCCAAAGAATTTTATTATGTAATTTTCCTTGATAATTTATTCTCCGATGAAAATGAAATCAATACTATGCTTTTTTGAAACAAACTGTCTCATATGTGCAGGAGGAAGGAGCTGGGTATAATGTTCCTTTGTCTATCGATAGCTATAAATACTATGCAATTTAATCGCTTTTATAACTAAACAAAGTTGTTTTCTCTTTTACTCGTGTGTTCATCAATGTTAAAAGATTTATCGATAGCTATAAATACTATGCAGTTTAATCATTTTTATAACTAAACAAAGTCGTTTTCTTGTTTACTCGTGTGATCATCAATGTTAATTTATCTATCGATAGCTATAAATACTATGCAGTTTAATCATTTTTATAACTAAACAAAGTCGTTTTCTTGTTTACTCGTGTGATCATCAATGTTAATTTATCTATCGATAGCTATAAATACTATGCAGTTTAGTCATTTTTATAACTAAACAAAGTTGTTTTCTCGTTTACTTGTGTGTTCATCAATGTTAAAAGATTTATCGATAGCTATAAATACTATGCAGTTTAATCATTTTTATAACTAAACAAAGTTGTTTTCTCGTTTACTCGTGTGTTCATCAATGTTAAAAGATTTATCGATAGCTATAAATACTATGCAGTTTAATCATTTTTATAACTAAACAAAGTTGTTTTCTCGTTTACTCGTGTGTTCATCAATGTTAAAAGATTTATCGATAGCTATAAATACTATGCAGTTTAATCATTTTTATAACTAAACAAAGTTGTTTTCTCGTTTACTCGTGTGTTCATCAATGTTAAAAGATTTATCGATAGCTATAAATACTATGCAGTTTAATCATTTTTATAACTAAACAAAGTTGTTTTCTCGTTTACTCGTGTGTTCATCAATGTTAAAAGATTTATCGATAGCTATAAATACTATGCAGTTTAATCATTTTTATAACTAAACAAAGTTGTTTTCTCGTTTACTCGTGTGTTCATCAATGTTAAAAGATTTATCGATAGCTATAAATACTATGCAGTTTAATCATTTTTATAACTAAACAAAGTTGTTTTCTCGTTTACTCGTGTGTTCATCAATGTTAAAAGATTTATCGATAGCTATAAATACTATGCAGTTTAATCATTTTTATAACTAAACAAAGTTGTTTTCTCGTTTACTCGTGTGTTCATCAATGTTAAAAGATTTATCGATAGCTATAAATACTATGCAGTTTAATCATTTTTATAACTAAACAAAGTCGTTTTCTCGTTTACTCGTGTGATCATCAAAATAATTTATCTATTGATAGCTATAAATACTATGCAGTTTAATCATTTTTATAACTAAACAAAGTTGTTTTCTCGTTTACTTGTGTGTTCATCAATGGTATTTTATCTATCGATAGCTATAAATACTATGCAGTTCATTCATTTTATAACTAAACAAAGTTGTTTTCTCGTTTACTCGTGTGATCATCAATGTTAATTTATCTATCGATAGCTATAAATACTATGAAGTTTAATCATTTTTATAACTAAACAAAGTTGTTTTCTCGTTTACTCGTGTGATCATCAATGTTAATTTATCTATCGATAGCTATAAATACTATGCAGTTTAATCATTTTTATAACTAAACAAAGTTGTTTTCTCGTTTACTCGAGTGATCATCAATGTTAATTTATCTATTGATAGCTATAAATACTATGCAGTTTAATCATTTTTATAACTAAACAAAGTTGTTTTCTCGTTTACTCGTGTGATCATCAATGTTAATTTATCTATCGATAGCTATAAATACTATGCAGTTTAATCATTTTTATAACTAAACAAAGTTCTTTTCTCTTTTACTCGTGTGTTCATCAATGTTAAAAGATTTATCGATAGCTATAAATACTATGCAGTTTAATCATTTTTATAACTAAACAAAGTTGTTTTCTCGTTTACTCGTGTGATCATCAATGTTAATTTATCTATTGATAGCTATAAATACTATGCAGTTTAATCATTTTTATAACTAAACAAAGTTGTTTTCTCGTTTACTCGTGTGATCATCAATGTTAATTTATCTATTGATAGCTATAAATACTATGTAGTTTAATCATTTTTATAACAAAACAAAGTCGTTTTCTCGTTTACTCGTGTGTTCATCAATGTTAATTTATCTATCGATAGCTATAAATACTATGCAGTTTAATCATTTTTATAACTAAACAAAGTCGTTTTCTCGTTTACTCGTGTGTTCATCAAAATAATTTATCTATTGATAGCTATAAATACTATGCAGTTTAATCATTTTTATAACTAAACAAAGTTGTTTTCTCGTTAAATGTTAATTTATCTATCGATAGCTATAAATACTATGCAGTTTAATCATTTTTATAACTAAACAAAGTTGTTTTCTCGTTTACTCGTGTGTTCATCAATGTTAATTTATCTATCGATAGCCATAAATACTATGCAGTTTAATCATTTTTATAACAAAACAAAGTTGTTTTCTCGTTTACTCGAGTGATCATCAATGTTAATTTATCTATTGATAGCTATAAATACTATGCAGTTTAATCATTTTTATAACTAAACAAAGTTGTTTTCTCGTTTACTCGTGTGATCATCAATGTTAATTTATCTATCGATAGCTATAAATACTATGCAGTTTAATCATTTTTATAACTAAACAAAGTTCTTTTCTCTTTTACTCGTGTGTTCATCAATGTTAAAAGATTTATCGATAGCTATAAATACTATGCAGTTTAATCATTTTTATAACTAAACAAAGTTGTTTTCTCGTTTACTCGTGTGATCATCAATGTTAATTTATCTATTGATAGCTATAAATACTATGCAGTTTAATCATTTTTATAACTAAACAAAGTTGTTTTCTCGTTTACTCGTGTGATCATCAATGTTAATTTATCTATTGATAGCTATAAATACTATGTAGTTTAATCATTTTTATAACAAAACAAAGTCGTTTTCTCGTTTACTCGTGTGTTCATCAATGTTAATTTATCTATCGATAGCTATAAATACTATGCAGTTTAATCATTTTTATAACTAAACAAAGTCGTTTTCTCGTTTACTCGTGTGTTCATCAATGTTAATTTATCTATCGATAGCTATAAATACTATGCAGTTTAATCATTTTTATAACTAAACAAAGTTGTTTTCTCGTTTACTCGTGTGTTCATCAATGTTAATTTATCTATCGATAGCCATAAATACTATGCAGTTTAATCATTTTTATAACAAAACAAAGTTGTTTTCTCGTTTACTCGAGTGATCATCAATGTTAATTTATCTATTGATAGCTATAAATACTATGCAGTTTAATCATTTTTATAACTAAACAAAGTTGTTTTCTCGTTTACTCGTGTGATCATCAATGTTAATTTATCTATCGATAGCTATAAATACTATGCAGTTTAATCATTTTTATAACTAAACAAAGTCGTTTTATTGTTTACTCCTGTGATCATCAATGTTAATTTATCTATTGATAGCTATAAATACTATGTAGTTTAATCATTTTTATAACAAAACAAAGTCGTTTTCTCGTTTACTCGTGTGTTCATCAATGTTAATTTATCTATCGATAGCTATAAATACTATGCAGTTTAATCATTTTTATAACAAAACAAAGTTGTTTTCTCGTTTACTCGAGTGATCATCAATGTTAATTTATCTATTGATAGCTATAAATACTATGCAGTTTAATCATTTTTATAACTAAACAAAGTTGTTTTCTCGTTTACTCGTGTGATCATCAATGTTAATTTATCTATCGTAAGCTAGAAATATTATACAGTTTAATCATTTTTATAACTAAACAAAGTCGTTTTATTGTTTACTCCTGTGATCATCAATGTTAATTTATCTATTGATAGCTATAAATACTATGTAGTTTAATCATTTTTATAACAAAACAAAGTCGTTTTCTCGTTTACTCGTGTGTTCATCAATGTTAATTTATCTATCGATAGCTATAAATACTATGCAGTTTAATCATTTTTATAACTAAACAAAGTCGTTTTCTCGTTTACTCGTGTGTTCATCAATGTTAATTTATCTATCGAT
The DNA here is from genome assembly GCA_963513935.1 of Aphrophora alni. NCBI lineage: Eukaryota > Metazoa > Arthropoda > Insecta > Hemiptera > Aphrophoridae > Aphrophora > Aphrophora alni. The sequence continues at coordinate 34,444,851 of OY740769.1, forward strand.
AGCTATAAGTACTATGCAGTTATATCAATGTTATTATTAAGCAAAGTCGTTTTCTGTGTACTCTTGTGTCTTCAATGTTAATTTATCTATCGATAGCTAGAAGTACTATGCAGTTATATCAATGTTATTATTAAGCAAAGTCGTTTTCTGTGTACATGTGTGTCATCAATGTTAATTTATCTATCTTTTGCTAGAAGTAGGCCTACTATGCAGTTTAATCATTGTTATAATTAAGCAAAGTTGTTTTCTGTGTACTCTTGTGTCTTCAATGTTAATTTATTTATCGATAGCTATAAATACTATGCAGTTATATCAATGTTGTAATTAAGCAAAGTTGTTTTCTGTGTACTCTTGTGTCTTCAATGTTAATTTATCTATCTTTTGCTAGAAGTAGGCCTACTATGCAGTTTAATCATTGTTATAATTAAGCAAAGTTGTTTTCTGTGTACTCTTGTGTCTTCAATGTTAATTTATTTATCGATAGCTAGAAGTACTATGCAGTTATATCAATGTTATTATTAAGCAAAGTCGTTTTCTGTGTACATGTGTGTCATCAATGTTAATTTATCTATCTTTTGCTAGAAGTACTGTGCAGTTTAATCATTGTTATAATTAAGCAAAGTTGTTTTCTGTGTACTCTTGTGTCTTCAATGTTAATTTATCTATCGATAGCTAGAAGTACTATGCAGTTATATCAATGTTATTATTAAGCAAAGTCGTTTTCTGTGTACATGTGTGTCATCAATGTTAATTTATCTATCTTTTGCTAGAAGTAGGCCTACTATGCAGTTTAATCATTGTTATAATTAAGCAAAGTTGTTTTCTGTGCACTCTTGTGTCTTTAATGTTAATTTATTTATCGATAGCTATAAGTACTATGCAGTTATATCAATGTTATTATTAAGCAAAGTCGTTTTCTGTGTACATGTGTGTCATCAATGTTAATTTATCTATCTTTTGCTAGAAGTAGGCCTACTATGCAGTTTAATCATTGTTATAATTAAGCAAAGTTGTTTTCTGTGTACTCTTGTGTCTTCAATGTTAATTTATTTATCGATAGCTATAAATACTATGCAGTTATATCAATGTTATTATTAAGCAAAGTCGTTTTCTGTGTACATGTGTGTCATCAATGTTAATTTATCTATCTTTTGCTAGAAGTAGGCCTACTATGCAGTTTAATCATTGTTATAATTAAGCAAAGTTGTTTTCTGTGTACTCTTGTGTCTTCAATGTTAATTTATTTATCGATAGCTATAAATACTATGCAGTTATATCAATGTTGTAATTAAGCAAAGTTGTTTTCTGTGTACTCTTGTGTCTTCAATGTTAATTTATCTATCGATAGCTAGAAGTACTATGCAGTTATATCAATGTTATTATTAAGCAAAGTCGTTTTCTGTGTACATGTGTGTCATCAATGTTAATTTATCTATCTTTTGCTAGAAGTAGGCCTACTATGCAGTTTAATCATTGTTATAATTAAGCAAAGTTGTTTTCTGTGTACTCTTGTGTCTTCAATGTTAATTTATTTATCGATAGCTAGAAGTACTATGCAGTTTAACTATTCTTATACTAAGCAAAGTCGTTTTCTGTGTACTCGCGTGTCATCAATGTTAATTTATTTATCGATAGCTAGAAGTACTATGCAGTTATATCATTGTTATAATTAAGCAAAGTCGTTTTCTGTGTACACGTGTGTCATCGATGTTAATTTATCTATCGATTGCCATAAATACATTGCAGTTTAATCATTTTTATTAATAAGCAAAGTCGTTTTCTGTGTACATGTGTGTCATCAATGTTAATTTATATATCGATAGCTAGCGATACCTATGCAGTTAAACCATTTTTATAATTAAACAAAAAATAGTTAGAGATGTTCTTCAGTTTAATCATTTTTATAATTAAACAAAAATAACTAGAGGTATTCTTCAGTTTAATAAATTTATAATTTAACAAAGTCGTTTTTTGTGTACTCGTGTGCTTATCAATGTTAATTTATCTATCGATAGCTAAAGATACTATACAGTTATTTCTATTATTATACATTATTTTAAAATCAGAATTCGTAACAATTAAATAACATATAGTACAATTTGAACTCTTAATATTTATAAATTTTAGTCAAGCATTGGCTATCATTTATTTGTCTATCGAAAAAAATAATGTCACGTTTTGAGAATAGGATCAACTCTCCTTTATCAAATGATAAACCTAGAACCTGAACAATACGAAAAAACCACAGTTAAGACCAAGCTTAAAACTAAAAGTAAAACTATAAATTTTAAAATGGGCCAATTGCTAGAACTAAGTCTGAGTGGTCATAACTATGACTATATAAAAACGTGCTCTGGAAAATCCAAAAGTTACAGAACTACTCAACACAAGGCATTACAAAGGCAAAGTTGAACATATACTGGTCAGCTAATGAGGTATTCTTACAGCTTGTTTAACTAACGATTATATCAGAGTAAACATCCTTGTGTCGGACTCTATCTTAAGCTTAGCGCATGATATCCTGGTGACCATTAATTGTTTAGATTTACGGGAACAAATTCTGCCTTACTTTTAATTTAGTTTCTATTCACGGAAGTCATAATGGTCCTAATTGTTCACCGGTCTGCAAATAAGAGTGTTCATAAATTTATTTTTGAGAAATGTGTATCAGTGTGTTGTGTAAACGTGTTATTTCATCTGATGATGGTATATGTTGTACCGAAACAGCTGTCATGAAATATTAATAAATACTAAACACAAGTTTGCTAAGACGTAAGTAATTTAGTAATAAACCTAAGAGTGTTCATTAGCTTTATGTTCAGAATGAACCTAAAGTCTTCACCCGCTACTTTTCCCCACACATTTTTGTCATCGATTTCGGACTAAATAATAAATTTTGTGATGTGTTGAAATTTGTTCTACGAACATTTGTATACTTTTTTGGTTTTGTTTAATCAATCAATAGTTTTTGTTTGGTTAGTATATTGGTTGTGAATGAATGTGTAAGTTTGTGCAATATTTTTGTATCGTTTGTTTATATTTAAATATATTATCTTACCATTCACCTTCAAATAACAGAGTCTGTAAGCAGAGGATTTCTTTTTTATTCAAAACATATCAAACGTAATCCAAAAAAGGGTAGAGACTAAAAATTAAAACGTTAATAGTACAGTAATGTGAAAAATACAATGATTAGCTTGTAATAAATTAGATAAAACAATGATTTTATATTTTTAAATGTTGTGTTTTTTACAGCAGTAAATATAATTTATTTTAGTAAAAATGATACACATCAATTGTTTTGAAAACTCAACCTATCACCCTCGTGCCCGTTATGCCCCTCGTGTTACCCCCGTTATAAGAATAATTTTGTAATCTCTTTAACAAAAAACAAAGATCCTAGTTGAATACCAAACTTGATTCAAATGCTACATCGCTTCTTAAAACTATACTTCTTTCTTTCGTAGAACAAATATATCAAAAAACAAAAGTATGACTTTGAAATGAAAATCAAAGTCTAGTGCATTAACATGGGTCTCATACAATTAAAACGTTAAATTTACACTATTAGAGTTATATTTCATACATTTCCTAAAGTTGTTGGTGAATAACTGGAGATAAGTTAGAAATATAAAAATAATATTTATACCACTAAACTCACAGTTGAAAAAACTATCTTAAATCCTGTATCAAAAGACAATTATGCCATTTCAAAAACAAAACAAAAAGACTCAAATCCAATATGTCGGATTGAAAATGGCTGCCGAAAATTTTAACACAACACAAAACGACTACGTCATTATACAAAAACATCATTTAGTCCGAAATCTATATGATACAAACTGTGCAAACAAGTGGGGGGGGGGTGAGAGTATATGATATTTAGATACAAAAACATACTAGTCTACTCTAGATTATGTTGACTCCTTTAACATTTTTCATATTCTGGCTTTATCACTTGGTATTGATTCATACTATTTAAAAGTCGTTTATTATATATATATAATTGAAGATAAATGTACAAACAATTATGTTCAAAATGAACACTCTATCTAATACGTCCAATAACCAATAATTTTAAAACCAGAATATAATTTCAATTCGGTGTGATAGACAAATTCTCCAACCCCCTATATTAAACAACTGTGATCAATTTCTTTTTTTTTTTTTTTTTATGTATATCCGAAAACATCTGATATGATTTTTTTATCTAATGATTATTTTCCACGCTTTAATAGATTTTGTTAATAGGACTCGATTTACATTAACTGTAAAATTGTTATTGCTAGCTATAAATTTACAGGGCATATGCAGTAACTATTGTTGCTATGCTATTCACATTTATAAGTGATTAAACTTTCGAAAGAGGTGACATGAAACCTCGGTTTGTCCTTGACATTATTTTTAACTAAAACTATTCGGGTATCACTCACCTAGGCCCTTATTCTACTCCGACAAGTAAAGTTTTCTAATATGTTTATTTATTGACAATAATTTAACAAAATGGAAAGATAAAAACAAATATATATTATAATTGTGAAATAATATATACACAAATGACGAGATTTCTTGAAAGTAAACCACTTCACTTCTTAGATCTCGGCCTACGATTTAGATCAATTCAGGCGCTCAAATCGAATTAAACGGCCAACTAAAATCCATGGCCGGGAATTGATGACGTGAAGGATTTTATTTTCACAAAACGTCAATTTTTGTATTTTTACTTCAAAAATTGGTATTTTTAAATTTTTGTGTAGTGAGTTTTTTAAAATTATTGACAATACTAAATAACTTATTGACTTTTTGGCGAAGAAATATAATACGTCAATAAAGTTTATTTTCGATAAATGTTAGTAAAATATAAATAATATTGTTAATTGTAGGAAAAAGGACCAAAGTGAATGATACTCGAATTAGAATTGAATGTTAGTACAAAAATTGATAGCACCTCAGAATGTAGTACGGTATGTCTTTTCATAATACAATAACTGTTTCAAACGAATTCACAATTTTGGTTGTCAAAATTGAAATTTTGTAAAAGAATTATGTATACATCATATAAAAAACTTTAAAGGTTGAAATAAGTTTGTAAAACATTACATCATAAACGATATGTCGGAATTATGTCAACAAAATTTATGGTTACTAGTACTATTCCTAAGTAATTGATTAATATAGGACCAAACGTTTATACAAGTTCATTGTTTATGTCTCCAGTTGCAATATAGTATGAAACTAAATATAGTATACCTATATAAACATATATACATATACCTGGTATTTCCGTCATGCAACTTTTGTTGTAGTTTACACTACGCGTTTCGAGAACAGGTTCTCATCTTCAGGTGAAATTATTTTACTCACATGTGAGCACGTCAAACATTTTTACGTCAAACATACTTTTTATTTTTGTTTGACGTGCTCACATGTGAGTAAAATAATTTCACCTGAAGATGAGAACCTGTTCTCGAAACGCATAGTGTAAACTACAACAAAAGTTGCATGACGGGAATACCAGGTATATGTTTATATAGGTATACTATATTTAGTTTATACAAACACTTCCCATTGTACGAAGTATAGGATAAATATGATAATAAAAAAACCGTCGACTGATATTCACAACTTCTGAAACTGAGAAAGTGATTTTCGATAAGCTGTCTGTCTGTTGTCGTCGTCATTGTCGTCGCTGTTTTCGTTAACGTCTGTACGTAAGCACGATAAGTTATATTCCAAATACAATTTAAAATGTCAAAATTGCAGACATTTTGGTTCATATCTAGTGTGTTATTAAACTTATAAAAACGTATAACACTAAATTAAATGAAACTTTACTGATTTAAATTCTGCATGTAAGGGTACCAACCTCACCTGTCTATAATGACAAATAGTGATGCTATTGTTACAAGTGTAATTTCGAACTATAACTTCCCAAAAATGTAATATTCGTATAGGTACGAGATCAGGAAGCGACGAGTCACCAACACCAACACGGAGTGAATGGAGGCACCTTTGAGGTCTCCCAAACTCGAAATACTGACTCAATTGGAGTCTTTTTATATATATATTCATTAGAGCATAGCTGGTGTAAAAAGAGAAATGCTATTTACAATTACAAGGTTCAGAAAACCTGTGAATACCTGTTGGAACAGACTTACACAACCGGATAAAATTGAATTTAACATTTCCTAAAAGGTACAAAAACCAACTATTGGGAATTATAGTGAGACGAAATGTTTAATGATTATATATGAATTAAAATCGATTTATTGGAGGGAACTTCAATTAGTGAGAATCTAAAAAGTTGTAAAATGTAGTTGTAAAATGTCCTTTATAAAATACACATTAAATAGATATTTTAAAGTGTGGAGATTATAAAATACGTTTAAAACTTTCGGTATGAGTTTGTACGTACCTTAAAAACGAAAATGAACTTAACACTTTCATTTCATTTATTTATTGATCGGCTGTGGTGAAATCCTCGTATACAATATTATTTTCTAGAAAGCTGGTGTATTCTTCCTCATTTTTTATATTTTTTAGAGTATTGCTCAGTTCTGAATTAAATAAATCTAATATTGTAGCAAGCAATTAATACTATTTAACGATTAATTAATACTATTAACGAGCAATTAAACTATTTAACAAATAACTAGAACTATTTAACGAGCAATTAATACTATTTAACAAGCAATTCTTATATGTTTGTCAATATTTTGAAAACTGATTGTAGAGTAAGCTAAATCTACATTTTTAGGGTGCAAGAAAACTATTTATCTAGATCTCTACATGGGGGAAAACTAATTTAGAAAATTAAATACTCATCGTTAAACTTTAAAAATCAGAGATTCTACGAAATAAATCTATGAGTTACATTTGTGCTACTAAAAGTAAAATCTATTTCAAAAGTAGTATACTGTGTAAAAGTATATCTATGTTTAACCCATCGACCTCGTTGCCCTTCCCATAGTGCACGATTTATGAAAGGTTGTCTTAGCAAATAACAGGTAAATTATATTTTATTCGTGTTCTGCGGATTTTCACGTGTAATGATATAAATAATTGTCTTAATGCTTTGCATTGTAACTGTAGTGTATTAGGACCGTATTTATGTATAACTTATCATTATTATGTTTTCATAAAGATTATAATTTAGTTTTGAAATATCAAACTATAATGCAAAAACACATAAAACAACTTATCAATCAGCTTTGTTTTAATGTTCATGCTTTGTTAAAATTGTCTGTGGCCCGTCGTAAATTATTAATATTGATGATTTTTACTTAGAATTAGATGTTTTCATTTGTTGAAATAACAGCAAAATGTTATCCCCTCAACCTCCCTTTGTCAAACAATGTTCGGTTTTACATGTACTGATTATAATGCGAGAAAGTTCCCATCGGATTTAAACCCCAGTTTGTCTCTGGTGAACTAACGTTCTACTTTAAACAAAACAAGTTCAAGATCAATGTTAAGCAAACGTAAGCGTTATTGCAAAAACGAAGTCCTAGTTCTTAAACAAAGTTTCATGTTATGCAAACAGTAATATTATTGCAACACAAATACCTATCATTAATGATATTCACTGCTTTAATTTGGAATATTCATAAAACCCTTGTTTCTATGAAAGCTTTTTAGGGATATGTGTATAATTACACTACATGCTTTATACTCGTTCGAAAATTAAACTGTGCTACATTTATTACAAATGTATAAACAAAAATACATTTTAAACAAAAACTAAATCTATTCATCACTGCCTTGTTGAGTCGTCGGACGATTGATCAAATTTCAGCAAAATCCGAGACTTTATGATCTAAGTCACGTGTAAAAAATCACGGTTCACTACTAACTTTGTGTGAATTTCGAAATTTATGGAATTAATGGTGTACTAATGTTTTGATTTTACTCGTTGGTTTAGGTTCCTTCACATTTTTCAAATATTATCAAAATTGGTTGGAACATTGTTGATATTTAATCTATTACCACGGTGCACATGTATGGTTTATTTTTACTTTTTTAACGATAATTCTTTAACCAAGGGCTGGTGGCGACCAATATGTCAGATCCGGACCATAGGGGCAAATTTAAAATGTATGTTTTGTTTTTATAAAGGGTACTCCTAAATTTTGAATTAAAAATTAATGTTATACGGACGACAGACAAAACATGATTGAAAAAACCCCGATATTTCTAACATCGATATTATTTATTCATCAAAATGTATTTCCACAAATTTGCTAAGCACATAAAAGTTGGCTTTTACCAGTTTATACTTTCTAATTCAATTATGTAGTGAAGATTACACTGTATTGGCATATATTCTATGTAAGAAGAGGGGATGGAATTGAAGATGTCTGATCGAACCCCAGCTGGACTCTCTATTGAGATATATTGTATCCATGTAAGAAGATGGGGTGGAATTGAAGATGCCTGATTGGACCTCAGCCGGACAATGTATTGGCATATATTGTATCTATGTAAGAAGAAGGGATGGAGGTGAAGTTTCCCGATTGGACCCCAGATGACACTGTATTGCCATATATTGTGTCTATGTAAGAAGAAGGGATCGAGGTGAAGTTTCCCGTTTGGACCCCAGATGACACTGTATTGCCATATATTGTATCTATGTAAGAAGAAGGGATGGAGGTGAAGTTTCCCGATTGGACCCCAGATGACACTGTATTGCCATATATTGTGTCTATGTAAGAAGAAGGGATGGAGGTGAAGTTTCCCGATTGGACCCCAGATGACACTGTATTGCCATATATTGTATCTATGTAAGAAGAAGGGATGGAGGTGAAGTTTCCCGATTGGACCCCAGATGACACTGTATTGCCATATATTGTATCTATGTAAGAAGAAGGGATGGAGGTGAAGTTTCCCGATTGGACCCCAGATGACACTGTATTGGCATATATTGTGTCTATGTAAGAAGAAGGGATGGAGGTGAAGTTTCCCGATTGGACCCCAGATGACACTGTATTGCCATATATTGTATCTATGTAAGAAGAAGGGATGGAGGTGAAGTTTCCCGATTGGACCCCAGATGACACTGTATTGCCATATATTGTGTCTATGTAAGAAGAAGGGATGGAGGTGAAGTTTCCCGATTGGACCCCAGATGACACTGTATTGGCATATATTGTATCTATGTAAGAAGAAGGGATGGAGGTGAAGTTTCCCGATTGGACCCCAGATGACACTGTATTGCCATATATTGTATCTATGTAAGAAGAAGGGATGGAGGTGAAGTTTCCCGATTGGACCCCAGATGACACTGTATTGCCATATATTGTGTCTATGTAAGAAGAAGGGATGGAGGTGAAGTTTCCCGATTGGACCCCAGATGACACTGTATTACCATATATTGTGTGTATGTAAGAAGAAGGGATGGAGGTGAAGTTTCCCGATTGGACCCCAGATGACACTGTATTGCCATATATTGTGTCTATGTAAGAAGAAGGGATGGAGGTGAAGTTTCCCGATTGGACCCCAGATGACACTGTATTGGCATATATTGTATCTATGTAAGAAGAAGGGATGGAGGTGAAGTTTCCCGATTGGACCCCAGATGACACTGTATTGCCATATATTGTGTCTATGTAAGAAGAAGGGATGGAGGTGAAGTTTCCCGATTGGACCCCAGATGACACTGTATTGCCATATATTGTGTCTATGTAAGAAGAAGGGATGGAGGTGAAGTTTCCCGATTGGACCCCAGATGACACTGTATTGCCATATATTGTGTCTATGTAAGAAGAAGGGATGGAGGTGAAGTTTCCCGATTGGACCCCAGATGACACTGTATTGCCATATATTGTATCTATGTAAGAAGAAGGGATGGAGGTGAAGTTTCCCGATTGGACCCCAGATGACACTGTATTGCCATATATTGTGTGTATGTAAGAAGAAGGGATGGAGGTGAAGTTTCCCGATTGGACCCCAGATGACACTGTATTGCCATATATTGTGTCTATGTAAGAAGAAGGGATGGAGGTGAAGTTTCCCGATTGGACCCCAGATGACACTGTATTGGCATATATTGTATCTATGTAAGAAGAAGGGATGGAGGTGAAGTTTCCCGATTGGACCCCAGATGACACTGTATTGCCATATATTGTGTCTATGTAAGAAGAAGGGATGGAGGTGAAGTTTCCCGATTGGACCCCAGATGACACTGTATTGGCATATATTGTGTCTATGTAAGAAGAAGGGATGGAGGTGAAGTTGCCCAATTGGACCTCAGCTGACACTGTATTGGCATATATTGTATCCATGTAAGAAGACGGATAAGGTGAAGTTACCCGTACGAACGAGTTGTTTGAGTTGCTTATTGTACTCAGGTCCCCAGAATACACGAGACAAAAAAAGTTATAAGCAACGAGTGGACTATCTCAAAATCAAGCAGACCGATATAGGTAAATTTATTGCCTAGTTCAGTTAACTAGACATGCCGGCCTTCACGAGCTTGTATAAGAGGTTCCTGTTTGACATCTCCTCACAGAAGCCGGGCTCTGCCCATACTACAGTATGATCCAAGAGCCTCCATCGGAGATACACTCTGTGACTCAGGCACGACTCCATTTATTTCCTGTGATTGTCGAAACTCGCACAAAGATGTTACATATTTATTATCTGAGAACAAATAATACACTAGCCGGTTTATTACATAGTTTAAGAACTGTTAATTTCTCCCATCTTTGAAATGTGTAGTAATCGTTATTGATATACAGCATGATATATCTGAAATAGTTGTACTAGCTTATGCACTTTAGTATCTTGTTTTTGCCCTTTGTGATATTAGGAACTTGTTAAAATAAAATATCCTAATCTACTTAAATGACTGCCTAACAAAATGCATAGTACATGGGCGAAATGTATTGTCATAATTATAATCATCTTTTCAGACTGCTGAAAATCAGACATATCACGTAGAAATCAATCTAGACCATTACAATCAGATAACTGAACCAGCTGCTATTTAGAGGTAATAACGAACTCTAAATTCAGTTATTAGAGAAACATACAAAGAATTGTTAAATTTAATAACTGAAATGGAAACTGGAAATGAACCTTTTTGTTTTGCTGAACGGATATTTTCAGCCTAACAGCGCATAAAAATTTATCTACGGAACACTCAGGACCAGAACAGACTCTGCTGGAATCCCCATTATTTCCATTGAAAATCACTAACAGAGTCACTCATAATGAGTATGCGAATGGTAATGGCGAGACCCCTAGCTGGATCTACATTTGTATTGGGTTAGATACTTTACTTTTTCTTTTTCAAAGGTTTCTCTCAAGTTTTTTTTCTTGACCAACTCTTGCACTCTTTCGACCCAGACGCAATTAGAATATTCGAGAGCCAAGTGGTCTTTCCTTACTTTTTTAAAGCAATGATAATCGAGAGGTTTTTTGCTTCTAAACAACAAAGAAGAAAATTCCATTAAAAAATCTCTGCTTCAAAACTTGAAAAAAGTTTACATTTTTTGACTCCATCATATCCAGGTAGCTTTTAAGTATAATTTTAAAGTAACTAAAATTGTGGTAACTTTAACTAATAAACTATTATCAGCCGTAACACTACCACGCCATTATTGGAACAATTCTGTGGAAATAAGAAATGGCTTAAATCATTGGACGTCTATCCTATTACAAAAATGGTTAAATATATTTTAAACATAATTTCAATAAAGCCAGCATATGGATTGACACACTTAAATAATAATCTACTATCTCGGCTAAAATGTAGACACTATTATAACGAAATAGAGGGCTCCCAAAAGGTCATTGCTCGGCAGGCCATAAATTGTAAATTGTTGAAAGGGTTGACAGCTAGAAAAACTATTCTAACATCAGTCACGTATCTCAAGGAGTCAAATAAACCATTTCAAAAGTCAATGCCTTCAACCGAAAATGTTTGAAAAGGACCAATGAAAGTAATTGCGTCAGTCCTGAAATAACGTAAAAGATTTAAAATAAGCTAATGAAGGAAGAGGATCGGAAGAAAGCGTTTGAAAACAGACATTATAAATAGGGGTGGAAGAGAAGCGCACGAGGTTCTTTTTGTTTGAGCTCCGGAGCAAGTGTTTCTTTAGTAGAAAAAAGATCGTTGTGAAAGATTTAGCCGAGATCAACCGTCAAAATTAAATAGTAACTACGTCGTTTTTTTGTATAAGTATTTAATAATAATCTCCGAAGAATAGTTTAAGGATAATCGTCGTTTATAAGTTTAAAAGAGTCGTCGTGATAAAAGTGTGTGAGAAATTAGCGTCGTTATAAAAGTGTTTGAACAGGAATATTAATACAATAAATTAAAAGTAATCGTCGTCACAAAAGTGTATAAGAATACAAGTGTAAGAAGAAAAGAAGATTCGTCGAAAAGATCTAGGCAAATCGATCCATCTACTGGCAGTCTACACGGGAACGACGTGCAAGGAACCAGGAACATCGGAGCTGTGATAAAATTTCCAAGTATAAATTATTGGACAATCTCAATTAAATAAACTACCACCAAATTCTATTTGATATGTAAATTATAATCACCAAAGAACCTAACGAACCCGTAAAGAGAAAATAAATAAAATTAATAAATAATACATTTCAGTTAGCCGGAGCACTTATAATAATAATTAAAAGTAAAAAAAATAAAAGTAAAAATTATGATGCACTCTTATTTCTTTATTTTAGGTTAAGACATTGTAGAATTAGTAATTTATATTTAACGATGTACTTAGAATAAGTAGTAGGTTTAGACGTTAATTGTATAAGTATTAAGTGCATCAGATTTGGACAATAATTGGTTTTTATTGTAAATGATTTTAAACTTAATTTTATAATTAAAAAAGAAAGTTAAAAGGATTGAAGTGTTATTTGTTATACTATCTAAAAAGGTAGTTTGCATTTTAAATCGAAATATAACTAAGTCGTTTTTTATATACGACGGCCGTTTCAGCTATTCAGCCATTATCAAGTTCATTGTTGGAGAAGGTCCTCCGTTGTCATAGAACACTCAAAAACAATATAGTTAACATTAACAAAAACACAAACACTGATTTAAAATGAATATTTATTAAATTTAATTAAAACGTGACTCATGAGTCGACACGATTGTTAAATAGTGACTCATGAGTCATGTTTTAATTAAATATTCATTTTAAATCTGTGTTTGTGTTTTTGTTAATGTTAACTATGTTGTTTTGAGTGTTTTATGACAACGAAGGACCTTCTCCAACAATGAACTTAAAATGGCTGAATAGCCGAAATGGCCGTCGTATATAAAAAAAAAAAGACCAAAACAGAATTTTGTGTACGGTGAGTCTTATATTTATTTATTATATAATATATCAATATTCGGAATGTCGAATAACAAATCTTATAATTAAGGCCTAATATCTCGAACACTAATTGACTAATCATCATGATTTGTTGTACATTGTTAAAACTAAACCTGAAGTTAGTCTTTAAGTATGGGAATTTTTAATTTTTTACCTGAGTCGAACATTCTAATAAACTAAAAATTTCATATCACGAAGCATATAGAACCATTCAAAACAGCTGTTTGTTTCCTACCCTTTTCAAGAGTTTAAAACATTACAACTAATTCTGGTTCACTAGAATAATCATAAAGTAAATTTGAGGTTAGGTTTACCAACTAGAACCACTAAAGACATAAGACATAGTACTTCTGTTGGGTCGTGTGTATATATATATATATTTTACACTTTTTGATGACAAAAAAGAATAGCAAAAATATTCTTGCAAGGTGAAGATAGTTCAATAGATTGTTTTCAGCTTTCTGAATGGTAACCGAGGTTTTCATTCTTATTTTTATAAATTAAAACTTTCGTTAATATGGGCTCTTATGACTTCTGTTCAATTACTTATTCAATAGTTAATTTATATTTACTGACAAAAATGTTCAATTCGATTCTATGTACCTTAGCAAGAGCTTTTTTATTTTCAGTTTTCTTAAAAATTTCCCTCATGAGTATCGCACATGATAATATCCATGGACATTGAAGAAAATTGGATAGCTATTTATGGAGTTCCAACTGATCAATTTTCATGGTAATTTATTTAAGTTAGAGTTTTCCTCTTTATATAAAATCAATAATTATTACAATCTCATATTTTGTTGTGTTATGAGTTGATTTTATTTGTACTTCAAAAACACCATTCTCATGTTTTTTTTTTATATTTCAGAATAGTTACGCTCCCAAACATTGTTAAAATATATTAATATACTAAATGTATTAATAATATACAGCATTATTACATAACATTGATTATAAATCAATTTTGAGCAATCAAAATAATTGAGATACCATGAACAAAATACGTGCCTAATCCTGACTCCGTTATATATGTAAATATAAAATTTGCACGTAATATCACAATCAAAGCCTTGATAGGTTTTGTCGTAGAACAATAAAACTAACTGTGCACAAGCTATCTCCCACAGAAACAAAAAGTACACAGATATGTAACAAATACTAAAGAAATTCATTGGTTTAAGTGATCGAGTTTCTTTCCTTTGTTATTTAAAGGCGAAAACTTTTCGATCATCATCAAAAAAGAAAGCTAAGAGCACAAAATAATTAATCCTAGCTCTCGAATGCTCTAAAATACTGTAGGGTCGGAAGAGAACAAAAGTTGGTCAAGAGAGACTTGATAAAAATGATGAAAGAGAGGAATTAGACCTAAAACTAAAGAAAAAGCGTGTGGATACAACTAGGTCCATCGGAATTCCCACACCCGTACACAGGACATCGAGTTTTTAATACAGCAAAGATTTTTGTAAATTAATACAAAAATTAATATTTCGTTTATTTAAGTTTGGCGCATTTATTTGAGATTAATTTATTTTCACTATTCATAAAAAATGTATCTCAGCTTAATCTAAAAAATCAATAATTTATATTTACTGATTTCATAAAATCAGGTAATTTTTGTTTCGGTAAAGCACCAAATTTAGGATTTTGACTATTATAAAGCACCTACCTAAAATTATTAACAGCCAGAAAAACACCTTAGTATAATCATTACAAAATCAATATAAACATTTTCTGAGGGAAAATTCTGAGTATCATACATATATAATGGCTGCCAGAAACGGGTATAGCGATCTCAATATAGGACCAACAGATAAGAAGAAACTATACTGAAAAAAATTTAACAGTTGCCATTTTTCGGTTTTCCATTCTTTATTTTTAGTGACAATCATATTCAAAATCATTATTGTTATTTTTTTTTTTTCTAAATTGAAGTTAAGGTGTAAAAAATTAGATTTTTTTGGCGATAAATGTGTTTATTTTTACTTTACAGACACTATTAGACATTATTGCATGCAGTTATTAATTGATGAGACCTACAGGTAAGAATTTATCGCCGACATTATATTTTGAAAATTTGGCTTGTATTTTGAATTTTCTAGTTAACGATTTAATGTTTCTTAAAAGCGAACCTACGTTCCAAAACTTGTAAAACACAGAGCGTTCCCCAATACCACTATAAAATACAGGGTGTATTTTTAATTGTCAACCACTGAGATCTCTAAAACTATAAGATTTACAGAAAAGTCTTATTTAGAATTCTACATACTTTTTAATGTGTAACAAAAAGGTGGATTTCAATTTTTAAAATTCGACCTCTACTTTCCATTTTGGCGCCCAACTTAGAAATGTCTTATGCAAATTATCTTGTCGAATTTGAATTTTAAACAAGATTTGTTCATTCTTTGGTATTTTTTGTATTCATATTCGTTTACTAGATATAATCCCCAAAAATTCGCCAGTTCCATTAAAATACCGCTTTCTAAATTCTCTCGTTTTAACTTCGGTTTTTATAACACACATAAATAGTCAATGTTGTATTATTAATTAATAGTGTATTATTATAACATTTGATATATTAACAATTAAGTGAATTATTAAATCTTTAAAATTATGCTGGACACAATGATGACTAGTCTTACAGCTGATGGTCAAAATTCCACCGTTGTTTAATATGGAGGAATTAGCTCTTACAAAACAATTATTATTAGATATTTGAACGGTGTTATGATAAATTTGAAAATAAAATCTCTCATATTTATCCTCTTTCATAACCTCGACTGAAGAATAATGTTCTTAACAGAGTTCATTTTTTAGGTACTCTACCCTATAAAAGAAAGAAAAAAATCAAAGGACGTTAAGTTTGTGGACTTTGCTAGCCATGGTTTTTCTTTCAGTAAAAGTACTCTTAATAAATTGCACATCTACGTCAGTTAATACATTAAATTCATCCTGTTATTAAGTGGAAGTTCTTCAAAGTACTTCAAATATCTGTATCGACGTATTTTAGTCTCGATTCACGTATAGATAAGATTTGTATTGATTTTCTCTGCTCATTTTAAGATAAAGCATATAACGTTGTTTTACTTCTCATATGTTGTTACGTTACGAATAAGTATTGTGTGCTTCAGATTCGGATTGCGCACGTAATATCATCAAAACATTTCAACTGTTGTTATTGCTTTGATATGATATCTGAAAAGTACCTGTTAAATAATAATACAGCTGACAAAGAAATTGACATATTGCTTCTTCTAGATGGTCATCTCTCAAATTAGAATGGAAGTGGATTAGAATTGAAACAACTTGCACGTTTAAAACTTATTTTGGTATACTTTTTATTTAATATCTTCATATAAAATATTACTTATATCGACTGGACCGTAAAAATATCTTTTGTTCACTTTGGAAATTTCAAAAGAACTGCTTAATAAACGTTTATGATCCTGTATTTTAAGCAGGAAAAATCTTAAAATATTCTTTTTAAAAATTAAAACACAATCGGTAACCATAATTAATTAAAGATTATATGATTAATTTATTGCTATTAAAACTTTAAAATAGTTTTAAAATAAAATAATTTTGTATGTTCTAATATAAATTCAAAACTTTGTGGAAAGTTTTCAATTTAGAAAGAAAATCTGCAGTATTTTAAAACGACAACAGTTTTAATGGGTATATTACATTATGACACCGACCTTTTGGCATTTCATAAGGAATATTGAAATTCTGTTATCTTTTAAATAGAGAATATATGATATATGTAAACGCAAATTATTATATCCAGAATGGAAGTATATTGAGTAAAATGTAAAGGGGAAAACATTTCAGTTATCATCGCCTTATACAATAAAAGAAAAGAACATAAATAAAAAACGTTTAGCCCTACTACACTGTATTAGCTTCAGAGTCGGAAGAGAAGAAGAGTTGATCAAGAAAGACCTGGTTAGGTAAGATAAAAAAGAGGGATCTATCCCAAGACTATACGGGAATATGTGATCCCGCTACGTCCCATGGGATTGTTAAGCCCATACTCATTATTAGATTCTGTGGACTCTTATGAGCATTACTGGACATTGATTTGTGTCGTAACTTCACACTTTACCGATATTAATCAAATAACTACAATCCTTTATAAAATATTCGACCTTTACGAGTAGGGGCTCATGGAACATTTTCACGTTTTGTCCAAAAATCCCAAACAGACATTTTATCTTAAATGGCTGCAGTACGTTTTGTTCCTGTCTCTTTTGAGGACCGATTTTTGAGAAGATAGAAATGTCGTGTTTTTATTTTACGTTAGGTATGGGGACTTTTATATTTATAGAATTTTGTTTATTTACAAAATCAGTCCACCAATTGTGGGTTATATGACCCTTACAAGGACCAAAGACAAACGACAATCGCTATAAAAATAGTACAGTTTTGGTATTCTGGAGAACTCAAAAACTGATCATATAGCAAATAAAGTCATAGACTTATTAAAACAACATATGCCTATGCTACATATGTGTGTGACAACAATGTCATTTGTAGACAAACAGTTCCATCCGTTTTACAGCTTATTTCTGTTAGAAAACTATTTTCATTCAATTAGAAATATAAGTAATCTGAAGTAAGTTATCTACTATTTATTTGTGTCTTTATAACACCAATCTAGAGAACATTTGTTGTTTTGCTATACTTTAATTATTACTGTTTGTTACCGTATTTTTGTTCAATAAAGCTTTTTTGTTACAATCCAAATCTTTTACATTGATTTATACGTACTGGCTATGTTGAATCAGAAAAAACAAACTAAGACTGTAAAAAAACTATTATGAGAAAAATTCTTTGCTAATGATCTACAATATTATATTGTAATAATAATATTATTATAATATTAGATCCTGGAGAATATAATTCAATCATGTATATTATAAGGAATTAACTTTATCAGAGTTTGTTAGACTACATATGTTGTGAAGTTCCGGAAGTGTAATAAGTATGGAACAGCATAAAAATTTAAAGAGGACATTATATTTGATTCGAATCAGTTTGATTCGTCGCCTTGTAAAATAAAAAACTGAACTTAATAATGGATAATAATGGTGAAACATTTTTCAATAATCAAAACAAAGATATCATATGTATTGTTAAAAAGCAAACATATTTTATATGAACATTAATATATATAAAATATGAAATTTGTAGGTGTCATTTTGAATGAAAATGTAAATTGGAAAATCTAGTAAGCTTATGGAACGCTTTCGTCAACGGTAGGATTAGTTTTTTTATTTTTTATATTATTTATCCCCATCACTACTATTTTATACAATAGTATGACATTACAACTTACCGTCGTCAATAGTCAGTTGTCTTATAGTTTAAAAAACGACGACCGTTTCCGCTATTCAGCCATCATCAAGTTTATATAGGAGAAGCTTCTCCGTTGTTATGGAACACTCAACAAAACTGTAGGATTAGACAATGTTTAATTTTTCTATGTCTGTTCTTACCTGAAATATGTGTTAGCTTTCTGTGGAAACTCTGTTTAATCCACAAAATTTTATACTTCAGAAAAGAAAAATGAAAAAAATGTATCTGGTAAAACATATTTTTATTCAGTGAATAGTATCCGGTGTCATGAAAATGTTTTATGTTCTTAAAAAAAGTAAATCGGTACTATAAGAGTGATTATGTCTCTAATATAGATGTGTGTTTGTGTATTCACGTAAGTGTAATTTGCGTTTTAACGAAATGTATAACTTAAAACTTAAATAAGGAATGAAGTGTTAAATATTTAAAATGTAAAATAAACGCTGTTTAACAAGAAAATGAAATAAAAAGTCAGTATAAATGTTTTATAAAGTTAATACATTCCAAGGTATTCGACATTAAAAACTGTAATATATTATGTTTCAAAATAATAGCCAAAATATAGGTAAACGGCTAGCGTAAAACGAAACGTTTTCAGTGATATAATTTCGAGCTTAAAGTATTTTTCTGAAGTGTATACACATGATTTTGAAACACCCTGTATAATATGATATTTCGCTGTTTCAACATTGGTTGTATATTGACAATCCTCTACCGACAAATATTTTAGGTCACTGTTTAGCGAACTAGTCTTTGTCAGCAATTCCAAACATAGTTTAGATGACACATTTACAAGAATTCCTCAGGTATTATTGGCAACTTGTGGTTTTTAAAACGCGTAGGATGTGGATTATTGTCGAAAGTAAAATGGTAGCCATAGTAAAATACATTGATTATTATATTACATATAATTATTGGTATAAACTTATTAACGTGTATTTAATCAACGTGAGAATGTATGGCTGAGCTATCAAAATAACTAATATTGACCAATCATGCGCTTGCCATTCTGTAATGTACAGAGGGAACGAAAAACCACATCCTCAAATAGCGCATGTGTTTAGTCACTCTAAAATCAATCGTTATACCCCAACAAGTCATATACCGTAGCGATTTTTCTATAGTCGGCAAAGGGTTTTGTTTGTTCGATATCATACTTTAGCACATATCGGTTTTAGGTACCATATAATATATTGTCTAAAATACTTAATATTAACTTATTTGGAAAATGTTAACTTTTAAAAACGGAAAATGGTACAAACGAAAATAGATGGATTTTTCTGTAGTTGGCGAAAGGTTTTGTCTGTTCCATATCATACTTAAGCAGATATCAGTTTTACGTACCCATATATTACAGAAAATATATAAAATTAACTTTTTTGAGAAACATGTTAACTTGTAAAAACGGAAAGGGTACAAACAAAAAAGTTGGTTTTTTTCCATATCATACTTAAGCTGATATCAGTTTTAGATACCATATACTCGTATTTCCGAAAATATTTAAAATAACTTTTTTATAAATATTAACTTGTTAAAAACAGAAACTTGTACAAACAAACAAAAGTAGGATTTTTCTATAGTCGGCAAAGAGTCGTGACTATTCCATTTTATTCTCGTGTATTTTTCACTTTTATTTATGATATAGATGTAAAACGTGTAAAATTAACTTTTTTTTAAATCTTAACATTGCATAAAATGAATATTTACAAAAGAAAAAAGTTTGATTAATCCATATTAGGCATATTTTTATTACTATTCCATAACAAACTTAAGTCGATTTCAGCCCTAATTTTGATGTAGAAGCAAAAAATTGTAAAACTATTTAATAAGGGAGTAATAATTCGTTTAAAACGTTTAAGAAAAACAAAAAAAGTTCATTATATTTTTAACAAATCTATTTTAGGAATCCTATCGCCATTAGACTCTAACATATATAAGTGTATGACTAATTTTTAAATCATGTGGAGATTGATTTATAAATAAACCGCTGCAATAACAATTATTGTAATCCTAAATATTTAATTTTTATTTACATAAGTAAATAAAAGTAACAATATCGTGTTTAGCCTTTTAAAAATATGTAAACAGGAACTTTGAAGTTACTGTTGTCATTTTGAAATTTGTATTTAGGCATCTAATATAGTTTATAAAAACGATTGTGTGTTCTATAAAACACCGTTAGTTTTGGTTTAAAACTTTTTTTTTCAATTGTGTTTCTTCCGTTTCTTAGTACACAACTATAAAGTTACAAGAATTGAGCGGCGACTGTAGTCCATAGACTGTAGAAACAAGCGAAAAATTACACGTTCATAATTATTGCATTTACGATTTCTTTTTAGAATAATGATGGAAAGTTACAAAATACCAAGAATCATTTCAAAATTGTAAGTCTGCAGCTTAACTCTAGATAGCGGTGTAATAAAATTAAAATCTATTGTCTATTTTTTTTATATTTTATTGAAGGTCACGTAAGTAACGGTGAATTTGAAACTTGTATTTACTACCAAATACAACAATATTGTTTTTTACAAAATCAATAAGTTCACATTTTATTACAACTTACAAAGTAAAAAATCTGCAAGAATGCTATGTCGATAAGATGTAACAGCAGTCGGTCTATCCTTGTTGAACACATACTCCGTACGAAACAAAATCCATATCAAGTACTTAATATCAACAATGAATATTGTGTTAGCGATACCATCAGAAACTTCAATCATTATAGTCCTGTAGATTCACTGTGGCTTCAGATATCATTACTACTGAATATATGTTGAAAATTGATGTTTTACAATAAAAAAAATAAATTCTGGTTGAATACAATAATCGCATTTTATCACCTTTTTTGAGTTCATATCGTGCTCCTTTCAATGTCGAAATTCCGTCAGTATATTTTTGTACTTTACACATTTATTGAATCCGCTTTAAGAAATGAATACTATTTATCAACTGCAGGTGAATCAGAAGTTACCCTTCAACGTGAATAATTATCAAGAGCATTTGCTGGTTCTTTGTCAGGTCATCAAACTACGTACTGCATAAATGTTTGAGAATTATTCACAGTTAAATGACATCAAATAGTATTTTGGTCCAAATTTAGTAGAGACATGATATAAAATAACGTACATTCAATATTCAGTTCTAATACTGATCTCTAAGTTAGTCGTGATGTTTTTGAGGAACTGTACAGACACTAGAGTGACCAGGTGGTACAGCTGTACAATGAGTTCCAACTGTGACAACAACTGTTTCAATGCACATCATCTCCATTAGATGTGATTGTTGCATGTCCACAGGAGTTCTTGGGTGTGAACTTCCATCTCGAAGTGAAGGTGAAGTAGAGTTAGAAGAAACATGAGGGGAGATAGAATAATCATCTGAACCACCTGGAGAGAAAGCAAATGTCTTTAATTCTGTCATAGGTGAAAATGAATTATGTGAATCTAATAAGGAGATTATATAGTCTTTGGGAAATAAAGCAGAACAAGACTCACAAATGTTTTCTGGACTATTTGTATTAGATGTCGTTTCAATGGCCAAAGAAGTTATTGCAGTCCCATTGGAACGGTTGTCAACAGAATCTGCTTCTGGACTAATAGTCGGTGCTGATGATAGTTCGGATTTAGGAATATCTGCAATAATTTCGAACGTTTTATTGTCTACTTTTTTGATGGAAACTATCTCCGGATCTGATACTACATCGCCAGACGTAACTGCGGTATCGTGTGGAGATAATATGTTAGTGTAATTGTTTCCGCCTAAAGATGCTGTTTCTGAGTTTGTTTCAGCTGTTGGCTCTACGTCAGGTACTGAGGGTGCTACACTTTTATCAGAAATCTGAGCGTCACTTGTATTGTTATGATCTGTCTCTGGACTAGTATGCGGATTTGATGATACAATATCAGAAGTAATTGTATTATAGTACGCAGATTCGTTTGTGCCTGAAATAACTGCCTCTGTTGGTACTAAATCCAACATAGAGGTTCCGAAAGTATCGTAAATAACTTTACCAGTAGAGGGATCAGTTGCGCGAAAGTGAAATATTACTGGATTAGTCATTGAAGTTTCCTGTGGAACAGGCGTAGAGGCTTCTGAGGTATGGAAAACAGTATCACTGGAAGGATCGGATGAGCTAACGTAAAATGTTCTTGGACTAGTCGTCGTAGATGGTTGTGTATAAGAGTTAGACATTTCTACAGTATTTTGGAAAGTAGGGGTATTGGAGGAATCGGTTGATGTAATGTAAAATGTTCCTGGATTATTCATTGGAGTTTGATGTATAACAGGCTTAGAGGTTTCTCCCGTATTGTGGAAAACAAAAGCACCAGAGGGATCAGTTGCGCCAATGTAATCTGTTACTTGACCAGTCAAAGGAGATTCTTGTGCAACAGGCGTAGATGTTCCTGCAATATTGTGGAAAATATTAGCGGGATAGGTTGAGCTATAGTTAACTGTTCCCGGATTAGTTATCTTTGTTTCCTGTAAAACAGGGATAAAGGTGCCAAAGCTAATTGGTGCTGGACTGGTAATCAGAGCTTTTTGTATATCAGGTGTAAACGTTGCTGGAGTATTATGGAAAAGAGTAGCAGTAGGTGGAACTATATCTGAACTGGTAATAGGAGCTTGTTGTATAGTAGGTGTAAAAGTTCCTGCAGTATTTTGGTATACAGTAGTTGTGGAAGGATCGGCTGATGTCACGTAAAATGTTAATGGAGTTTGATGTCCAACAGGCTTAGAGGTTTCTCCAATATTGTGAAAAACAAAAGCACCAGTGAGGTTGTTTGCGCCAATGTAATCTTTTACTTGACCAGTCATCGGAGGTTCTTGTACAACAGGCGTGGATGTTCCTGCGGTATTGAGTAAAATGTTAGCGCTAGAGGGATAGGTTGAGACATAGTTAAATCTTCCTGGATCAGTTATCTGAGTTTCCTGTACAACAGGGATAAAGTTGCAAAAGGAAATTGGTTCTGGGCTAGTAATCAGAGCTTTTTGTATATCAGGGGTAAACGTTGCTAGAGTATTATGGAAAACAGTAGCAGTAGGTGGAACTATATCTGAACTGGTAGTAGAAGTTTGTTGTATATTAGGTGTAAATGTTCCTGCGGTATTTTGGTAAACAGTAGTAGTGTAAGGATCGGCTGATGTAGAGTAAAACTTTCCTGGACTACTCATTGAAGTTTGATATGCAACAGGCTTAGAGGTTTCTCCCGTATTGTGGAAAACAAAACCACCAGTATTATCCGTTGCACCAATGTAATCTTGTCCGGTCATTGGAGGTCCTTGTACAACAGGTGTAGCTGTTCCTGCGGTATTGAGTAAAACATTAGCACTGGAGAGATTGGTTGAGGCATAGTTATATGTTCCTGGATTATTTATCTGAGTTTCTTGTACAAAAGGCATAATGGTGTTAAAGGAAATTGTTTCTGGACTCATAATCAAAGCTTTTTGCATATCAGAGGTATACGTTGCTGGAGTATTATGGAAAAGAGTTGCAGTAGATGGACCTATATCTGAACTAGTAGTAGAGGTTTGTTGTATATTAGGTGTAAAAGTTCTTGCAGTATTGTGGTAAATAGTAGAAGTGTAAGGATCGGCTGATGTAAAGTGAACTGTGTCTGAACTACTCACTGGAGTTTGATATGCAACAGGCTCAGAGGTTTCTCGTGTATTATGGAAAACAAAAGAACCAGAGTGATCGGTTGAGCCATTGTAATCTGTTACTTGACCAGTCATAAGAATTTCTTGTACAACAGGCGTGGAAGTTCCTGCAGTATTGGAGAAACAATTAACACTGGTGGGATCGGTTAAGCCATAGCTAAATGTTCCTGGATTATTTTTTTGAGTGTCTTGTACAACAGGCAAAATGGTGTTAAAGGAAATTGGTTCTGGACTGGTAATCACAGGTTTTTGAATATCAGAGGTAATTGTTGCTACAGTATTGTGGAAAAGAGTAGCAGTAGAAGGAACTATATCTGAACTAGTAATAGAAGCTTGTTGTACGTTAGATGTAAAACTGCCTGCGTTGTTCTGGAAAACAGTAGCAGTAGAAGGAAGGGAGTAGTCAGAAGAAACTATATCTGAAGTGGCAATAGTAGCTTGTTGTATATTTGGTGTAAGATTTTCTGCAGTATTGTGTACAAAAATAGCAGTAGAGGGATCGGTTGCGCCATGGGAAACTGTTACAGAACTAGTCATGGGAATTGGTTGTACATCAGAAGTATCAAATATTTCTACAGTATTGGGGAAAACGGTAGAACTGGAAGTAAAGGAAACTGTTTCTGGAGAAGTCGTTGGAGGTTGTTGTACTACATTATTGTGGGCAACAGTATCACTGAAGAGATCAGTTGCGACAAGAGATTCTACCATTGGACTATTCACTGGAACTGATTCTACAGTTGTTTCAGAGTTGCTCCAAGCAGAAGAATCAATTGTATTAGAGGAATCAATACTGTTAGATGGATCTCTCTGTGCACTGAGCGTTGTAGAGCCTGGATCGGAAGTGCTACGAAGGTTTTGTGCGCCAAAGAGGAAACCAGGCCCACATGGGTTATAACGTCCACCACCAGAAACAGTATCACGATTTAAATTTAGTCCACGTGAATTAAAGTGAGATGTAAACCCATTGTCTTCATTAGTTGGTACTTTATTAGTTAACTCAACCTCTTCAATGTTCTCTAGAGTTGACGTGTTAGGACTATCAGATGCGCCAAATTCAGAATTAGATCTACCTGTGTTAAAATAAGATCCGTCAGGAACTGTATTTGCACCAGTTCCCACATCAGATAGTCTATTGTAGTTCCCAGATCTTATTGAAGAAGTTGTGCCATAGGTGGAAGCAGGCATAATAGTAGTTCCATAACTGGTCGTCTCTTGATTATTTATTTGAGATGATGGTCTTTCATTTTGTAATCCTTCTAATGTAAAATCAGATCCCATCTGACCATAAGAAACTCCTTCTGTATTACTTGTCTGCGTTGGTGGTACATTGTTAAACGTACCGATTCCTGCATTATACTCAGGAGGCGAAATGGTGCTGTCAAATACATTTGATTTAAAGGCAGAAACACGTGTGGCAGTATTTGTTGGATGAATATTATTCTCTGCTACAGAACCTGCTCTAGCATTATATGGTTGATTTAATCCGTAAGAACCGCTGAATGGGATTTCGAACGAACCAAGTACCTCAGAAGGCCTAAAAGGTCCGCGTGAAGCATTATTTGTTCCAAAAAATTCACCAGAGAAACGTCCATTTTTCCATCCAGGGTATGGATCTCCGATCGCCCGCTGAAAACAAAACAAAACTTTATAAAAAACTTGAGTAAATGAAATTTGGTTCTAATATTAAATTAAGACCTTTTAAGGTATAAAAGTTAAACATTTGATACGGTAATATTACTATATTATGATCATTTTAAATTAGAAGTTATTGCCAAACTTAACATTGGTTTAAACAGGACTCAAAAATCATACATTCTTCAGTTCATTTCAACTTTAAGATTAAAATTTTTTTTACGATGATACTCTATTTCTTCATTTATTTTTAAACGTAAAATCACTAATTTGACGTTATTTGTAATGACTAAAATCCAATTAATGTTTTATTTATTGTATTTTTACATAAATGTACAAAACATTAACCTACAAAAATCTTTTTAATAAGAAAAATCTATACCCCAGAGTATGATCTGTTTTTTATCCTCTCACTATTTTATATATACAATTTCAGAGTGAAAGAGAGAATCAATAAAAATAATAAAAGTAATTTGAAGAAAATTAATAAATAATTGGTAATAACAAAAGATATTGAAAGTGAATATCTAAAAAAGTGGCATTCTCTCGGCCTCTCATCAATATAACCTTTTAAAAACGAGTATAATTTATCTACGATATAATCTACGACATAAATTGTAAAAACATTATATACCGGAGATCTATATACGAGATTTATTATTAATTAGCCGACTGATTTGTGACGAAGTGAAGAAAACATTATTTATGCACATACGTCACTTTTTCCGTCCTCAGAGAACGTCAGTTGACACTCAGCCTGCGATTGGGGCTCTTTACTTAGCACCCTTCCGTTTATCATATTCTGCGTAGTGACAAGAGAACTTGAGTAGCAGTATTACATCAAACTTGGAGGTATAAAATGGAAAATATTCGAAAGATTTAAATAAGTTTCGACTACGATGTCATCTGGATCATACTAATTAAGGACAACCATAACGTTTCAAAGATGATAAGATGTTGACGGAGAGCGATTCGAGTTTTAGGTAATCTCTCAAATAGGCGAAATGTCGAGTTATTCAAGATCACGTAAAACTTACGGACGGGGTGGGAATGAGAAATTTTGCGAAAATTTGACATTGCAAAATTCGTATCGAACACACGAGAGCAAAAGAAATAATTATATAGTGAGCAAAAATTCGGCCAAATAAATCAAGTGGATTGGTTAGGTAAAAATACATAGATACGAGTGTTTTCATGACGAAGATTTATTAGCCAAAATAAAGTCTAGTTTACCACTAACGAGTTAAGTTTTAATTAAGAACAAACAGTGAGTTTTTTATAAATGTTTTATAAGGTTAACTTTCATGTTTGAGTACTTGAAACTGTCATAAACTAAATTTTGCCAGGTAGATACATTATAATTTGCATTTTGTATCATTTAAAATCTGTGGAATTCAAAATAAAAATATAAGAAATTTAATTTATGAAATTTTGTTAAAAAAACATCAAATTAAAAATAATGTTTATTCAAACAATTTCCACCATTTATACATAAAACAGTCAGATTTCAAGAGCGGGAACCAACTCTAGTTTCTAAGTGAAACTGAATTTTGATATAAGTCTAGAGCTTAGGTTTGCGCTATAATTTAAGATTAGTTAACGTAATAGTAAAGAACCGAAAGTTAGAATACTAGCAAGATTTAAAAAAACTATATTGATATGTCATACCTTATTCTTTTTCTTGTTGTTTATAGCGAGAAACCTCTCGGTTCTCATCACCTTATAAAAAAAGGAAGAAAAGACCATAAAATAAAGACTCCTAGCTCTGTCATACTCAAAGAACATCAGAGTCCGTAAAGAAAAATAGTTGGTCAAGGGGGACCTGATTGAAAAGATAAAAAAGTGAGATATAACCCAAAACTGCGTAGATTCAGCTAAAGTTCTCGGGTTTACTCCACATGTACTCACTACTCACTACTCACCTACTCATACTAATTATATTTTGACATCAAGAAAAATTATTAAGTTATTTTTATAGTTTATTCAAAAATTTGTCTTGATTTGTGTGTATAGACGCTAATACAAGGCGTATAAACGTACAAATATTCCGATGGTAAATGTCCAAATACGTAGAATATGAGCCGTCCATAATTATTAATGAGCTTTTTTAAAACGAGAAAAGTACTGTTGTTTAACCCAACGTTGAAAAACTCATTAGTAAATCTATTTACAGAGCATGACGAAATTTATGTTCCTTATACAAAGTGTTCTGAAAAACAGTAAAGCGTAGTTTATTCTAACTTTTTGAAATGTAAACATTATACATTTTTTGATTTCACTGTGTAATTATTCTGCTTGAACTTGAGGATTTAACTAAACTGACTTTAGTTTGTGATGAATCTAAAGTTCGCGTATAGGGTGTTCATTAAATTGTAAAACAAAGCTGGGTGTTATTAGTGTACATTTCAATTAAATAAATATCTGGATAGTAGAAAATAAAATTACAACCAACATTACATACGATAATTAGGACCTATCGTGTCATTCAGATATGTGTCATCCAGTCTTAGTAGTACCTAACTATTAGTAGTTTATTAGCACATTTATGTATGTATGTATTTTTACTTTTAACGACTCAACTTTAGCTCTGAACTCTTCATCGGGTTAAGACCCAGAGCTAGGTTGAGTTATTGTAGTACGAACAGATCGCAAACAAAGACGGCAATTATTGTTGAACTGAACGCTTGATTTAATAAGTTTGCTTTTCAAATCGGCGTCGGTGTGTTATTAACGAATTTACAATCCATCGACCGTATCACAGCCACAGTAGGCCTAAATATTTCATACATGTATGTGTGTAAACGCTTTATAACTCCAAATTTATTATGTGGCTTTGATTTTAGGAATCATTGGTCTAGTTTGTTAAATCAGTAAGAAAATTTATAAAATGACGGCCGATTTTCATAATTTTAAAATATTGTTTTCTACTATCCTGTACGTTCCACGACGTTTCATAATCAGTCATTTTGTGCAATTTTTACCGTGATAAAATATAAGAAAGTTAAAAGTCAAAATAATATATTTTTTAAAAGTGACGAGTAAATTTGAAGGAAAGAAAATCACCAATAATCACTGGAGTTTTCGTAGAAAATATCTATTATGACTATTATTCTTATTATTAATCCAACAATAGAATGTGTTTTTAGAGCTAAGTGAACCCTATAGGTTCGGCTATCTCTGATTAATCACCATTTTAATTGCAAACACGATCTCTTTCAACATGTTTTTTTTTTTTTTTTTTTTTTTTTTTTTTCAATTATCGCTGTGACTTGGAAAAGTATCTAATCGCTTAGCCGGATACTTATGAAATAATGAAATACTCTCATATGATTTAGTCAAAGCAATAAAAAGTCGAACATAACCTAACCTAGCTATTTTAGCCTAACCAAGCTTGATAACCAAGTTGATCCATACTCTCAATTTTATGTATTTTCTATACATTTCTTTGTATATTGTTTTTATATACAAGTGATGATAGCTATACAACTAAACAATATTGATTCATACATCATTACCCACCCACTTCAAAACTAAATCTAGATATTATTAATGTATGTAACATACCTGTGTTATAAGAAGACACAACGCCAAAAAGCGGATTGTCCCGCGAAACAATGTCATGTTGTGTCCTTTCAAACGTTGTTGCAATATAACAAGACCTTGTCGATTTAGTTCTAAGCATGGACGAGAGTTTGGATAAACTGTTGACATATTTCACGTTCAGTTGTTATTCGTAGATATCGTATCATATATTGTTCGATACGTACGATCATGTCCTTCTGTGAAGTGAATAATTCATTTGTGTTTTTGCGAATAATTTTGTACAAGGTGGATTTATCAGTGATTCAATGGAGCACATTTATTCGTTGATAAAGTGCTTGAGGTATGTTATTAGTGTAGTTAAATTCAGTTTGTAAATATTAAATACTGATATAGGATTAAGGGAAACTACATACGCTTCGTTCATAATTTTTATTAATGTATTTAAATAAATAACCAACAATCAGTCGAGTTGGACAGATTGGACAATCATTTTTAACATTTTAATTTTAAGAACTGAGTCAGTTAAACGTTATAAAGATGAAAATGGGAAGTACAAGAAAGGTGTTTATTTAACATATTTATCTTGCAAATCTATTAACTTAATATGTATATGATCATATACAAATTGTAATTTAAATTATCTGACGGTGGTTCTGATTGTTTTTTTATTGTTCCTTTCTTTTTTGTGGGTTTATGTACACGATAAGCAAACGCACAATTAATAAGGTAATTAGGCATAGTCTAGGAGGAGTAAATACCAATGGAGGACTAATAATTAAATAGCTACTTTATGGATTAGATAAAACCTGCTTAAAAGTACAGTAAATTTAACCTAATTTTTATCTAACTAATCACTTATTTTAGTTTTACACTTCCTAGACCATAATTACCTATTTAACTTGATTCCAAGAAGAAAATATCCTCTCAAAAATTCGCCAAACTTTAATTTTTTTTTGAAAGTTCTAGTACCTTTAACTTAAACGTATGGATTTATAAAAATATGCCCAAAAATAAAGGTCTTAATTATTTTGTTTATATATATATATATATATATATATATATATATATATATATATATATATATATATATATATAAACACTAAAAATATTAGTTTCTTTAAGGAATTATAAAGGTAACTGTCATATTGAAAATGGCGACCATTGTAAACTGGAGTTTTTAATTTCAATAAAAATTAATGAAGGTCTCAGATTATAATTTTATTCATACGATCAATAGTTTACAAGAAAGTATCAACCATAAAATAAATGACCCTCCGTATGTTCAATTAACAATAATGTTCCAAATCTTGGGATTTATCTATTAAACATTTACTCAAATCACGTTATATATTTCAAGGTCAAGACTTCTTAGCTGCCAAGTATAACAACAGAGTCGTTGTCATTGTATTCGGTGTCGAATTACATTGTCTCAGTTACAAGAAGTGGAACATAATGCTGACACTCCTGTTACGTCTTCTTTAAAAAACAAGTCATAATTATTTTGTGTTGTATTTGCTGATTCTGTAAATATGACAATTCGTAGTTCAAGTTCAAATAAAAACGAAACACTACGATAAATAACGCTTATCTTAATATATATATATTGCTTTTTCTTAGTGTATACATGAAGCTATAAATTTAGGTTAGGACAAAATAGGCAACAGGGTTTTCACATGTTTTAAAAATAATGGAATCTATGACTTCTTCACACTGTAACCTAAACACGGTGTCACAAGCAGTCTATAACCTGTCGAACTGAAACGTAAACTTTGTATTATGAGCAGTATATGTCGAGTACTAAAACGTGGAGACATTATAACGCGTAGAATCTATGACACCGTCACACCGTGATGTAAACTTTCTGTCGTCAACCTTATAGATCTAAAACGTGACCTGGGTATCACGAGCGGTTTATAACTCCGTCAAACTAAAACGTCATCTGGGTATCACGAGTGGTTTATAACTCCGTGAAACTAAAACGTGATCTGGGTATCACGAGCGGTCTATAACTCTGCCACACTGAAACGTTATCTGGGTATCACGGGCGGTCTATACCTCCGTCAAACTAAAACGTGATCTGGGTATCACGAGCGGTCTATAACTCTGCCACACTCAAAAGTTATCTGGGTATCACGAGCGGTCTATACCTCCGTCAAACTAAAACGTGATCTGGGTATCACGAGCGGTCTATAACTCTGCCACACTAAAACGTGATCTGGGTTTCACGAGCAGTCTATACCTCCGTCAAACTAAAACGTGATCTGGGTATCACGAGCGGTCTATAACTCTGCCACACTGAAACGTTATCTGGGTATAACGAGCGGTCTATACCTCCGTCAAACTAAAACGTGATCAGGGTATCACGAGCGGTCTATAACTCTGCCACACTCAAACGTTATCTGGGTATCACGAGCGGTCTATACCTCCGTCAAACTAAAACGTGATCTGGGTATCACGAGCGGTCTATAATTCTGCCACACTGAAACGTTATCTGGGTATCACGGGCGGTCTATACCTCCGTCAAACTAAAACGTGATCTGGGTATCACGAGCGGTCTATAACTCTGCCACACTGAAACGTTATCTGGGTATCACGAGCGGTCTATACCTCCGTCAAACTAAAACGTGATCTAGGTATCACGAGCGGTCTATAACTCTGCAGCACTAAAACGTGATCTGGGTTTCACGAGTCGTCTATAACTCCGTCACACTGAAACGTGATCTGGGTATCACGAGCCGACTACAACTCCGTCACACTGAAATGTGATCTGGGTTTCAAGAGTCATCTATAACTCCGTCAAACTAAAACGTGATCTGGGTATCACGAGCGGTCTATAACTCTGCCACACTGAAACGTTATCTGGGTATCAAAAGCGGTCTATACCTCCGTCAAACTAAAACGTGATCTGGGTATCACGAGCGGTCTATAACTCTGCCACAATAAAACGTGATCTGAGTATCACGAGCGGTCTATAACTCTGCCACAATAAAACGTGATCTGGGGTTCACGAGTCGTCTATAACTCCGTCACACTGAAACGTGATCTGGGTATCACGAGCGGTCTATATCTCCGTCAAACTAAAACGTTATCTGGGTATCACGAGCCGTCTATATCTCCGTCACACTGAAATGTGATCTGGGTATCACGAGCGGTCTATATCTCCGTCAAACTAAAACGTTATCTGGGTATCACGAGCGGTCTATACCTCCGTCAAACTAAAACGTTATCTGGGTATCACGAGTGGTCTATAACTCTGCCACACTGAAACGTTATCTGGGTATCACGAGCGGTCTATACCTCCGTCAAACTAAAACGTTATCTGGGTATCACGAGTGGTCTATAACTCTGCCACACTAAAACGTTATCTGGGTATCACGAGCGGTCTATACGTCCGTCAAACTAAAACGTGATCTGGGTATCACGAGCGGTCTATAACTCTGCCACAATAAAACGTGATCTGGGGTTCACGAGTCGTCTATAACTCCGTCACACTGAAACGTGATCTGGGTATCACGAGCGGTCTATATCTCCGTCAAACTAAAACGTTATCTGGGTATCACGAGCGGTCTATATCTCCGTCACACTGAAATATGATCTGGGTATCACGAGCGGTCTATATCTCCGTCAAACTAAAACGTTATCTGGGTCTCACGAGCGGTCTATACCTCCGTCAAACTAAAACGTTATCTGGGTATCACGAGTGGTCTATAACTCTGCCACAATAAAACGTTATCTGGGTATCACGAGTGGTCTATAACTCCGTCACACTGAAACGTGATCTGGGTATCACGAGCGGTCTATACCTCCGTCAAACAGAAATGTGATCTGGGTATCAAGAGCCGACTATAACTCCGTCACACTGAAATGTGATCTGGTAACACGAGCGGTCTATAACTCCGTCACACTGAAATGTGATCTGGGTATCACGAGCGGTCTATATCTCCGTCAAACTAAAACGTTATCAGGGTATCACGAGTGGTCTATAACTCTGCCACACTTAAACGTGATCTGGGTTTCACGAGTCGTCTATAACTCCGTCACCATGAAACGTGATCTATGTATCACGAGCGGTCTATAACTCCGTCACACTGAAATGTGATCTGGGTATCACGAGCGGTCTATACCTCCGTCAAACTAAAAAGTGATCTGGGTATCACGAGCGATCTTTAACTCTGCCACACTGAAACGTTATCTGGGTATAACGAGCGGTCTATACCTCCGTCAAACTAAAAAGTGATCTGGGTATCACGAGCGATCTATAACTCTACCACACTGAAACGTTATCTGGGTATAACGAGCGGTCTATACCTCCGTCAAACTAAAAAGTGATCTGGGTATCACAAGCGATCTATAACTCTGCCACACTGAAACGTTATCTGGGTATAACGAGCGGTCTATACCTCCGTCAAACTAAAACGTGATCTGGGTATCACGAGCGGTCTATAACTCTGCCACACTCAAACGTTATCTGGGTATCACGAGCGGTCTATACCTCCGTCAAACTAAAACGTGATCAGGGTATCACGAGCGGTCTATAACTCTGCCACACTCAAACGTTACTGGGTATCACGAGCGGTCTATACCTCCGTCAAACTAAAACGTGATCAGGGTATCACGAGCGGTCTATATCTCCGTCAAACTAAAACGTGATCTGGGTATCACGAGCGGTCTATAACTCTGCCACAATAAAACGTGATCTGGGGTTCACGAGTCGTCTATAACTCCGTCACACTGAAACGTGATCTGGGTATCACGAGCGGTCTATATCTCCGTCAAACTAAAACGTTATCTGGGTCTCACGAGCGGTCTATACCTCCGTCAAACTAAAACGTTATCTGGGTATCACGAGTGGTCTATAACTCTGCCACAATAAAACGTTATCTGGGTATCACGAGTGGTCTATAACTCCGTCACACTGAAACACAATCTGGGTATCACGAGCGGTCTATACCTCCGTCAAACAGAAATGTGATCTGGGTATCAAGAGCCGACTATAACTCCGTCACACTGAAATGTGATCTGGTAACACGAGCGGTCTATAACTCCGTCACACTGAAATGTGATCTGGGTATCACGAGCGGTCTATATCTCCGTCAAACTAAAACGTTATCAGGGTATCACGAGTGGTCTATAACTCTGCCACACTTAAACGTGATCTGGGTTTCACGAGTCGTCTATAACTCCGTCACACTGAAATGTGATCTGGGTATCACGAGCGGTCTATACCTCCGCCAAACTAAAAAGTGATCTGGATATCACGAGCGATCTATAACTCTACCACACTGAAACGTTATCTGGGTATAACGAGCGGTCTATACCTCCGTCAAACTAAAACGTGATCTGGGTATCACGAGCAAACTATAACTCTGCCACACTGAAACGTTATCTGGGTATAACGAGCGGTCTATACCTCCGTCAAACTAAAAAGTGATCTGGGTATCACGAGCGATCTATAACTCTACTACACTGAAACGTTATCTGGGTATAACGAGCGATCTATACCTCCGTCAAACTAAAAAGTGATCTGGGTATCACGAGCGATCTATAACTCTGCCACACTGAAACGTTATCTGGGTATAACGAGCGTTCTATACCTCCGTCAAACTAAAACGTGATCTGGGTATCACGAGCGGTCTATAACTCTGCCACACTCAAAAGTTATCTGGGTATCACGAGCGGTCTATACCTCCGTCAAACTAAAACGTGATCAGGGTATCACGAGCGGTCTAACCTCTGCCACACTCAAACGTTATCTGGGTATCACGAGCGGACTATACCTCCGTCAAACTAAAACGTGAGCAGGGTATCACGAGCGGTCTATACCTCCGTCAAACTAAAACGTGATCTGGGTATCACGAGCGGTCTATAACTCTGCCACAATAAAACGTGATCTGGGGTTCACGAGTCGTCTATAACTCCGTCACACTGAAACGTGATCTGGGTATCACGAGCGGTCTATAACTCCGTCACACTGAAATGTGATCTGGGTATCACGAGCGGTCTATATCTCCGTCAAACTAAAACGTTATCTGGGTATCACGAGCGGTCTATATCTCTGCCACAATAAAACGTTATCTGGGTATCACGAGTGGTCTATAACTCCGTCACACTGAAACGTGATCTGGGTATGACGAGCGGTCTATATCTCCGTCAAACTAAAACGTTATCTGGGTATCACGAGTGGTCTATAACTCTGCCACAATATAACGTTATCTGGGTATCACGAGTGGTCTATAACTCCGTCACACTGAAACGTGATCTGGGTATCACGAGCGGTCTATACCTCCGTCAAACAGAAATGTGATCTGGGTATCAAGAGCCGACTATAACTCCGTCACACTGAAATGTGATCTGGGTATCACGAGCGGTCTATATCTCCGTCAAACTAAAACGTTATCTGGGTCTCACGAGCGGTCTATACCTCCGTCAAACTAAAACGTTATCTGGGTATCACGAGTGGTCTATAACTCTGCCACAATAAAACGTTATCTGGGTATCACGAGTGGTCTATAACTCCGTCACACTGAAACGTGATCTGGGTATCACGAGCGGTCTATACCTCCGTCAAACAGAAATGTGATCTGGGTATCAAGAGCCGACTATAACTCCGTCACACTGAAATGTGATCTGGTAACACGAGCGGTCTATAACTCCGTCACACTGAAATGTGATCTGGGTATCACGAGCGGTCTATATCTCCGTCAAACTAAAACGTTATCAGGGTATCACGAGTGGTCTATAACTCTGCCACACTTAAACGTGATCTGGGTTTCACGAGTCGTCTATAACTCCGTCACCATGAAACGTGATCTATGTATCACGAGCGGTCTATAACTCCGTCACACTGAAATGTGATCTGGGTATCACGAGCGGTCTATACCTCCGTCAAACTAAAAAGTGATCTGGGTATCACGAGCGATCTTTAACTCTGCCACACTGAAACGTTATCTGGGTATAACGAGCGGTCTATACCTCCGTCAAACTAAAAAGTGATCTGGGTATCACGAGCGATCTATAACTCTACCACACTGAAACGTTATCTGGGTATAACGAGCGGTCTATACCTCCGTCAAACTAAAAAGTGATCTGGGTATCACAAGCGATCTATAACTCTGCCACACTGAAACGTTATCTGGGTATAACGAGCGGTCTATACCTCCGTCAAACTAAAACGTGATCTGGGTATCACGAGCGGTCTATAACTCTGCCACACTCAAACGTTATCTGGGTATCACGAGCGGTCTATACCTCCGTCAAACTAAAACGTGATCAGGGTATCACGAGCGGTCTATAACTCTGCCACACTCAAACGTTACTGGGTATCACGAGCGGTCTATACCTCCGTCAAACTAAAACGTGATCAGGGTATCACGAGCGGTCTATATCTCCGTCAAACTAAAACGTGATCTGGGTATCACGAGCGGTCTATAACTCTGCCACAATAAAACGTGATCTGGGGTTCACGAGTCGTCTATAACTCCGTCACACTGAAACGTGATCTGGGTATCACGAGCGGTCTATATCTCCGTCAAACTAAAACGTTATCTGGGTCTCACGAGCGGTCTATACCTCCGTCAAACTAAAACGTTATCTGGGTATCACGAGTGGTCTATAACTCTGCCACAATAAAACGTTATCTGGGTATCACGAGTGGTCTATAACTCCGTCACACTGAAACGTGATCTGGGTATCACGAGCGGTCTATACCTCCGTCAAACAGAAATGTGATCTGGGTATCAAGAGCCGACTATAACTCCGTCACACTGAAATGTGATCTGGTAACACGAGCGGTCTATAACTCCGTCACACTGAAATGTGATCTGGGTATCACGAGCGGTCTATATCTCCGTCAAACTAAAACGTTATCAGGGTATCACGAGTGGTCTATAACTCTGCCACACTTAAACGTGATCTGGGTTTCACGAGTCGTCTATAACTCCGTCACACTGAAATGTGATCTGGGTATCACGAGCGGTCTATACCTCCGCCAAACTAAAAAGTGATCTGGATATCACGAGCGATCTATAACTCTACCACACTGAAACGTTATCTGGGTATAACGAGCGGTCTATACCTCCGTCAAACTAAAACGTGATCTGGGTATCACGAGCAAACTATAACTCTGCCACACTGAAACGTTATCTGGGTATAACGAGCGGTCTATACCTCCGTCAAACTAAAAAGTGATCTGGGTATCACGAGCGATCTATAACTCTACTACACTGAAACGTTATCTGGGTATAACGAGCGATCTATACCTCCGTCAAACTAAAAAGTGATCTGGGTATCACGAGCGATCTATAACTCTGCCACACTGAAACGTTATCTGGGTATAACGAGCGTTCTATACCTCCGTCAAACTAAAACGTGATCTGGGTATCACGAGCGGTCTATAACTCTGCCACACTCAAACGTTATCTGGGTATCACGAGCGGTCTATACCTCCGTCAAACTAAAACGTGATCAGGGTATCACGAGCGGTCTAACCTCTGCCACACTCAAACGTTATCTGGGTATCACGAGCGGACTATACCTCCGTCAAACTAAAACGTGAGCAGGGTATCACGAGCGGTCTATACCTCCGTCAAACTAAAACGTGATCTGGGTATCACGAGCGGTCTATAACTCTGCCACAATAAAACGTGATCTGGGGTTCACGAGTCGTCTATAACTCCGTCACACTGAAACGTGATCTGGGTATCACGAGCGGTCTATAACTCCGTCACACTGAAATGTGATCTGGGTATCACGAGCGGTCTATATCTCCGTCAAACTAAAACGTTATCTGGGTATCACGAGCGGTCTATATCTCTGCCACAATAAAACGTTATCTGGGTATCACGAGTGGTCTATAACTCCGTCACACTGAAACGTGATCTGGGTATGACGAGCGGTCTATATCTCCGTCAAACTAAAACGTTATCTGGGTATCACGAGTGGTCTATAACTCTGCCACAATATAACGTTATCTGGGTATCACGAGTGGTCTATAACTCCGTCACACTGAAACGTGATCTGGGTATCACGAGCGGTCTATACCTCCGTCAAACAGAAATGTGATCTGGGTATCAAGAGCCGACTATAACTCCGTCACACTGAAATGTGATCTGGGTATCACGAGCGGTCTATATCATCGTCAACCTAAAACGTTATCTGGGAATCACGAGTGGTCTATACCTCCGTCACACTGAAATGTGAACTGGGTATCACGAGCGGTCTATATCTCCGTCAAACTAAAACGTTATCTGGGTATCACGAGTGGTCTATAACTCTGCCACAATAAAACGTTATCTGGTTATCACGAGTGGTCTATAACTCCGTCACACTGAAACGTGATCTGGGTATCACGAGCGGTCTATACCTCCGTCAAACAGAAATGTGATCTGGGTATCAAGAACCGACTATAACTCCGTCACACTGAAATGTGATCTGGGTATCACGAGCGGTCTATATCTCCGTCAAACTAAAACGTTATCTGGGTATCACGAGTGGTCTATAACTCTGCCACACTTAAACGTGATCTGGGTTTCACGAGTCGTCTATAACTCCGTCACCATGAAACGTGATCTATGTATCACGAGCGGTCTATAACTCCGTCACACTGAAATGTGATCTGGGTATCACGAGCGGTCTATACCTCCGTCAAACTAAAACGTGATCTGGGTATCACGAGCGATCTATAACTCTACCACACTGAAACGTTATCTGGGTATCACGAGCGGTCCATACCTCCGTCAAACTAAAACGTGATCAGGGTATCACGAGCGGTCTATATCTCTGCCACACTCAAACGTTATCTGGGTATCACGAGCGGTCTATACCTCCGTCAAACTAAAACGTGATCAGGGTATCACGAGCGGTCTATAACTCTGCCACACTCAAACGTTATCTGGGTATCACGAGCGGTCTATACCTCCGTCAAACCTAAACGTGATCAGGGTATCACGAGCGGTCTATAACTCTGCCACACTGAAACGTTATCTGGGTATCACGAGCGGTCTATACCTCCGTCAAACTAAAACGTGATCTGGGTATCACGAGCGGTCTATAACTCTGCCACACTCAAACGTTATCTGGGTATCACGAGCGGTCTATACCTCCGTCAAACTAAAACGTGATCAGGGTATCACGAGCGGTCTATAACTCTGCCACACTCAAACGTTATCTGGGTATCACGAGCGGTCTATACCTCCGTCAAACTAAAACGTGATCTGGGTATCACGAGCGGTCTATACCTCTGCCACACTCAAACGTTATCTGGGTATCACGAGCGGTCTATACCTCCGTCAAACTAAAACGTGATCTGGGTATCACGAGCGGTCTATAACTCTGCCACAATAAAACGTTATCTGGGTATCACGAGCGGTCTATACCTCCGTCAAACTAAAACGTGATCTGGGTATCACGAGCGGTCTATAACTCTGCCACAATAAAACGTTATCTGGGTATCACGAGCGGTCTATACCTCCGTCAAACTAAAACGTGATCTGGGTATCACGAGCGGTCTATAACTCTGCCACAATAAAACGTTATCTGGGTATCACGAGCGGTCTATACCTCCGTCAAACTAAAACGTGATCTGGGTATCACGAGCGGTCTATAACTCTGCCACAATAAAACGTTATCTGGGTATCACGAGCGGTCTATACCTCCGTCAAACTAAAACGTGATCTGGGTATCACGAGCGGTCTATAACTCTGCCACACTCAAACGTTATCTGGGTATCACGAGCGGTCTATACCTCCGTCAAACTAAAACGTGATCAGGGTATCACGAGCGGTCTATAACTCTGCCACAATAAAACGTTATCTGGGTATCACGAGCGGTCTATACCTCCGTCAAACTAAAACGTGATCTGGGTATCACGAGCGGTCTATAACTCCGTCAAACTAAAACGTAATCTGGGTATCACGAGCGGTCTATAACTCTGCCACACTGAAACGTTATCTGGGTATCACGAACTGTCTATACCTCCGTCAAACTAAACGTGATCTGGGTTTCTCGAGTCGTCTATAACTCCGTCACACTGAAACGTGATCTGGGTATCACGAGCGGTCTATACCTCCGTCAAACAGAAACGTTATCTGGGTATCACGAACTGTCTATACCTCCGTCAAACTAAAACGTAATCTGGGTATCACGAGCGGTCTATACCTCCGTCACACTGATATGTTATCTGGGTATCACGAGCGGTCTATAACTCCGTCAAAATAAAACGTGATCAGGGTATCACGAGCGGTCTATAACTCCGTCACACTGAAATGTTATCTGGGTATCACGAGCGGTCTATAACTCCGTCAAAATAAAACGTGATCAGGGTATCACGAGCGGTCTATAACTCTGCCACACTGAAACGTTATCTGGGTATCACGAGCGGTCTATAACTCTGCCACACTCAAACGTTATCTGGGTATCACGAGCGGTCTATACCTCCGTCAAACTAAAACGTGATCAGGATATCACGAGCGGTCTTTAACTCTGCCACACTGAAACGTTATCTGGGTATCACGAGCGGTCTATACCTCCGTCAAACTAAAACGTGATCTGGGTATCACGAGCGGTCTATAACTCTGCCACACTCAAACGTTATCTGGGTATCACGAGCGGTCTATACCTCCGTCAAACTAAAACGTGATCTTGGTATCACGAGCGGTCTATAACTCCGTCAAACTAAAACGTAATCTGGGTATCACGAGCGGTCTATACCTCCGTCAAACAGAAACGTTATCTGGGTATCACGAACTGTCTATACCTCCGTCAAACTAAAACGTAATCTGGGTATCACGAGCGGTCTATACCTCCGTCAAACTAAAACGTAATCTGGGTATCACGAGCGGTCTATAACTCCGTCACACTGAAATGTTATTTGGGTATCACGAGCGGTCTATAACTCCGTCAAAATAAAACGTGATCAGGGTATCACGAGCAGTCTAAAATTCCGCTCACTTACGTCTAGTCAAAATTACTAGTTGTCCACGACTTTGATGGACTGAAACCTATACTTTGTATCAGGAGCAGTCTATAATCCCGTCACACTAAAACATAAAATTTTTATCAAAACCGTCTGACTTCGTTGCAATAAAACTCCTGTATACCGCTTGTAAATAACTTTTTGTGACTTAGGATCTATGAACACGAAGTAGTGAAACGTGATCTCCGTTTAAAAAACATTTATAGACTCCTATGTACCAATTTTTTCTTTCACTAGGAATCTCACTCCATTATAGTAGAATCTGATTTTTTTAAAAGTTTTAAGTGACCTAGGTATCACGAGTCGTCTTTAACTCCGCCACACTGCAAAGTGATCTGGGTATCACGAGTCGTCTATAACTCCGTCACACTGAAATGTGATCTGTGTATCACGAGTAGTCTATAACTCCGTCACACTGAAACGTGATCTGGGTATCACGAGTAGTCTATAACTCCGTCACACTGAAACGTAATCTGGGTATCACGAGTAGTCTATAACTCCGTCACACTGAAACGTGATCTGGGTATCACGAGTAGTCTATAACTCCGTCACACTGAAACGTAATCTGGGTATCACGAGTAGTCTATAACTCCGTCACACTGAAACGTAATCTGGGTATCACGAGTAGTCTATAACTCCGTCACACTGAAATGTGATATGGGTACCACGAGTAGTCTATAACTCCGTCACACTGAAATGAGATCTGTGTATCACGAGTAGTATATACCTCCGTCACACTGATATGTGATCTGCATATCACGAGTAGTCTATATAACTCCGTCACACTGAAACGTGATCTGGTTATCACGAGTAGTCTATAACTCCGTCACAATGACACATGATCTGGGTACCACGA
Organism: Aphrophora alni; assembly: GCA_963513935.1. Taxonomy (NCBI): domain Eukaryota; kingdom Metazoa; phylum Arthropoda; class Insecta; order Hemiptera; family Aphrophoridae; genus Aphrophora; species Aphrophora alni. Next base: position 34,487,206 of record OY740769.1, read on the forward strand.
GTAGTCTATAACTCCGTCACACTGAAATGTGATCTGGGTATCGCGAGTAGTCTATAAATCCGTCACAATGAAACATGATCTGGGTATCACGAGAAGTCTATAACTCCGTCACACCGAAACGTGATCTGGTTACCACGAGCGGTCTATAACTCCCTCACACTGAAATGTGATCTGGGTATCACGAGTAGTCTATAACTCCGTCACAATGAAACATGATCTGGGTACCACAAGTAGTCCATTACTCCGTCACACTGAAATGCGATCTGGTTACCACGAGCGTTCTATAACTCCCTTACACTGAAACGTGATCGGGGTATTACAATCAGCCTAGAACTACGTCACACTGAAACATGATCAGGGTATCACGAGTAGTCTATAACTCCGTCACACTGAAATGTGATCTGGTTATCACGATCCGAATATAACTCCGTTACACTGAAATGTTATCTGAGTATCACGAGTAGTCTATAACTCCGTCACACTGAAATGTGATCTGGGTATCACGAGAAGTCTATAACTCCGTCACACTGAAACGTGATCTGGTTATCACGAGCCGAATATAACTCCGTCACATTGAAATGTTATCTGAGTATCACGCGTAGTATATAACTCCGTTACACTGAAATGTGATCTGGGTGCCACGGGCGGTCTATAACTCCCTCACACTGAAATGTGATCTGGGTATCACGAGTAGTCTATAACTCCGTCACACTGAAACGTGATCTGGGTAACACGAACAGTCTATACGTCACACTGAAACGTGATCTAGGTACCACGAGTAGTCTATAACTCCGTCACAATGAAACATGATCTGGGTACCACGAGTAGTCCATTACTCCGTCACACTGAAATGTGATCTGGGTATCACGAGTAGTCTATAACTCCGTCACACTGAAATGTGATCTGGGTATCACGAGTAGTCTATAACTCCGTCACACTGAAATGTGATCTGGGTATCACGACTAGTCTATAAGTCCGTCACACTGAAATGTGATCTGGGTATCACTAGTAGTCTATAACTCCGTCACACTGAAACGTTATCTGGGTACCACGAGTAGTCTATAACTCCGTCATAATGAAACATGATCTGGGTACCACGAGTAGTCCATTACTCCGTCAAAATGAAACATGAACTGGGTATCACGAGCCGACTATAACTCCGTCACACTGAAACGTGATCTGGGTAACACGAGCAGTCTATAACTCCGTCACACTGAAACGTGATCTGGGTAACACGAGCAGTCTATAACTCCGTCACACTGAAATGTGATCTGGGTATCACGCGTAGTATATAACTCCGTCACACTGAAACATAATCTGGGTACCACGAGTAGTCTATAACTCCGTCACACTGAAACATAATCTGGGTATCACGAGTAGTCTATAACTCCGTCACACTGAAATGTGATCTGGGTATCACGACTAGTCTATAAGTCCGTCACACTGAAATGTGATCTGGGTATCACTAGTAGTCTATAACTCCGTCACACTGAAACGTGATCTGGGTACCACGAGTAGTCTATAACTCCGTCATAATGAAACATGATCTGGGTACCACGAGTAGTCCATTACTCCGTCAAAATGAAACATGAACTGGGTATCACGAGCCGACTATAACTCCGTCACACTGAAATGTGATCTGGGTATCACGCGTAGTATATAACTCCGTCACACTGAAACATAATCTGGGTATCACGAGTAGTCTATAACTCCGTCACACTGAAATCTGATCTGGGTATCACGAGTAGTCTATAACTCCGTCACACTGAAATGTGATCTGGGTATCACGCGTAGTATATAACACCGTCACACTGAAACATAATCTGGGTACCACGAGTAGTCTATAACTCCGTCACACTGAAACATAATCTGGGTATCACGAGTAGTCTATAACTCCGTCACACTGAAATGTGATCTGGGTATCACGACTAGTCTATAAGTCCGTCACACTGAAATGTGATCTGGGTATCACTAGTAGTCTATAACTCCGTCACACTGAAACGTGATCTGGGTACCACGAGTAGTCTATAACTCCGTCATAATGAAACATGATCTGGGTACCACGAGTAGTCCATTACTCCGTCAAAATGAAACATGAACTGGGTATCACGAGCCGACTATAACTCCGTCACACTGAAACGTGATCTGGGTATCACGAGCAGTCTATAACTCCGTCACACTGAAACGTGATCTGGGTAACACGAGCAGTCTATAACTCCGTCACACTGAAACGTGATCTGGGTAACACGAGCAGTCTATAACTCCGTCACATTGAAACCTGATCTGGGTAACACGAGTAGTCTATAACTCCGTCACAATGAAACATAATCTGGGTACCACGAGTAGTCTATAACTCCGTCACACTGAAATGTGATCTGGTTATCGTGAGTAGTCTATAACTCCGTCACAATGAAACATGATCTGTTTACCACGAGTAGTCTATAACTCCGTCACACTGAAACATGATCTGGGTACCACGAGTAGTCTATAACTCCGTCACACTGAAACATGATCTGGTTATCACGAGTAGTCTATAACTCCGTCACACTGAAACATGATCTGGGTACCACGAGTAGTCTATAACTCCGTCACACTGAAACATGATCTGGTTATCACGAGTAGTCTATAACTCCGTCATACTGATATATGATTTGGGTATCGCGAGTAGTCTATAAGTCCGTCACAATGAAACATGATCTGGGTACCACGAGTAGTCTATAACTCCGTCACACTGAAACATGATCTGGTTATCACGAGTAGTCTATAACTCCGTCATACTGATATATGATTTGGGTATCGCGAGTAGTCTATAAGTCCGTCACAATGAAACATGATCTGGTTATCACGAGTAGTCTATAACTCCGTCACACTGAAACATGATCTGTTTACCACGAGTAGTCTATAAGTCCGTCACAATGAAACATGATCTGGGTACCACGAGTAGTCTATAACTCCGTCACACTGAAACATGATCTGGGTACCACGAGTAGTCTATAACTCCGTCACACTGAAACATGATCTGGGTATCACGCGTAGTATATAACTCCGTTACTCTGAAATGTGATCTGGGTATTCGAGTAGTCTATAACTCCGTCATAATGAAACATGATCTGGGTTCCACGAGTAGTCTATAACCCCGTCACAATGAAACATAATCTGGGTACCACGAGTAGTCTATAACTCCGTCACACTGAAATGTGATCTGGGTATCGTGAGTAGTCTATAACTCCGTCACAATGAAACATGATCTGTTTACCACGAGTAGTCTATAACTCCGTCACACTGAAACATGATCTGTTTACCGCGAGTAGTGTATAACTCCGTCAGTCTGAAACATGATCTGGGTACCACGAGTAGTCTATAACTCCGTCACACTGAAACATGATCTGGTTATCACGAGTAGTCTATAACTCCGTCATACTGATATATGATTTGGGTATCGCGAGTAGTCTATAAGTCCGTCACAATGAAACATGATCTGGGTACCACGAGTAGTCTATAACTCCGTCACACTGAAACATGATCTGGTTATCACGAGTAGTCTATAACTCCGTCATACTGATATATGATTTGGGTATCGCGAGTAGTCTATAAGTCCGTCACAATGAAACATGATCTGGGTACCACGAGTACTCTATAACTCCGTCACACTGAAACATGATCTGGTTATCACGAGTAGTCTATAACTCCGTCATACTGATATATGATTTGGGTATCGCGAGTAGTCTATAAGTCCGTCACAATGAAACATGATCTGGGTACCACGAGTAGTCTATAACTCCGTCACACTGAAACATGATCTGGTTATCACGAGTAGTCTATAACTCCGTCATACTGATATATGATTTGGGTATCGCGAGTAGTCTATAAGTCCGTCACAATGAAACATGATCTGGTTATCACGAGTAGTCTATAACTCCGTCACACTGAAACATGATCTGGGTACCACGAGTAGTCTATAAGTTCGTCACAATGAAACATGATCTGGGTACCACGAGTAGTCTATAACTCCGTCACACTGAAACATGATCTGGGTCCTACGAGTAGTCTATAACTCCGTCACACTGAAACATGATCTGGGTACCACGAGTAGTCTATAACTCCGTCACACTGAAACATGATCTGGTTATCACGAGTAGTCTATAAGTTCGTCACAATGAAACATGATCTGGGTACCACGAGTAGTCTATAACTCCGTCACACTGAAACATGATCTGGGTACCAAGAGTAGTCTATAACTCCGTCACACTGAAACATGATCTGTTTACCACGAGTAGTCTATAAGTTCGTCACAATGAAACATGATCTGGGTACCACGAGTAGTCTATAACTCCGTCACACTGAAACATGATCTGGGTACCACGAGTAGTCTATAACTCCGTCATACTGATATATGATTTGGGTATCGCGAGTAGTCTATAAGTCCGTCACAATGAAACATGATCTGGGTACCACGAGTAGTCTATAACCCCGTCACAATGTAACATGATCTGTTTACCACGAGTAGTCTATAAGTCCGTCACAATGAAACATGATCTGGGTACCACGAGTAGTCTATAACTCCGTCACACTGAAACATGATCTGTTTACCACGAGTAGTCTATAAGTCCGTCACAATGAAACATGATCTGTTTACCACGAGTAGTCTATAACTCCGTCACACTGAAACATGATCTGGGTACCACGAGTAGTCTATAACCCCGTCACAATGAAACATAATCTGGGTACCACAAGTAGTCTATAACTCCGTCACACTGAAACATGATCTGGTTATCACGAGTAGTCTATAACTCCGTCACAATGAAACATGATCTGTTTACCACGAGTAGTCTATAAGTCGGTCACAATGTAACATGATCTGGGTACCACGAGTAGTCTATAACTCCGTCACACTGAAACATGATCTGTTTACCACGAGTAGTCTATAAGTCCGTCACAATGAAACATGATCTGTTTACCACGAGTAGTCTATAACTCCGTCACACTGAAACATGATCTGGGTACCACGAGTAGTCTATAACCTTGTCACAATGAAACATAATCTGGGTACCACAAGTAGTCTATAACTCCGTCACACTGAAACATGATCTGGTTATCACGAGTAGTCTATAACTCCGTCACAATGAAACATGATCTGTTTACCACGAGTAGTCTATAAGTCCGTCACAATGAAACATAATCTGGGTACCACAAGTAGTCTATAACTCCGTCACACTGAAACATGATCTGGTTATCACGAGTAGTCTATAACTCCGTCACAATGAAACATGATCTGTTTACCACGAGTAGTCTATAACTCCGTCACAATGAAACATAATCTGGGTACCACGAGTAGTCTATAACTCCGTCACAATGAAACATGATCTGTTTACCACGAGTAGTCTATAACTCCGTCACACTGAAACATAATCTGGGTACCACGCGTAGTCTATAACTCCGTCACAATGAAACATGATCTGTTTACCACGAGTAGTCTATAACTCCGTCACAATGAAACATGATCTGTTTACCACGAGTAGTCTATAACTCCGTCACACTGAAACATAATCTGGGTACCACGAGTAGTCTATAACTCCGTCACACTGAAACATGATCTGGGTACCACGAGTAGTCTATAAGTCCGTCACAATGAAACATGATCTGTTTACCACGAGTAGTCTATAACTCCGTCACACTGAAACATGACCTGGGTACCACGAGTAGTCTATAACCCCGTCACAATGAAACATAATCTGGGTACTACGAGTAGTCTATAACTCCGTCACACTGAAACATGATCTGGTTATCACGAGTAGTCTATAACTCCGTCACAATGAAACATGATCTGTTTACCACGAGTAGTCTATAACTCCGTCACACTGAAACATGATCTGGGTACCACGAGTAGTCTATAAGTCCGTCACAATGAAACATGATCTGTTTACCACGAGTACTCTATAACTCCGTCACAATGAAACATAATCTGGGTACCACGAGTAGTCTATAACTCCGTCACACTGAAACATGATCTGGTTATCACGAGTAGTCTATAACTCCGTCACAATGAAACATGATCTGTTTACCACGAGTAGTCTATAACTCCGTCACACTGAAACATGATCTGGGTACCACGAGTAGTCTATAACTCCGTCACACTGAAACATGATCTGGGTACCACGAGTAGTCTATAACTCCGTCACACTGAAACATGATCTGGGTACCACGAGTAGTCTATAAGTCCGTCACAATGAAACATGATCTGGGTACCACGAGTAGTCTATAACTCCGTCACAATGAAACATGATCTGTTTACCACGAGTAGTCTATAACTCCGTCACACTGAAACATGATCTGGGTACCACGAGTAGTCTATAACTCCGTCACACTGAAACATGATCTGGTTATCACGAGTAGTCTATAAGTCCGTCACAATGAAACATGATCTGTTTACCACGAGTAGTCTATATCGTCACACTGAAACATGATCTGGGTACCACGAGTAGTCTATAACTCCGTCACACTGAAACATGATCTGGTTATCACGAGTAGTCTATAACTCCGTCACACTGATATATGATTTGGGTATCGCGAGTAGTCTATAAGTCCGTCACAATGAAACATGATCTGGGTACCACGAGTAGTCTATAACTCCGTCACACTGAAACGTGATCTGGGTACCACGAGTAGTCTATAACTCCGTCACAATGAAACATGATCTGGGTACCACGAGTATTCCATTACTCCGTCACAATGAAACATGATCTGGGTATCACGAGCCGACTATAACTACGTCACACTAAAACGTGATCTGGGTAACACGAGCAGTCTATAACTCCGTCACACTGAAATGTGATCTGGGTACCACGAACCGACTATAACTCCGTCACACTGAAATGTGATCTGGGTACCACGAACCGACTATAACTCCGTCACACTGAAATGTGATCTGGGTACCACGAGTAGTCTATAACTCCGTCACACTGAAACATGATCTGTGTATCACGAGCAGTCTATAACTCCGTCACACTGGAATGTGATCTGGGTACCACGGACCGACTATAACTCCGTCACAATGAAACATGATCTTGGTACCACGAGTAGTCTATAACTCCGTCACACTGAAACATGATCTGTGTATCACGAGCAGTCTATAACTCCGTCACACTGGAATGTGATCTGGGTATCACGGGTAGTCTATAACTCCGTCACACTGAAATGTGATCTGGGTATTACGAGTAGTCTATAACTCCGTCACAATGAAACATGATCTGGGTTCCACGAGCCGACTATAACTCCGTCACACTGAAATATGATCTGGGTATCACGAGTAGTCTATAAGTCCGTCACAATGAAACATGATCTGGGTACCACGAGTAGTCTATAACTCCGTCACACTGAAACATGATCTGGGTATCACGAGTAGTCTATAACTCCGTCACAATGAAACATGATCTGGGTACCACGAGTAGTCTATAACTCCGTCACACTGAAATGTGATCTGGGTATCGCGAGTAGTCTATAACTCCGTCACACTGAAATGTGATGTAGCACTTTACGTCTAGTCAAAATTACTAGTTGTCCACGACTTTGATGGACTGAAACCTATACTCTGTAGCAGGAGCAGTCTATAATTCCGTCACACTAAAATGTAATTTTTTTATCAAAACCATCTGACTTCATTGCAGTAAAACGTTTCTTGTATATCGCTTGTAAATAACTCTTTGTGACTTAAAATCTATGAACACGAAGTAGTTAAACGTCATCACAGTTTAAAGAGCAGTTAATGACTTCTTTGTACCAAATTTTTGTTTTACTAGTAATCTTACTCAATTACAATGGAATCTTATTTATTTTTATAAAGGTTTTATGACTCTATGGTACTGAAACTTGAACCGGTTTAACGTGTAATTTATTACCCCGATGGACTAAAACGTGAACGGGTATTATACGCTGTCCACATATTTTTGTCATGTAATCGATTATTCCGTCGCACTGAAATGTGAACTATTTTTCACATTTATTTATTAACTAGTCGCAATAAAACATGATTCTTTCAGGTATAATTTAAAATCCCGACGCACTGAAATCTGGAATCTGTGTCTCGGTAATCTCCACTGTCTCACTAAAATCTTATTCTCGTTTTATCAATTACTCCGTCGCACTGAAACGTGAACTCTGTTTTACGTGTAATCTACTACCTTGTCGCACAAAATTGAACTTTGTATCATCTTGACTTGAAAGGTTTCCCGTGTAGCTATTCCCTTATTGCAATGAAACGTGTTTTTTTTAATCTGTTACATCGTCGCCCTGAACGTGACCACAGTTTCAGGTATAATCTATCATCCCGTTTCAGTAAAATATGATCTTTAGTTTACGTGTAATCTACGACCCCCTCGTACTGAAACGTAAACTCTTTGTTCACATGTCCCCTTTGACCTTGTCATATTCAGTCGTGATCTTTGTTCACTCCGTGTTCTATTATAGTTAAACGTGATTTTAGTGCTTACTTGCTCCTCATGACCTTGCACAGTTACAAATTTGCTCACTTAACTTTTAGAGTTTCAATCACACTTTTTAAGATTATAAAAGGATTATTGGTTTTTGCTTTAAATTGATATCTCTGTTCACTCAGATCACATATTTTAATAATCTATGTTGGCACTATATGCACGTCTTACGTGTTTAAATTGGTTCGTATAAAACAAAATACTATCTTTCAAATGTAAACAGATGGGGTAATATCGATACTAACGGGCATCACACAAACAACAGAAATCAAAGTGATAATTATTACGATAACAAGACTTTATCACATCAGCCTAAATCAAACTAGAGTCGAGAAATTATTAAAAGCTCTGATAAAACCAGCTTAGCTTGTATTTGTATTTTATCCCTATTCTGAGGATACGTTAAGCACGAATATGTAGGAAACGATCTATCTGTATTGAAATACATTGCGTAATCACGTTAAAAATCTAGATTAAAAAATAAATAATAGGTTTACAATTTAGGGTTAAATCCGCCACTATCATCTTTAGTATTAGTTTTCTATATACTAACTCTTGTTCTCTTCCTACCGTAATTAAATTATTCGTGGACTTTTGGTTTTCATTTACAGCTATTTTTTTAAAGGCAATAATGACGGGAATGGTTTTATCCTTTAAACACAAAAAATATATAACCATATCATAACCTCACCTAATTTTCACAGTCCGCCATATAATCCGGCTTAGGCCAAAAAAAAAAGTTTTGATGAACCCAACCTGGTGTAAGGTCAATATGACCTTACACTATTTCCAATACTTCTTTTTAAAATTATTTCTAAACATTTCGTTAAGATTTCACTACATTATAACCTCTAAAGTTTAGATTAAAACATATGGAACTAAAATTCGGATTTGAAAGAAAGATTGATACCTGGATGTAATTGGTGTAAGCTTTAAGAACAGCTGAACACTATCGTTCAGCCTGTATATTACATACTGGAATGAGAAATGAAGATAACAGGATGAATATTATGTGTAAAAACTTACAAGATACAGAGTAATGTGAATAAAATTATTTAACATCCAGCGTTGTTAGTCAGTAGATGAAGAATTTGCTCTAGAACGAGTGAGTCAATAAATGCTCAAATGAGTATAAATATGGAGTAAGTTATCACTGGATTTAAGTAGAATCCGGGAAAACATAAGACTTGCTTGTGAGAGCAGTTACTCGCTTTGTACCGATAAGTAGTTAATTCCTAATAATCCACAGGTATAAGTTTACATACATATTGTTTATTTTATATACATTTTGTTTTTTAAACGTATTTTGACTGATTTGTTCATTACGATTATTTATTTAGATTTTTCAGTATTTTCTGATATTTTTCTTCCCCTCGTAGTTTTGTTACATTAATCTCCATCATTACCTTCTTCATCATCAATGTCACTACATTGTGCAGTACACCACAAGGAACAACTCATTTAGGAACACTGTCTGTGGAAACTCTTATACAATATCCTAGAATTGGGAATTGATATTTTTACTGTCTATGGGACTTTCACTAGAGTGAATTTGGTTAAAATTGCGCTGTTGTTCACAGCGAGAACTGTTGTAAGCTTGAAAGATGTAATCTATCACGATGAAATTCCATAATATGAATCCCTAAATAAGCTACCAGTACCAAAAAACCGGGAATTAGTTTCTCGTTTCGTCATGGACACCACGAAGCCTATACTCCATTTAGGCTTCTATACTTTACACTACCATCACTTGTAGCCTACAACGTTTATGCTTACGTATCACTTAAACTCTAAATATTCCTCATCAAATAGATATAACTTCCTAATTTGACGATGTGTGCAGTAAAATCGAATTTACCATAACGGCTTTGTTTCATTTAATTCTCTCAATGTAATAGTAAAATAGATCCAGTTCGGAGCTATCTCTGTTATCCATCACATTCCACACTGTCGAACGGTCGACACCAAGATCTTGAACAACTCGTTATAAACTTGGATTGCCAAAACACCTTAAAAATATTTCTTTTTTTTCTCCTATGAGGAAAGAACACATCCACGCGTATAATTAATATTTGAGAGGAACTCTTGTTTCAAAGAGACAATACTTTCATTTACAAACAGTATCTCTTTTTGGTATTTTATTTCACTCATAAATAAACTCTTTCTTCTGATAAAGAATTTTAAAATATCAGTTAAAGGTTAAGGTGGGGCTATAAATGAGCTGGTGAGTAGAAGTGTCCTTACTATGGTGCTTAACGCCTTTCTTTTATACAATATAATAAAACAAATGTATATACCACATTTACAATGATCTTCATACAAATATTTCTAATATTTTAAATATTCAGACACTGATATAAATTATTACTGCCTCTAATGCAATTTGTATATAGTTATTATTCTGCAATGTTTACACATTTTTTAGAACCCCAAAAACATTTTAATGAGTTAAATGGAAATTCTTCTCCTCTTTTAAAATTACTTTTTTTCTTATCAGAGTTTACTAATTGCAATAACCCCGGTCGTTTTAATGGCTAGTGGTCCTGCGTGAGGGCTCAAAGTTATGGTCTTGACCCAGTATTGTGAGTAAGTGGGAATTTAAGATTTTGTAAATCCTGGTTGAGAAATCAAACATTATGGTTGTAGGAACTCAGACACCCTGACCACAGATTAACCGACAGAAAAGTTACTAGTAGGCTTAGGGTCTTCACGGACTGTTGTACCATCTACAAACTGGAGGAGTAGGTAACTTTCCTTTTAACATTTCCTTCCTTCAGGCTATACGAAACCAATCCCATAGTAATGTTATATGAAATGACAGTAGCTTCTTACTAGGCCTACATTCAACCTTAACCAGATCGTGTCGCTCCTTTCGTAATATTCGCCTTACTACAAAACTACTTCTTCGTCAAAATTATATTTGAGTTCTTTGAGTTCTACGGTAAGGGACCCTCACTTGAAATCCAACCAGTATCCGCGTGAACACGAGGGTTTTTAAATAAGGTGGTTACTCCTCCCCTTAGGCCTGATAGTGCAGAGATGAAGAAATATATATATATATATATATATATATATATATATATATATATATATATATATATGTAATTATTAATAAATATTCATTTATACTATATTCTATTTTTCATTACGAACTAACAAAAGTACCGTAATGGTGAGTTATCGGTGGTTGATAAAACGGCCACCTCCAATCCATTGACCCATCACCCACATTGTATATCCATTTAGTTTACTATAATAATTTACTCCACAGTATAAATTTGTAACTGAATTATATCTTGAAGTACATCCTTGGGTATAAAAATGAAAAAAAAAATTAATGACAATATCAAAATTCAAGATGTTTCAACATCAACTTCATGTATCCTTTCCTTTCATTGTATAAACCTTCACCATTTATGAAAATTTTATTGAAATTAATTAAGTCTCCTACATTCAAAGATATCTAATGGTCATTATAGTGATATTGTGTCCATTCATCTTTTGGAGCGTTGGGGGAGGGGGGGTATTTGACAACTATTGTAAGCAAAATAGGTGAAGTCAATTTTTATTATGTTAACATTATCAGTTTTGGTACCTTGGTATTATTTTAAATAATCCCTAACCTAAAGTTGCTAGGTAAAAATCTTTTTGATGTCTTTTAAAGAAAAACTAACCTCTTTTTGGGGTTCTGTAACCCAAACTGTACTGAAGACTGCTCAAGACGGGTTTCACCTATGTTTACTAGGATGGAGCAAATTGAGAGTTATTTGAGACAAGATATTCCTCAGGTAGAGATTTTAGTTCCTTATTTTTTAACTTAAATAGACTTTAATGAAATTTCCATCGATTCGTCTTCTTTTCACGGTGCTACAACCTATCTAGAGTCAGGAACTCTCATAATTTCAACCGCCAGTCTTAATTGTTTAACGTTGATTCTATCTAGTTTTTCAGACCCAAAATGGAAAACGAGTCCGTTGCCACATCATCCTGCAATCTCAACTTTTGTATGCCAATCCTACTTCTGGAAAATATGTGTTCCTAGTATCGTTTTTTGGGGATCTGGTCATTGGACATAATTTTTATATGACCAGTTTATCTTAGACGGCATACCTTAATGTATCTGATAAGATCTACATCTCTGTAGAGGTCAGAAAGCTCTAAATTTGTTCGGCGTCTACATAGTTTGAGAACATAGCGGGCAAAAATACTTTTTCCAAATCCTGCAATAAATTCTGAGCACCGTGCTATCTCTGTCACACTGAAATTCTGAGCACCGTGCTCAGAATTTATTGCAGGATTTGGAAAAAGTATTTGCTCTAGATAGCTCTAGATTTGCTCTAGATTTGACTCTAGATAGGTTGCTGACCTCCTTCCATGTCCAACATTTATATACAGTGGTTCAAGGTTTTCAATGTTCAGTTTGTCGAAAACTTTTACTTCGAGGAATCGATTTAACATGAGGGACACGATGTGGATGGGTTAGCATTCAGGTCAGGTAACAATGACTAGTAGAGAAAATAAAAATTATAAGATTTCAAACTCACTTTAAGATCAGAAATGTTCTATTTAAATCAATAAAATTTTTCTGAATAGGCGAGAATTATTAAATGGACACTGCCCATTAAAATACCACATTCGTATAGGCTATAGAGCAGCATGTATTTCGGATCAGAGACAGCAGAACAAATTTTGTATTTTTTCCACGAAGATTTAGAAGTAAACCATTGTAGAGCCCATAGCCTTTACGGATATTAATCCTAAAATTATCAAGGGTTTGATACGAGCAATAGGGGCTATCTGAAATGAATTTTAGTCAACCCATAGTCATATAATATTACACAATACATCAATTTTGATTTGCACTTGTTGGATTTCAAATAACAATAGAAGATCAAAAGAGAGAGACAGACAGAGAGAGAGAGAGAGAGAGAGAGAGAGAGAGAGAGAGAGAGAGAGAGAGAGAGAGAGAGAGAGAGAGAGAGAGAGAGAGAGAGAGAGAGAGAGAGAGAGAGAGAGAGAGAGAGAGAGAGAGAGAGAGAGAGAGAGAGAGAGAGAGAGAGAGAGAGAGAGAGAGAGAGAGAGAGAGAGAGAGAGAGAGAGAGAGAGAGAGAGAGAGAGAGAGAGAGAGAGAGAGAGAGAGAGAGAGAGAGAGAGAGAGAGAGAGAGAGAGAGAGAGAGAGAGAGAGAGAGAGAGAGAGAGAGAGAGAGTTATGTCAATCTCATTTGCTTCTTCTTATTTAATTTTATTTCTTAGAGCTCAATACAGACACTCGAAATATTTTCTCAGGGCAAGCCTTCTTCATTTGTGTTATAAAATAAAACCTCACGTTTTAACTGTCAAAAGAATTAAAATGAACTAGTTTTCATAAAATATAATCACTTAGTCCGTTGTCAAGTGTAATTATCTGAGAAACTAATTATATCATAAAGACTGTGCTCAATCTTATGATTCCCAGTTTAACAATCAATATTGTTAAAGTTATCAAACTATTGTAATGATCGATTCTTAAAACAATGAGACTTTGAAATAAAACACGTATAACAAGTAACCATTTGTATGGTTAGATACATTTGTAACCACGTCGGCAGACGAGGATAAGCGTCATGAAATCAATCAGGAGTATTTGTGTAGCTGTGACACTTTTGTGTTTGATACAGGTATTTCATTGACTGTTTGTTTTTAAGTTTTTAATTGACTTAACAGGATATAAGATAGGGATTTCAATCAAATTTAAGTATAACTAATAAGGACAGGATTTAAAATGTTTTACCAGTTGGTATATTAGGTGTTACTACTTGTATAATTTATATATTATGTAATTGGTTTTAGTTGTACGCTATTTAAATTTAATATCGTAAATGATACCCTATAAACTTGAAAAATCTAATTCTATATCAATCTATATTAAATCGTAAAAACTAAATACATTGAAAAGTTAATTTTAAACACAGTTTCTTTTAAATATGAGTCTACAATATTTTAGATTTCAAGATTTCATTCAAATTTCTGACACTTACAAATTAGTGTCTTAGAGTTAAAACGTAAAGACACAGTTACATTGTACCTCTTTTTTTTTACGAAATCAAGAACCTCGTAAAAACATAAATTTAATTTGACATTTATCTAAATTCTCAAATTTGAGGTTGCCAACAAATTTAGATTGATTTATCATTTTATTCTACATTTTTGTATTACAAGAAGTTTTTTACTACTGACTGAAAATTGAGTGAATATTTCCTTAAACATTTTGAAGATTCCTTATAACAAAACCAAGTTATAATGTATGAAAAAAATGCAAAAAATAATATTCACTTAAAAATACTGAGCAAAACGTGTTTAAAATTCGTAATCAGTTATGCGAAAGGTATTAATATACATATTGTACATTTGATAATATAGTAATAAAAAAAGGTATTAATATACATATTGTACTTTTGATAATATAGTAATAAAAAAAGGTATTAATATACATATTGTACTTTTGACAATGTAGTTATATAAAATGTACTAATATATTGTTCATTTGACAATATACAGTAGTCATATAAAAGGTACTAATATTCTACAATATATTGTAAATTTGACTATATAGTTAGGGGGGTCTATATAAAAGGTAGTAATATATATTTTACAATATACATTTTACAATGTAGTCATGTAAAAGGTACTAATATACATATTTTAAATTTACAATATAGTCATATAAAAGGTACTAATATACATATTGTAAATATGACAATATAGTCATATAAAAGGTACTAATTATACATTTTATATATTTTATATTTTTCATTATAGTCAAACATAATTAAATACTTTCCTTTAGTATTTTAGGATTTTAGAGAATTAAAAATCCTCTTTTAATCTATAGCTAATATTGTTAATAGCGTTAGAAAATTAATTCAACATAGTTTCACACAAACTAAATTTATTGTCCAAATATTTCAGTGCAATATTTAAATTACACAAGTATTTTCATCATTGTATATATTTAACAAATCAATATCTAAAAGCCTATCATTTTTTAAACTATATTTTACAGCCAAAATGATTTTAATAATTAATAATTTAAATCAATTTGTTTTTCTCTAGAACGTGGGCAAATAAATAACTTTTTACAGAGTTCTTTATTCTGATGTTTATTTGCAACACTACTAAACCTAATTATACAGATTTATCATATATAAGCAATTATGTTTTTTTTGTAATTTTAAGAGTGATTTTGAAAGAACTTGAATTTTTGAAAGAAATTATCGAGTGATCAAACTTTCCAACTGTCTACAATTTTTTCTTTTTAATTTAATGAATGAATGAATGTGTATTTAATTGTTTTTGTTTTTTTACAACATAAAAATATTTGTTCCTTTTTTACAAAATATATTTGTATTTCGTATGAAATTAATAATGTTGACTATACACTAAAACATAAAATACACATAAAAAAATAAGATTAGAAAATTAATTTGATTTGACTAAAGTAGACGAAACTGCAGCCGACCGAGCCCAACAAAATAAACAATAACTTTACCTAAGGTTACAAAATTTAAAAAACTTCCTATCTTAATTACTTTAACACTTTCACTACCAGGCGTATTATGGGCGTTTTCGCTGTAAAATGCCAAAACGTGTTAGTAAATTATTTTTATTGCAATATCATTTGTATACCCTAAAATTAAATTTAAAAAATATATAGGGTAAAAGTATACCCTAAAATTATGATTTTAACCCAAATAAATTGTAATAGCGGTGTCGGAAGTATCGGACCGACATGGTTTTTTTATAACGAAAATGGTACTTGTAAATGAAGCTGTCGGCCATATTGGCACGACGCTGTTAATACGTAATTTTGTTTCAGTGACGTTTTCAACTCTCTGCTTCGGCCGCCAATTCTCTATTCTATCGGCTGCCTGTCTGTCACTATTGCAGATCTTTGTTCTCACTAGTTGCTTTCTGTACTGTGTTAGTGTTTTTAAAGTGTTCTGGCTTTTGTAAATAAACTGTAAATAGATTACAATATAACAGTGTATAAAGCGTTTTAGTATTCCAATAGTTTAAAGTTTGATTATAACACATAAGAATGAGTGATCAGGTAGTGCCATCGGAAACTGATTTGTCCGGTGCGTTGAGTGCTGGTGAAAACACAGTTGAGGACTCGGCGAGTGACAATGTGGAAGTTACCGATGCTGACCCCGATTTTGCCCCTAGTGGTAGAAGTGAATACTGTATGCATCTGTGTTAGACATAGACATTAATTTTTTTTTTTTTTTTTGGTTTTGAAAATGAAATTGATAACATGACTAGTACTTCTCTATCCACGCCTACAACAATTGCATTAAGGACAAACATGATTTACTGACCTTATGAAAGAGTCTCAAATCGTTCATTTCTAAGTGGAATTTTATAATCAACCGACTCTTGTATTGCACAAAGCCTATTTTCATTTGTGCGATCTCTTTGTCTTCTTCGTCTCCCTTTGTCACTTAAGATACCTTCTTTGTCCTCGTGTGCCTATTCTTGCGGGGATTGTATGACTGGAAAAGTTATTTATTTGAAAATTATCATTTATTTTCAATAGTTTAAAATATTATACGTTACAAAAACGTACATAAATGGAAAAATATAATACAACATTTATTAAAATAACTTAAACAATAAACTGTTAAAAATCAAAGACTAATAAAAATTTAACAACTATAACCAGATTTGTTAAACTACCACCACCAAACTAAATTTCTTGTAACACTTATCAAAAATTATAACTAAACAACTCCTGAAAGACACAGATTTCATTATTTTTATGAAAACACTACTAAACTATCATAAATCCTAAATAAAAACAATAGGAAAAGTAATAAAGCAGTTAAAAAGCAATCGCTAACCAACTTCAGAGTTTAAAAGGCTAACTAATACACTTTTAAGGGCACTTAAAATATAACAAAATTGTGTACCAACCCATACACACAGACTTAATAAGTCGTAAGCATCAATAAGGTTTCTTGTTGTTTTCGTAAAGGTTTTTTACGGGTAACAGAGTGACCAAATCTTTGAATTTGAATAGTTTTAATTATGAGATGATAACATTCATTTTTAAAAACTCTCTCAATTGCTTGTAATAATTAAATTAGGGAATAATTTATTGATTGGTCATTAATTTCACAACACACGATAGTTAGAAATTATTGTTGAAAGAGTAAAATATTTCCATTATATTTATTTTAAAGAAAATCTTGCTGTTATGAATTTTTGTGTTTAATATATGTTTTTAATAAAATAATATTCTCCAATTATATTTATAATGGAGCTTCCTATACAAATTAAAATTTTGACCTAAAATACTAAACAGGCATGATTTTAATTTAAGAACTCACTAATTATATATTTGAATATAATCTTGGCAATATAATTTTCACTTCATTTTCAGGGGAACCTTTGTTGTGGTCTGATTTTGCTCATCAACAACTGGCTTTGTTGTTCATTATTTGGTTTTCAGTATCACATATGATAAACGTCCTGCTATCTATCTAGCTCTAGGCTTGGGATTGATTTCTTCATTGAATCAAGTTAATCATACCAAACCTTTGTTTCAAATATTATTAAAATATTCATATTAGTACAGGCTAGGCCTAATTTAATATTGTTTTGAGTTATTTAAGCTGATGACCCTAATAAGCTGTTTTATCTGTTACATTTAATGCCAAAACCTTGTTTCAAATACTATTACAAATTTATTCATATTAGCCTAGGCTAGTCTAACTTGAAACTGTTTTGTATAATTGAATCATTAAAGCTGGTAAACCTAATAAGCTAAATATGCTTGTTATAATTTAGGAAAAAACTTTGTTTTAAATATTGTCCAAAATTATTTATATTAGTCCAGGTTAGGCCTAACCTAAAATTATCATAATAACTTGATTATTGATGACGATGAATCGTCTTATTTATATGTTATGTTAAGCAGATGGTTGCTATTGTAATAAATATAAAATTGGCTACAAATTGACAAATGTAAATCCTAGTTTTTAATGATATTACATAGTTTTGTTAGAATCTCGACGTTGTGCACAATTTGATATAATATTAAAGATGTTTCATTATAAAAATAGCCAATTAACTTTCCTTTCTTTCTGAAAGGGGGCGAACAACTCAGTAATAATAATATCGTTATATAATAGTTTAAAATGGTTGTGAACAGTTTATTATTTTGTAAGTAGTGAAGTGAAAACAACTATAGAGTGAAAGACAATTTTTGTTTAGTGCTGATTAATATCGCTAATGATGGAAGATGATATGCGAATTTCAACAAACTATGCGTGGTGTTTGTTATTTAAGTTATTGAAACTTTAGTAGACTAAAGCTACAAATTACAACTAATGTATTCATATCAGATTAAGTATCTACTGTATGGTAACATTTTAGCGTTTCTCATGAACTACGCTGGGTTTGAAAAAAGCGTAGTTATGAGAAGAGACGATATGATTTCTTCTGCACAGCGATGAAGAAGACCCATATTCTTTCATTTAACATGGATTGATGGGATTGAAAAAAACAACTTATTCAATTTCTAATTTTATAAATAGTAAGTACATTGAAATTTAATGGTTAATATTAATAATTAATTCCTGCAAGGATTAATAATTCTTGAGATGGACGAATGTATAAATTACTATAGTAAATTTAAATGTAAAAAGTTTACCATTTTTCTTTAGTAATTGATGATATGGAAATACACAAACCACACATAATTATTTAGTTTTAAAAACTGTTACTCAAAGCCATCCGCACATGTGATTTCGCTTAAATTTATGAAGCCAAGTTTTGTACATTGTATTTGTTCCCGAATAGATTAATGTATTTATAGTTGTTATAAAACACACAATTAATAAGTAACAAAAAGTAACTAAAATTTTCATATAGTGACTGGTTCAATAAATATCATTAATATATAATAATCCTAAACTATGTAAAGCATCAATTTTACAGGTTTTAAATAAAAAATTAGGTTTCACCATTAGACACATTATACAACGAAAGTGACCTAGTTGGAAAGAGACCTACTTTTTGTCCTCCTTTCATCAACCATTGACTAATCTGACCTTTAAACATAGCATCAGTATCAAAAACAGTTTCTTCATTGCACTTGGAAATATTTTGTTAACATTGTTTACGGACAGAAACAAGAAACAAAAATTGTTCACCAGTTTAATTAGGAGTAAGTGAGTATATACATTATGTTTGTTATTAATAACACTCTTTCATAACATGGTACCAGTATTTAGCACTACAATTGTATTTAATAATTTATCAGATGAATATCTATAACAGACCTAATAATTGCTTGTTGGGTAATAATCAATGGCTATACAAAGAAGAAGAAGAAGAAAGTAAAGCACCTCTTCAAACTTCCTGTACGTCATAATAGTAAGAATTTTATATGTTTCAAAAACTACGTTTATTTAAAAAAAAAAAAAATTAATTAATGTATATGCAACATATTTAAAAGAAAATAAACGTCCACTTTTTTGTTTTATTTTTAATAAAAAGTGAGGTTATTTATAAACATAAAAACAAAAATGAGGTTATTTATAAATATAATAACAAAACTGCCAGATATTTCAAATACCAAATTCCTTCATTCTCAAGCTAGTAAGGTACAGTTGCCACATATATTCTTAGTGATCGTTACCTTGGTCAAATATCCGCCTAAAACATTTAACGATTTAATTGTAGAATATTTTTATAAAAACTCCTAATCTGATTAAGAACATAATCCTGGTAGAAACGGTGTACATCAAAGCTGTGTCATCAGCAAACATGAGTAATTGACCACATAGTCACTTCACACTTGTAAAAAAATTAAATGGCACATTTTTGATCTTTAATAATTAACTTGCAACTTATATACGCACGTAAACAATTTTGAATCCTGCAGTTTCAAATCATCTCAAAGTTATATGTAGACAACCAAACATTTAAAATTAGTTTATACTGAGTCTTATTCTTTTCACAGGTCCAGAAAGGTAACAGATTAGTGTGTTTGTTCAGTTTGCTCGGTTATAGATATTTACTTATCACTTGATCTTGATATCATTCTTACAAAATAATCACTATAACTAAAACACTTAAAAATATTCATGGATATAATAAAGCAATAAAGCTTAAAGTTTCAAAATATTTTAATAATATAAATGAGCTACAATTGTTTCGCCTTGCAACATCATCAAGCAACTGATAATTAACAGGTATTGACAAATATTTAAACATACACAAGTAACAGGAAACTGAAATACAATAGAGAAATCGGGAAGAGTAGGGTGAATGACCTAGCAGGTTGATGAACTATGTTAAGGATGGGTTTTAGAAGGGGTGAAGAATTTAATACAATTTGGTCATTTAAGTTAAAATAGGCCTAAATGAAATAGATCTATTTATTTCTAAACATTCTAAATTATTTAATCTATTGCTTTTATTTTCTATATGTAACAGTTTAACATTCAATTTCGGATCAAAACTATGACCCGAGTCCAAAAGGTGGTTAGCAAAGTTAGAGTTTCTATAGGCATATTTCCAGCTATCTACATGTTCTTTAATCCTAACTTTTATAGATCTACCTGATTGACCTTTGTACTACAACGAAAAACCCAACTTTTGTACTAGCTAGACCGTACGCTTCCCCTATCTTATTTACTAAGCGCACTAGTCTTGAATCCTGAATTTTTTTCGTCCAGGATTTGTTTCCGCGTAACAAAGAACGAATTATTCAATCCGCTGGAAGTGTAGGCTTCTGTATTTTGTCTGGCCTGGATTGAATAACCCCTTCAACAGTTTAGGTTAACCCAAACTGCCGGTACCCCCTTTTTTATTTAATTACTTCCAGTTACAGTATTTAATTTACCCATATGCTCAGGGAGAACACGATTTTACCTTTTTTATCTTTTTTATTCCCTAGGGAGCGTGTTCTTGAGAATACGTTGTAAATACACTATATCTTACCTTTATTCAAAATATTAACTGTAAACATAACCAAGATGTGTGGATAATTATAAAAGACTACACATTGTTTTTGATATTAATAACTGAAACTTATTTATTCCATTTAATTTGAAAGAAACTAAAAACAATTTTTCTCAATAACCAAGATCAAAATTATTTAAAAAAGAAAGATACAAAAATTATTTAGTTTTCATCACTGAAAATATTCTCATACAGTTTATTACTTTTATCTATAGGTAACAGACAGGCAATTATTTTAATTTAGAGGAAAATTGCATACTTTATATTATTATGTAAACAAAGAATTTTCTGTTATTAATCTCTGAACACTAATTTCTAAGTTTATAATCTAATTAGTTGTTCAGGATTATTATATGAACATCTTAATAATTATGAAAAAGAAATATCTACACACAAGTATTATATCTTAATCTACACAATTCTTAATTGATTATATTAAATTTATATCCCAGGAAAATCAGTTTGACTCTAAATTTAATTTTTGGCCAATTTTGCCTTAACAAGAAAAAGGATAGTTTGAATAGGTTTTCAGACCTTGACCGCCGTCTGGAAGATCCTGGTCTCGATGCTCCTGGATAATGGGATGATTTTAATTCTATGGTGTCCGGTTGTTGTTGCAGTTTACAGTTGATCCATGTGTCCTTAGCGAAATTTCTGAAGCGTGTTAATTTTCATTAACTCTAGATGTTTAAGATTTTCCACTTTTTCGGAACTCACTGCAGATTCGCTAGTTTAACATTTCACTTCTCACTTCAACTTATTTCCTTTACGGTTTAATCTTTAGCACTGATACTTAAACATTTTAACTTTTTCGAAATAGCTTCGGGCATAGTAACCCCTTACAGCTGCTTTAACTGATTTTTTAAGAGAGAGCGCGATCGGGCATAGTAACCCCTTACAACTGTTTTTACTGATTTCTTAATAGAGAGCGATGAAGTCTCGTGCTGCTGTATTTATAGCCTAAAATTATCGTATACCAATTTCTTTCCCTCGCACGGATAATACGATAGTTCTTTATTTTTTATTTCTTACGTAATTCTTGCGTTAATTTTCAGTTCTAACGTTTGGTTTGTTTACCTATGGGTGAATTACCATGGTCCAAGTCCTCTAATCTTTTGTTTTAATTGTTTTCCTGTAATTAATCATTTTCATTATTGTAGCTGTCTGTTGGTACGCTGGCTCCTCCATTTATACGTCACGAAGTTCTGGTGTTTAGAACTCTACATCTTCAAACTTGCTACTTTAAAATTCCCTATTGTTTCTTCTTTATCCTCTTCTAACGGTTTTTCTAATTGAATTTTCATCTTTTATTTATCAGCATTTTGTAGGTCTCCATGTAAGCTTTCGCGAGAATTTCGCGTCGAGTTTTTCGGCCCGCTCGTTCACCTGCAATTCGTTATGCAATAATCGGCGTCACTTTAGAGTTTTGAAACTTCACCATTTTGTTTATTTCCTTTAATAACCGCACTCACCGTAGCGAAGATTCTGTGTGACCCACAGATCTTGGTTATTTTCACAATCTGTTACACACTTCTTTGTTTGGAGGGTTATTATTTACTGATCACCCTGGGACTTACAGATTCTTTAGTATATTTGATTTTATCAGGCTTTCTTAATTTTGAAATTCGTTTATTTCCGTTTTATTTAACTTTCAAATTATATAATTTCTCTTAACTTTTTTAATATTAACTTTTTCAAAAATTGTCCAAGAATCATTTATTCTTAGAACTATTTATCAATCACAGAAATACCAAGGGTTTTTGATTTTGAGTCATTTTTAATTATATTTTTTTTATTTTCTTCATGTCAATCTGCTGCAGCGCATGTCAGTTTATATGAAATAACCGTAACTGATCTGTATTGCATACAACTTGTACTACAATTACACATCCTTTAACATTATTATTTTATATTTTAATAATTCATCAAATACGAATTTTTTATTCAAAATCTACCGACATACGATTTTACTGTCAAAACGGGTAGGCAAAAGTTAGACTGAGTCATAGGTCAGTTTCACCGACTCGCTCTGAGCAGCAAAGTTGGTTACAAATCAGCCAAACCTTGTATTAGGATTAAATTTAGGTTTTTCTCATTTTTTGAACAAAATATAATCCCATACAACGAATTTCCGTTGTAGTACTCAGAGTCACAATCTTGACAAGATATTTTATAAACTCCACTATCTTCTAACATTTCTTTGTTATCTTTATTATTAACCAACATTTCCCCTACATTTTTTGTACAATGAAAGGCAACTTTACGATTACATTTAGTTAAAATAAGGTTACTGATTTTATAACTAGTTCTGTTGATATAAGATAATTTACTATTTAATATTTAACTATTTCAATGCTATCATTATGGGAAGAGTAGACTAGATTTTCAGCTCTTCGCTTTAACTTCTTTTTTTAAATATTATCTATTAAACTAACATTAAACTTATTATTAACAGCAATTTGTTTAACGATATTCAGTTCATCATTGAAGTCATTAGGTGAGAGAGGTACAATAATAAGTCTATGTATCTTGCTGTGAAAAGCAGCATGTTTATGGCTGATAGGATGGTTAGAATCAGGAGGTATTACTGTAACTGTATAAGTTGGTTTTCCGAAAAATTTTAATTTATGATAACTATCAGTGATATTAATGTTAAGATTCGAGAAATTAATGCTGTTATTTATACCCACTTCCATAGTGAACTGAATGTTGCTATTTACAGAATTTAAGGTTTTAAGTAGAGAGTCTAACTGCCTATTAGTGCCACTAAACAAACACAAAACATCGTCTACATAACGGTGCCAATAAATTATATTTTTAAATAAAGGATTGTCTTTACCAAATAAATTATTTTAGAAATCAGCCATGAAAATTTCTACTAGAAGAGGTGACAAAGGTGAACCCATTGCCAACCCTTCTAT
Organism: Aphrophora alni; assembly: GCA_963513935.1. NCBI lineage: Eukaryota > Metazoa > Arthropoda > Insecta > Hemiptera > Aphrophoridae > Aphrophora > Aphrophora alni. The sequence continues at coordinate 34,511,625 of OY740769.1, forward strand.
TTGTTAATAAAATTTATCGCTAAATTTGAAATAATTTTGACTAATGCAAATTTCTATGGCTGATTTTAATTCATTACTAAGTGTTGTATCACCATTGGTATCGCTAATTATGTCATTGACGATGCTTTTAAATTGGTTAGTAGGTATACTTGTAAAAAGACTTTTAACATTGAAAGATACAATTTTAGCATTAGAAGGTATAGTAACAATTACAATTTTATTAATTAAATCTAAAGAATTCTTATTACTATATTTAGATGTAAAATTAGTGGCACTTTTAAATATAGTATTGACTTTTTGGGCCAATTTATAAGTAGCATGGTACCAAAGATACCAATTAATTGTGATACAACATTCAGTAATGAATTCTTCACCCCTTCTAAAACCCATCCTTAACCTATTTCATCGACCTTCACATACCTGCTAGGTCATTCACGCTACCCTTCCCGATTTCTCTATTGTATTTCAGTTTCCTGTTACTTGTGTATGTACAAATAGTTGTCAATAGCTGTTAATATCAGTTGCCCGATAATGCCGCAAGGCGTAACAATTGTAGCTCATTTATATTATTAAATATATTGAAAATGTAAGCTTTATTGCTTTATTTTATCCTTGAATATGGAGTTTCAACAAGAAATATCTGCTGTTATATTAAAATTAATTAAAAATATATTTCATCTACAACCGATGTTATTCAACTTCATACCTTGGTTTTATAATTAGGCATTACGTTTAAAGTTTTAAACTTATAATATAGCCTGTAATGACTTTAGCTAGATCAACCCTTCTTAGGGTAAAAACTATCGTAATTTATTTTACAACATCCTTCTAGAGATTTCAGTGTCAACGATATCTAAGAAGTCTACTAAGGAGTGTGTTCGCCCCCGAGAAGACTCTTTGATCTATAGTTCAAGCTCCGGTTAAAAAAGGATCTTTTTCACTTTGATAAGTTAATTTATCATCTTCATTGCTGTATTTGTAGAGACATTAAGTACACAAAAAATCTATTGTTTTAAAGAAAAAAGAAAAGAAAATATAGAATATCCACATCTTAAGATATTGATTTACCTTATCACTAGCTAAAAGTAGAGATACGAGAACATGTACTGTAAACATTACTCGCATCATTAGTGTAGGAAAGAAATTGAACAGTTGCTGAGCTTTTATCAGCATCCGTTAACGATTGTAAGGTATTTAGTCAAGAATAAAGCTTTCACTTGAAAAAAAGTCACTCGGTTATGTCCAGGCGTTCATCTACCGATAATTAAAAGATAATTGACATTCAACCACCGACGCTATAGATTATTGGACTTACAATTAAAGAAATGTGTACCTATGAAGGTGAAGAAATATATTATTAACTAAACATATTAAGCTTTCAACAACAAAAGATACTGATTTTAGCGTTCAACAGATAACAAGGTTCATGAGTTAATGATTGTAAAGATTGATCTTTTTCAACAGTAGTTTATGGTCGTACTAGCGAATGATAAATCAACTTATGGTTGGATTGCAAACTTTCATCAACCAAAGCTGTAGAAAGTGCACCTTATATCAGTCCATAGTAAATATTGGTAAGCTTTCACATCCCAAAGTCGGATATTATTGGTTTTTATACGCCAATGATATCCATTCCAGTGAGCAAGGATTGTGCAGCTTTTATCACATGCGGATATATACTGGATTTCATCAACTGAGAATGGAGATTATTGAGATTTTATCAATCGATGAAACGAATTGTAGGTCTTTCATTGTCCAAAGATAACAAATGTTTAGTTCATAAATAGAATGAGGGTTGTAAATTGCTAATATATTCTAAGGCTTTTGATTATTATTCATTTAATTTTTTTTTAGTATATAATTATTTGGCATTCATCTACGAGTGTAAAAGTTAATGAGCTCTCGCTTATAGTGAATGAAGAATTCTGTATTTTAAATTGTCTGAGGTAGGGGTTAAAACCCGGATGAATAGTTTTTAGTCAATTTTTATCAGCGAAGGTGTAGATTGCTTATCTTTCACGCTTTTAGGAAAGTACATCTTATCTTTCACGCTTAGGGCAGATGAAGTAGATTGGTGCCCTTAACTAACGATAATGTGTATTGCTGTGTTTAACTAAAATTGGCATTATCTTGGTTTCAAAGAGAAGTAATACTGCTTACCGGTAAACGACAAAATATTTGAGTGAATAGCTTGGTTTTCATCCGTCGAGGACAGATTCTTTACTTTTTTCTAAAAATATATCAGTTGTAATGCTTTCAATCAGTTTTGATTGATTGGTTGGATTTTCAATAGGAAATTTATAATTACAGGCTTTATCAAATGTGGTTTACTTAACTCTTTCATTAACAGAGGAAGTTTGGTTGGTTGTATTTTACCAGAACATAGTCTTTACATGACATGTATTCCACTCCATCAGTGCTTCAACATCTTCTCTATACCTGACGGGTTCTACTTCGCATTTTCATGTTCTGTGCTAATATAGAAGTGAATTTTCAATTATCACATGAGACTGTTTAATTATTCTACATTTAATTTCTAAATGGATCATTTACAAATCCACTTTTTCTTAATTGGAATTACTCTCTCAACTTTTTGCTAAGAACGCATAATATTTAGAAACGTTACCGGATCTATTATTTTGTGTTTCATGACGAGTCTTCTCTGGACGCTAGACAACCACCACTTAGAACTACTTCTCTTCTTATATTATTTCTATCTCTTCTAAACCTGGTTACTACTTTCATGGGCAAGGACCTCTTAACTTCAACGTAAGTAAGATTTATATATACCCCAAGAAATAATTTTCGTCTAAGTGCCACCCTTCTCCCCACCTTATCTCTTTCCCAAACCATTGTGCCTGCCTGTAATATTCGCCTACAACTAGTATCGTATCCGTAAACGCTATTCATTTTTCTTAAGCAATGTAATCTTCATCAAGACGATCGTTTGTGTTATACGATCTCCGAACCACCATTTTATTTATCTATTTTACATCTATTCAAGTGATGCATAGGGCCCTAATTCCATTTTGTAATGTCTATCAAATTAGGTTATAATTCACATTCAACAGACTCTTAATCTTCAAAATGACCTCAGTTCCTTTTTAAACAACTCTACGACTTTTTAGTTCGCCCAGAATTGACTTTCTTCTCTTTCATCTTCACGATAAACCTTTCCTCTTAAACAAACCCCTAAGTATAACACATGTTCTTTCTTTTCCGCTGATGTAATCACTTTAACATCTTTACAAAATCTTCTGAAAGTTACCGTAGTGGTTTCAGACTACCTACCTCTACTTATGCCGATCTTATATTAACATACAAACTCGTCCATAGTAACTTTCTTCACTAAACCTACTCCCCACTCCTTGCAACATACAGTATTTTTTTCAGTATCACTTCATCTGTCGTTAATTATTCTTGGTCTCAAAACTAAGATCAACTTCTTTAAAATGTCTACCCAACGAGGCCATGTATTAACAGTTAGATATTGGTGAACTACTTTCCTGTGGCTTTCATTATGACTGAATAACCAGATTCTCGACAGGTTTTAATACGTTGACTCCTCCCTTAATGTAATAAGTTCTTTTTAATTTAAGAATGTTCTGGGTTTTAGTAAACAGTTAAGCGATGAACAATAACAAAATACAGTGGACATTTTCCTAAATGTGTGCTTAATCACAGTGTCATTTCAATTAAAAGCTCACAATTTGAACCAATCCTATCATTGGTTGTTGCAAAACTTGTGCAACTACTTCCGCTATTTAAATATTTCATTCTTAAACATTTGTTTTTATCCCTTCAAGGCTGTTTCATCATCTGAACTTCTTTCGTTCGTGGATAGTAATAAAAACACGAGAGTTACCAGACAAACTACTTTGAATAATGTATTAAATTTACAGAGGTTTGTATTTTTCACTTTTTCTAGAAGTATTTCAAGTACACTGATTAATCAGTCACTACATCTAGACACATTTTAAATATCATTAGACACGCTGGTAAGGTTAGTTTCTGACAAGCACATGATTAGAAGTTTTACACCTATTATAAAAATATTCTAGAATTTAATCTACTAAGAGAGAAAGTTGACTCTGAGGATTTCGTAAATCACTCTCTCAAACTTAGTTTGGTTATTGCACTCTGTAACAAAATAATCATATCTTTAACAAGGTCGGAGCAATTTTGGCATCACCAGAATGGAGTTGAAAAACTCAAGATATTGAAATAGTAATCGATTGAAGCTTCGCAACTGGAAATCATTATTGGCTCCAATATTGAGTGGTAGAAAATCTATTTCAGCTCTGGCAAACCAAGCTATAAGCTATATAAGTGAACTAACTTAGAAGTCGCTTTTAAAAGTCATATGTTAACTAACAGTTTCACAAACCAACCTTCAAGGAAACAACTCCAAGTAGGACCAGATCAACAAGATTACCAAAGCAAAATTTCAGGTAAAAAACTTGGAGCTCTGTCGTCACTATTACCTAATTCCGTTTTAAAGATTTTAAAATCATTGTAGAATGGAACTTACTGACTTTTAATTTTAAAACTACAGCCGATAAATAAGTGTTTTCAAAAAACGTACAAACTTTACAATATTAAGAACTGACCCACGAAAACTGGTCTAGAGAAAACTAAATTTAAGAAATATTGAAAAAACCTCAGTAATATTTCTAGCTATTAAAAGTAACAAGATTTATGGTAAGAAAAAATGGTTATACAAAGTAACCATAGGTAAGATTTAAGAAAAAACATTATTAAACCACCCAATATTTATGAAATACAGCAGACTCTTAATACAATTTTTATTAGCGATTAAAATTATTTTGTTAATTATCTATATAAAGTGTATTGATTATTTCTTCCAAATATTCATATTATATTATATATTTGTAGATATGTATGAAATGAAATTACTTACTATTCCTAATAAAGAAAAGTTTGTAATGGATCAAAATCATTTTGTGTTTTTTATCAAAACAAACTGCATCTGAATTAAAAATTACTGTGAGCAGCTCATCCGTCTAATATTTATGTTTTCAGAAACTCCTAAAAAACCTTCTACAAAACTCAGCACAGTTCAAGTATTTAAATCAAAACACATACAAAAATTCTTCAGTTCCAAAATTTCCGACATTTTTTAATGTAAATAAATTTGTATCCCTAATACTACTTGCAATAACCTGATTTATATTATTCAATCAAGAGTGCACCTTGTAACTATCCACAGCAATAAAACTGGTTTTATAATTTCAAAAATGGAACTTATAGAACTTAAAACGAACTGAAATATATTAAATATATGAAGTAAATGTATCAAGTGCTTCCCTACTTTCGTCATATAACTGCATTATGAGTTTCGAATAGATATCGACTTCAGAAGCATACAGCATAACACTGATCCGTTTTCAACAAACTCACATCTTTATTATAGGGTCAAGTGTTCCTATTCTTCTATTGTTAACTTATTTACTTACTAGTTCACACTTTTAATCAAATGTAATGAGCTAAACTTGTGGAAACTTCAGTAACCAAATGAATTAAAACACAACTTTCCGCACAAAATCTCTTTATTTGTCCAACATAAATACAAGACGACGCTTCAATGACTACGTCATCATCCCTAAAATGACTACGTTATCTATATGCACATAAACCCTACAGCCTACAGTCCACTGTCATTAGGCTTTGTTTGTAAAATAGTAGCCGAGGATGATGACTTAGTCATTGAAACGTCGTCTTGTAGTTGTGCTAGAAGTGATTACTTGTGGAAAGTTGTGTTTTAATTCATTTGGTTCACCCTTTTGTATAAAGATCATTTTAGTTCACTGACTTGCGTTTACTGATTATACTAGAAACTTTTACGTTTCTTATACCTATTTCTTATACGTTGTATTTTTGGAAATATAAATCTTGTTAAATATATTATATATATAATATATTCAACAAGATTTATATATCCAAAAATGATATCCGATTGTCTATTAATTTGTCATTTCCTCCTTTTATGGTATATTTTATATATTTCCTAATACATTTAATAATTTGCTCTTGTTGGTGAAATGTATTCATTTCATGTATTCAACAAGTTGATGTTCTTCTGTTATTACATCAATAGGAACAGAAAGTAAAATCAGTAGGAACAGAAAGAAAACAAAGTTTGTTACGCATATAATATTATTATTAATAAAGGGATATTTGTCATTATATATATATATATATATATATATATATATATATATATACTATTACACGTTTTTTAGTCTTAGTTTTAAGTTACCAAAACACAAATACAAATTTGTGGCAAAAAATTTTTGTCCCTTTCCTGAAAAGACTTCAAAAATCGGATATATCTGCATAAATCTGAAAGTCAAATATAATACAATTACATATTATTTTCTGAACTAGGTATGTGTGAGAAATGAAAATAAATTTAATTTTGATGTTTCAAATATATCCATTAATTTTTTCCCAGGTTGCTTAAATACGAGAAACTATAATTATCATAGATTTAATAATTTTAAAAAAAGATGAAAACCATACAATGAAGATTCCTAGTACTCGATACTAGCAGCGTCAGGGTCGGAAGAAAACAATGGTTGATCAACAGGAACTTTATAAAAAAGATAAAAGAAGTGGTCTAAAGTTAGAAGTTATAACTCCAGTTAGGTGACTCGAGATTACCACACTCGTACTCTCTATAAGTGAGCCTCTGAGGGTATATTGTGTTATATAGTTTTCAAAAATATTGATGTGATTTCCTACTATCTTAATCTTCAACGTATCTAAGCACATAGTTATAATTAAACATTATATTTTGGTAGCATTAAAAATCCACCTTTACTACTTGCCAAAGCAGTAATGTGCATCCCAAGGCCACCGTTGCTGTACACACAAAACAAAACTTGATTACGGGCTTTATATAAATCTACTAATAACTTATTGTTCTAAGTAAGAAATCACAACAACTTTATAAGGAAACTCTGTACATTTAACTAAGTCAATGTGTCCAATAGTTTAATTATATTGTCTTTGTAAAGTATGTAACTATACACTGTCTACCATTTACAGGTAACACTTGCCCGTTATTGCTGTGGCTGTTGCCGTAAGGTGGGATTATGTGGAGGATTTTCTTCAGCTAAATATTGTGCAGGCAATGTATGCACAATCCGAAAACCATACAACGGAGGTTGCTGTGTGAACTGTGGCGGCTGTTGTTCTTGCTGCCCATGTTATTGTTGTTGTTGTTGTCCAATTGGTGATGAGACATCCACCTATTCAGTAGATACTACACAAGTACTTCCAACAGTATCTGCAATAGCTACTTCACCAGTGGTTCCAACAGTAACTCCAGGTGATATTACTACACCTGGAATTTTAGAAAATGTTGCAACATTAAATCAAAACGTTTTAGATACACAATTAGTGACTGTATCAGTAACTCCAGCAGACACAACACTTATTATAGAACCAGGAGATGTAATAATCCCATAATTGATGTGACTAACATATTATTCGATGGTATTTCTTTTGAAGTATTTCAAAAAATGTCACGAAACCTCTTCCTGTTACGTTTTATCCATAACTTCTTGTCAGACAGACTTAAAGTAAATATGGCATTCAAATCCGTAAACAAACTCACTTAAAAATAATTTGTTTGAAAAATGATCAAATTTGAAATGTAAAATTATATCTAAAAAAATATCTCCCTAAATAAAGTTAAGCAATGACATGTATAATTAATATAATTCAAATTAATAGAGGCTATATAACACTTTTTATTGAACTTCAACGTAATTTAAAATCTAGTTTCACTCTTTAAACCACAACAACTACAATCATTTAGATTTGTCAAAAGCATTTAGAAAAAAATCTGAATCGATAAAAACAGCTGATTAGGAGTGCAATACACATGAAAATGAGGATTAAATACTCCAACTGGATTAGTAGAAGGTTAAGATGTTTAGGGGAAAATAAACAACTAACAGACTACAACTCATATCTTCTACACAGGAGCAAAACCTATTACTACATGCTGAAACACAAAAGAATTTTTTGCTTCAGTTTAAGCATAAATAATTACGTGATTTTTAATTTATATAATATATAAACAAATTCCAATTAAAGTTGTATCTTTTACAAACAAGTATTATATTTGTATCTATACTGAAATAAATGAATATTGTTAAATTTAAATTTGCTGTACTAATAGTAAATAATAAAATCAAATTACGCGTAATAATTAATTTGTTTTTACCATATTTGTACTTTTTCGCAAACAAATGTTATTGTGTTCTATATCTGTTTTAAAAATTAAACTTACAATGAAATACAAATAGAATAATAAAATAAAACTTTAAAAATATAACTGCTTAAATAATATAAAAAATTATTAACATTTAATAAAACTGAATGATTTTTAATTTAACAGTGTTATATTATTTTACCTAACAATCATGAATTTTATAAAACATATTGTGCAATTAGTATTAAACTTAGAATTTTAAATAATCAAACCGTCACTATTCAAAGTAAGATTTCTCAATAAATTCCTTACCTTTGTTCTTACAGTGTTGGTATTATTATTAAATTAAAAATTATTTCTGCCCCAAACTGAAATGAGTAATGTTTCAAACATTATATCAGATATTGAATGAAACTGACCAAAAGTAACACAATACTTCTTCAATCGTACAAAAAGAAGATGCAATACAAATACTTCTTCTTTTGTACATAACACAAAAAGAAGTATTATCAAAATCATAGTTAATATTTTAGAGACTCCATCTAATATCCTAAAAAGTGAAAAATAGTCACTTTACTGAGGAAACATTTTGTGTCTTAATGTGAAGGTGAATAAACCTCTCGGTCATCATCGTTTTGTAAAAATAAATAAAACATAAAACAAACGGGTATTTTAGGTAAACATAAAACAAAAAAACCCTTTCCCACAACAAATATATTAGCATCAGGGGTTGGAAAAGAAAAAGATTTGTCAAGAGAGACCTCTTTGGGCACCCCGTTTTAAAAATTGAACTTTACTCCTGCTAATTTGGGTTTTAAGTGGTACAAATTAAATATTTCGAATTTTTTTAATATTTTTATCGTCTAATTATTGAAGTTGCATAATTTGATTAGTTTAAATTTAAATATAATAAATCCCATTTAAAATTATGATTATTAAATGCAAAATCTGCCTAATTAGGAAAGACAGTATTAAAAATAATCCACAATTAAAGTATTTAATGAAAATAATATTAAACAATCATTAAACAATTGATTTAGCAGTCTGGGCTGTGAGCTTGAGGGCGCGTTTTAACAATAAAAGACATTTTGTTAAAAAACCCTTTTGTATCCTAAACAAAAAAAAAGAAGGTTTTTATACCGTGTAACTAGATTACTAAAGTATTTTTTATTGTTGAAACTATAAAAAAAAACTCTTCAGCCGTCTAGATTACAAAGGTGAACTCAAATTTGTCTACTACAGTCTGGATGACAAAACACTCGTAATTATTTACGGGCTTGTTTTTAAAACAATCTAAAACCAAATAATACCACATTTCTTAGCAATATTTTAATTTTGTATTTCAACTACTAGAAAATGAAATCATAATGGGTTCATGTAATAATATTACGTGCCTCAAATCAAATCTAAAAACTTTGAAATCGTACACGATAAAACATCTCGGTCATCATTAATGGATCAGAAGCACTAATTAAGATTATAAGATCGGTCATTAAGCCTCAAGATCAGAAGAGAACAAGAGTTGCTCAAGAGATACCTGATATATAGAGAGATCTAACCCAGACAACATGGAATAGGTGTAGACTCAGCTAGAACCTTCAGGATTACCATGCCCATACTAACTACATAGTGAAGTCCTGAAGGACGTATTGTAGATCCTGTTGTCATATAGTAGACAAAATACTACAATACTTAATGATTTTTATTTGTTCTGATCGATATTTCAAGAAAGAGCTGAAAACTCTCCTGAATGATACAATTTTAAAATAGTAATTGTTATTCCATAAATTCTGGATCTCAGTTGTTAGTAGTACATATATTCCAGTTCTAGATTTTTTGTTTAAATATTTTTATACGTCAGACTATCTGTTTGGCTAAACAGTTCAATGTAAATATTTAAAATTCGATGTGCATATAAAACCATTGGACTACGTAAAATTTGAAATGTCTCACATTCTAAAAAATTAATACTAATATTAAAATATGTAATATTTTAAAACAATATATCACATTCTCTTGAGATAAATTAAATTTGTACAATAACTTCACAATTTGTCTTTAAAATGGCAGATATTTTGACGATTTTAATTCAATTTTTCTTAATTTCAATAAGGTTCTATATATAGAATAATATAGTTCCCTTTAGCAAATTGCATGTTCCTATCGTAGTTTATGTCGCTATCATTCTTAAATACAGAAAACTAGTTCGATGACAAAGACGACGCACAGACGGTGTGTCAGGCCATGATACGTCAAGGTCAGTTATAAAATACTGTAATAAACTATTATTATACTGGGTAAGTAAAATATGATTTTATCCAAAAAATAGATAACCGAATTAAGACAATCCATTTTCCGTTCTGTCATTTCCGACATATCGTCTTTTAGGAACCTGGCAAAGGCTCCCAACCACTTGACATACAGACGCAGAAGTCTGATCACCTAGTACCCCCATCGGAGACACGGTCTATGGTATCTTTTGAGAGGATACTCCCTATGTCAGTTGAGACTTGCCCAGACATTATTAATGTAGATTATATGATTATGTAGATTATAGAGTAGAAGCTATTTAATTCACTCTAACTTTGAAATTTGGGACTGAAATTCTAGGATTAACTCCCTGAATATCTAGTTTATTGAAAGGTATTTGATCCTCTCGATTAAGAATATAGGGAGTGAACATATCTTAGTTTTCACACATCTCTCGAAACGGATAGTGAGTTTTTTTCTTCAACATATCTGTTTAATCTCCGTATTGGTGTACTATGATTTGGAAACACAAGTTTTTAATATTTCAGTAATGACGAAACGAAATCAAAATGTACCTAGAAATTTTCGCTGATTATGATAAATTTAATCTATTATTTCATAATCTTAGTGAAAATTTGTAGTCTGAGGTGGTATTTCTTGAATAACAAAATCTAATTCAATAATAACGTCTAAACGGAAGAAATATTTAAATGTGGATTGATCATTAACTCCTGTATAACCTTATAACCTCCTGTATATCTTTGTGTACAACTCATAAATGGTATCATTATAGTATTATTGCCTTGAAGACTTGTCACTTTTATTTTTAAATCTTGAAGTAGTAGATCTGTATTTAATTGCTATGTTTCAAAATTGGACAATATTTATTTTGCAGAGATTGGATTATCCTGCAATTAGCTGTGTCAATTTTTAGATAATGTATTATTCCTTCGAAGAACCAGTACTATGTTTCGGTTATCTACGCATACTTTGAATGTTGTGATCTGATATTTGGCTCGACTGGTGGAAAGCAACCGTAAAGTCACGGCCGGTGGAAGGATTAGACCTGATAGGGAACTTTTACTCAGTTTTTGTGTGGTCAGCTTATGAAATCCCTTGGCCTTAGTTCTAACATTCATAAACATAACTTGCAACTTGCAACTTGTAACTTACCTCACAATGCTGTGTCAACCCCTTGGACTTTTGAGCTCCCATCGGAATTGAACTCGGAATCTTCGTCACACAAAACCAAGGTGCTTCACTACACCAACCAAGGGTAGAAGTAAAACTTCCATCGAATTCGTATTGTTTTTTTAATTTCAAATCATTTTTCCTAACTTCTGATTTACATGACCTTTTCACTAATCTCGTTAATCCACGTGTGTACTAAAACTCGATTCATGTTTTTTTAATTATTATTAAGTGATTAAAAACCATTTGTGTATAAAATTTCCGTTTTGAAGATAATTGTTACATACATGTTTTCATAGTTTTCTCAAATACGTTAAAGGAACAACTTTCCATTTTCAGTAAATTGGCGAAAAATACGACTGAATAACATTTACAATTTTTTTTTCACGTTATGTCACTGGTTTAAAAAAATCTTAATTCAAATCCACAATGGAACAATTGCTGAAGCAACATAATTTCCGGTGAAGAGGTAACGCGTAATTTCTGTGCACAGTACGTTCATTTGTGTAAGAAAAATATTACCTACTTTGTGATGATAACATTTGTATTGCTTGTTTATAAAATTTGTGTTATGTGCAAAATATTTTGTTTTACAAATGAATCGTTATGGCTTCAGATTCTAAATTGTTATGGTGTTTTTTGTTGTTTAAATTTGTATTGTTTATTATTTGTTAATAATGTTGAAATGACTTGCGAAATATATTGTTTTGGTGGCGGCTTCATGAGTAATTTTTCTTTTAAATAATGTTTTATTTATTATATGTGTATCACATGTGTAAACGTGTACTACCTGTTGTCCTTCGTATGAACTACACTTTTTATTATTACAGTTATATTAAATTTAACGTTGCAAATAACTATATATTTTATTATATATTTAGATAATTAATTATTGTTATAGGATTGTTGTGATTTATTGTAAACTCACTTTGTATTGTTCATGAAGTAAATTGATGTGGCACTTTAGCTTTTCTTCGTGTTATAAAACACAACCACAAAATAATTATACGAAATAAAAATCAAATAAGTCTATTTGAAAAACAAACGAAAATCTAAAAACAAACGGAATGTGTGTGATTATTCATAAAAATCAAATTTAAAAGAAACAGGTATAACATTATATTACATGTTTTTATTATTCAGACTTAAAACTATGTAATGTATTGTGAAATTGAACTATTACAAATATAACAACTATAACACAGACAATTGTGTTAATTGTAACAAAATAAATTGTGTATTAACAACGACAACATGATTTTGAGACGGGTGTAGAACCACATGTAGAGATGTAAAGAGTTTCTACTATATGTCCACAACGACAGTCAGGACCAGGACCGTCAAAATAAGGTGGAGGAGGGAATATTGGTTCATTTATTGGTGCAGGTGGATAAAAGGGGGCAGAGCCGTCATTAAATTGTAAAGGAGCAATGAATGGTTCGTTTATAGGGGCTGGTGGACAAAAAAAAGGAGGAGGAACACCACAACAGTCTGGTTGAGGACCGTCTAAACAGGGTGGAGGAGGGTATATTGGTACATTTACAGGTACTGGTGGATAAGGAAAGGCAGGAGTGGAACCATATCCGTCTGAAAAAGGACCGACAAAACAGTGCGGAGGAGAGTAGAATGGTTCATTTAAAGGTACTGGTGGATAAGGAAAGGGAGGAGGGACGCCACATCCGTCTGAAAAAGGACCGTCGAAACAGGGCGGAGAAGGGCAGAATGGTTCATTTAAAGGTACTGGTGGATAAGGAAAGGGGAGAGGGACGCCACATCCGTCTGAAAAAGGACCGTCGAAACAGGGTGGAGAAGGGCAGAATGGTTCATTTAAAGGTACTAGTGGATAAGGAAAGGGAGGAGTGGAATCATATCCGTCTGGAAAAGGACCGACAAAACAGGGCGAAGGAGGGCAGAATGGTTCATTTAAAGGTACTGGTGGATAATAAAAGGGAGGAGGGGCCCCAAATCCGTCTGACAAAGGACGGTCAAAACAGGGCGGAGAAGGGGAGAATGGTTCATTTATAGATACTGGTGGGTAGAAACTTCGAGGAGGTATTCCATAACTACCATGAATAGGACTGTCAAAACAGGGCGGAGGATGGTAAAATGTTTCATTCGTAGGTGGTGGTGGATAAAAAGAGACTGAAGGTGCTGCATCAGGAACTTGACTGTCAAAACAAGGTGGAGGTACTCTATAATCACCCGGAACGGGACCATTGAAAGATGGTGTAGGAGGGAAATAATCTTCTTTTATAGGTGCTGGTAAATGAAAATAGGGGGGTGGTGCGCCATAAACTCCAGGTAAAGAACCATCAAAATAGAGTGGAGGGGGATAACAAGTTACATTTTTAGGTAGTTGTGGATAAATACAAGGTGAAGTTGGGGTACAACAGTCAGGTAGAGGAGGGTAGAATGTTCCATCTATGGGTGCTGGTGGGTTGTAACAGGGTGGAGGTTCATGTAGAGGACCGCCACAACATGGTGGAATAGGTAAACATATTTCATTTATAGGAGCTGATGGATAAAAACAGGGTGGTGGTGCACCATAAACGCCAGATAAAGGACCATCAAAACAGAGTGGAGGAAGACAACATGTTACATTTGTATTGAGTGGTGGATACATACAAAGTGGAGTTGTGGCATAACAGTCAGGTGGAGGAGAATGTAACGTTTCATTTATGGATGGTGGTGGGTAGTAACAGGGTGGAAGTTCATGTAAAGAACAGCCACAACATGGCGGAGAAGGTAAAAATATTTCATTTAAAGCTGGTGGTGGATATAAGCAAGGTTGAGGTGTGTCACAATAGTCAAGAACAGGACAGTTGACAGAGGATGGATAAGGAGAGAATGTTTCATTTATAGCTGGTGCTGAAGTACAATGCTGTTTTGAGCTACAGACAGATTCATATTTGGATGTAGGGGTTGAACAGCATGGCGTAGATACGTAGACAGTTTCACATATAGGTATAGGTACTGAACAACTAGGTGTAGAGGTGTAGATCGTTTCATATATGGGTGTGGGTCCGGAACTAGAGATCGTAGGAGAGTTTTTAAATTCATATATGGGCGTAGATGCATTACTGGTGGGTATAGGAGAGTAATTTGTTTCATATACGGGTGTGGGTGCAGAACTGGAGGATGTAGGAGAGTATATAGTTTCATATATGGGCATGGATGCAGAACTCGTGGTTGTAGGAGAGTATACAGTTTCATATATGGACATGGATGCGGAACTCGTAGCTGTAGGAGAGTATACAGGTTCATATTCAATTGTGGATGCAGAATTGGTGGATGTAGGCAAGTATAAAGTTTCATGTATGGGTGTGGGTGCAGAACTTGTAGGTGTGGCAAAATATGTATTTTCATTTACAGGTGTGGGTAAAGGACTGGTGAATGTAGGAGAGTATACAGTTTCATATATGGGCATGGATGCAGAACTCGTGGTTGTAGGAGAGTATACAGGTTCATATTCAATTGTGGATGCAGAATTGGTGGATGTAGGAAAGTATAAAGTTTCATGTATGGGTGTGGGTGCAGAACTTGTAGGTGTGGCAAAATATGTATTTTCATTTACGGGTGTGGGTAAAGGACTGGTGAATGTAGGAGAGTATACAGTTTCATATATGGGCATGGATGCAGAACTCGTGGTTGTAGGAGAGTATAGAGTTTCATATATGGGCATGGATCCAGAACTAATAGGTATCGGAGAGTATTCAGTTCCATATTGTGGTGTGGATGCAGAATTGGTGGATGTAGGAAAGTATAAAGTTTCATGTATGGGTGTGGGTGCAGAACTTGTAGGTGTGGCAAAATATGTATTTTCATTTACGGGTGTGGGTAAAGGACTGGTGAATGTAGGAGAGTATACAGTTTCATATATGGGCATGGATGCAGAACTCGTGGTTGTAGGAGAGTATAGAGTTTCATATATGGGCATGGATCCAGAACTAATAGGTATCGGAGAGTATTCAGTTCCATATTGTGGTGTGGATGCAGAATTGGTGGATGTAGGAAAGTATAAAGTTTCATGTATGGGTGTGGGTGCAGAACTTGTAGGTGTAGCAAAATTTATATTTTCATTTACGGGTGTGGGTAAGGAACTGGTAGATGTAGGAGAGTATACAGTTTCATATATGGGCATGGATCCAGAACTAATAGGTATCGGAGAGTATTCAGTTCCATATTGTGGTGTGGATGCAGAATTGGTGGATGTAGGAAAGTATAAAGTTTCATGTATGGGTGTGGGTGCAGAACTTGTAGGTGTAGCAAAATTTATATTTTCATTTACGGGTGTGGGTAAGGAACTGGTAGATGTAGGAGAGTATACAGTTTCATATATGGGAATGGATGCAGAACTCGTGGTTGTAGGAATGTATACGATTTCATATGTGGGTGTGAATCCAGAATTTGTGGGTGTAGAAGAATATACATTTTCATATATAGGCGTGAGTGCTGAACTGGAGGTCATAGGGGTGTAGGGATTTTCAATTACAGGAACAGGCGCATTTAAACAAGTAGTAGGTGCAACCATACTGTTTGTTAGAGTTAGGGCTGATCCAGAACTTGGTACAGTATTGTCGATTTGTTCAAATACTGATGTGGCACGAGAAAATCTTGGTGCGTTACTAAAAGATTCTGATGAATTACTGCCGGGTGCTAGTACGTTCAATGTTTCTTCATCTGCCAAAGAGAATGAGTAATTGCTGGGTTTAGATGCATCGACTGTTTCATATACAGTGGCCGTTTTGTCATTTCCAAGTATAGATTCAGCAACTCTTTCATCTACGATTTTGGTTGAGCCATCATCAGTTGTAGGTGTATCGACTATTTTGTCTACTGTAGTGGATGAGATAAATTCGGGTGCCAATTGGTCGAATTTTTCATCTACAGTTGTCAATGTGTCATTTTCAAGTATAGGTTTGGCAATTTTTTCATCTACGGTCGGCGTTGAGTCATCGTCAATTGTAGATGTATCTACTGTTTGGTCTACTGCAGCGGGTGAGACTAATTCGGGTGCCAATTGGTCGATTTTTTTATCTACAGTTGTCGATGTGTCATTTTCAAGTACATATTTGGCCTCCCTTTTATCTACGGTTGGTTTTGAGTCATCATCAGTTGTAGGTGTACCAACTCTTTTGTTTACTGAAGCGGGTGAGACAATAACGGGTCCCAATACTTCGACTTTTTTATCTGCATTTGAAGTTTTGTCATTGTCAAATGTAGATTTGTAAAGTCTTCCATCTACGGCTGCTGGTGACTCATCGTTAGTTGTAGATGGGTTGATTTTTTCATCTTCGAGTTCGAATGAGTCCATGTTTAATGTAGATGTGTCAGAATTGAATGGCGAAGCTTTATCTGAAGTAGATGGATGGACATTGTTTGATTTTTTGATACACGAATAAGAAGATGAGTCGGAATTATAATCAATTGAGAAAGTTAAGCTGTTATTTAAGTTACTCGGTATTCCAAAAGATGCCTGAAAAACAAATTCAATTTTATTCAGTTATTATTAATTCAAAAAATATTTATATTAATTATTCTTAATGATAATTTAACTGGAACAGTAAAATAATGAATATTTTGATTATATATACAAATATAAATTGGAGGAAAATTTTAAAACAGGAGAAACAAAAATCCTAACTAATTATAAAACTACACTTTCAAATAAATGTATTTCTTTTATATAACATAAGTATTTAATAAATTAAAAATTCCATAATTATTTAATGATTTGTAAAAATTTTTAAAATATATATTATATTACTGTAATTTTTCCTCCCACACTTTGTAAATTTTCGTTCTTTTTTTCCAATTAGATATTCACCATTAACTCGCATTTCTGTTTTGACTTTTTATTTATATCGTACCAAGTATACACTTAACGTGTTGCAAACACATTGGAAACGAACAAATTACATATAAACCACATCTACAAAACACATTTAAATTTTGCTTTAAAATGCGATTGCACCGATATGTTGATAGTGAAAATCGAAGAGGTACTGATGTATCTACATTAACCGAGTCTGATGATGGCGAAACACGTTAAACCTCGTAGAAAACGATTATATTATTTTTATAACTTATTGTTTAGTCACAGTGGCACATTAAATCACACCCATCAGTAGATTGATATTTTGACAATTACTTTCGAAATATTAATAGTTTTAAAAAACCACTGCTACTAACATTAGTACAAACTGTGTTTTGACAACAAGAATATTAATTATAATCATTTGTTACTGATGGAGAAAAAGAATGCAATGAGTTCAGTGCAAAATTAGAAAAGGAGAATGGCAAAGAGGTAAATGTTAGTATAAGTTTATTCAGAAAAAAAAGTTATAAAATGAAAAATTATTTTTTTAAATAAATTTATAAATAATTACAAGTCCTTCTTTGTATAAACTATTTAAAAAATGATAAACATAATAAAAAAATTAATTAACAGGAAAGTGTAATCTCAATAAAATTATATTCAACAAATTTTATAGAATTTATTATTATAATAACAGTAAGAAAAATTGTATTTGATTTATTATATATTTAATTTTCTCAAAACTATATATATTGTGTTAGTATACTTCAAAATCCTATATTATGTGTTTCTGCTCCTCAATTATTTATTTGGGGAACTCAACTAATTAAAAATATCTAAATTAGTTAAATAATTAACTAATTAAAATAATTTAATTAAATTTTGAAAAGCTGTATTAAAACTTAAAAGTGATATTTTGCTGAACAACCAAATAAACCAAATTCTTTAGGAGATACTTAATTATATAACCAATAATATAAAATTAGAAAATATTTCGAAGAATTAGAGAGGAGACAAACATTGTCTACAATATTACTACGAAAAGTACAATTAAGTTTTGAGCGAATGTCCTTTCCGGATTTTTGAGGTTATCACGATTAAATATACAGTGTCCCTTAGACTAGGATTGTGTCTGGTGTAATGAGCGTGTCCTCCTTTCTACTTGTATCCCTAACCTGACTTGACGGTACAACCAATTCCAAAAAAAACTAGTTACACAAATTACTGCATAGCTACATTTAATTCTTAAAGTTTAAGTACAAGTTAATTCTTAAAAGTTTAATTTTGTAAACGTTTTATTCTTGTTAACACCGATAAAATAAACGAAAGTATTATCGAAGGTAGGCGTTTACACAAAAGTATTTGAGGTCTATATTTTTTTTATCGGGGTTGTACCGGTGAAAGCAAAACCACAAAACCAAGTTTGGGGCCCCTCTTTTCCTCTCCAGCCCAGACACATTCCTACCTTAAGGATACTGTATATAGGTTTGCTTATTCTTTGTTGAAAGGAATATCTCAAGAGTTCCTTATCTATTAGAAAATTCAAGAATAATGTTTTTTTTTTTTTTTCATTTGTCTGACAATGTGTTTTATTTCAAACAAGCTTTCTTTCATTTTTCGTATATATTATTGTAACAAACCAGAAAAATGTTATAACAGGGAAAAAACCATTTTATCTCCATTAACTGTTGCCACATTTTAAATTACTACTTTACATTACAATGCATACCTTTTTCGATTCTTTCCATCGTTTTTCCTCAATGCATTTAAATGCTTCCTTGCTGTCTACCAGAATCAGAAGTGCCTGAAAACACACAACATGACTTATGATTAAACGCAGCATATATAAAAGCAAGACAACATGTTAGTATTACAGATTAAATTATTACTAAAAACGCGGAAACCTACTCTGTTTTCTCGCCAATTAACAAACATAATGATTCATTTTTAAACTTTACAAATAGAGAAAATGTATAATGGCTGGTACATGGGGATAATTGACCTTGATATAATGAACGATTCCAAGCATCCGAGATACCGGCTCTACTAAAAATGCTTACAATTTAATAATGATGTTGTCAAAAAACATAACTTTTTGCTTTTACGCGATTTTCCTAATATCACAATAAAGAAAAGAAGTAATTGTTTATGTAGTTTAGTAATTCTTTTTTCCTTCTTGCGAATATCACCATACCCCTCCTTGAACGTTTCTCGCTCAGAGGTTTACAAATTAATAATTTATAATTATCTCGTGATTGAACTGTGAATAATAAATCTCGTTAAATACTGCTGGCAACTGAATGTCACAATCTTTTCTCATTCTTAAAATATATTTGCAACTTCGTGTATAGTCTGCTAATTACCACTCACCACTCAGGTACTCACCTCGGGTGTGGTAATCCCAAAGTACCCCTATCTGGATCTACACTTTTTGTGCAGTTTTGGGATTAGATACCTCTCTTTCTTCTTTACTATCAAGTTTCTTTTGATCAATACTTGTTCTCCTCCGACCTTGTCGCTATTACCGTATTCGGTAGGCTACTGTCTCTCGTTTTCGCCTCTAAACAACAAAATTCTGCCACTTAAAAAAATTACCGTCTTGCTTTAGAATTTACATTTTTTTAATGTTATATTGATAACTGGGATAACATTAAACTGGGATAACTGGGATATAGTAAAAGAAGAACTTTGACAAACAAAGTAATTCTGTTGCGATTCATCAGTATTCTAAAATTCAATAGCGAGTTTTCGAGAATAACATTTTTATTTAAAAACTCTATTGTCTTACTTTTAAACACCAGTTAGGTTATAATATATTGATATGAATACCTTCTAAATTTTTAACATACAACACAGATTAGTAGTTGAATCCAAGCCAAGAGAATTTCTTTTTTTTTTTTACAAAATTATAATCGCCTTAGTTAAAAATTGGAACCAAATTATATTGGGGCTCTCAGTTTTGCCCTCAATTAACATAGGGTAACACAAATTTGGATACATGCCATAAGAAAAATAAATAAAATTCTATTTATTTAATAACTCTATTGATAATTTTTTCTTAAATGCACGGTATAAATCCTTACAACAAAATTTTTCACAATACGTTTTACCGAAGTCGTTCAAATTTGTTGGAATACTAGTATTAATTACATAAACTCAGCGTAACAAATGTTAAGTAAATTAAAATTATTTTCGTAAATTATTGAGAATAATATTGTTAAGAATAAACCAAATTAACATATACAGCCGTCAATAAAATATTGTTAAGAATAAACCGTATAAACCTAGACAGCCGTCAATAAAATATTGTTAAGAATAAACCGAATGAGGCTAGACAGCCATCAATAAAATATTGTTTAGAATAAACCATAATAACCTAGATAGCCGTCAATAAAATATTGTTAAGAATAAACTGAATAAAGCTAGACAGCCGTCGATAAAATATTGTTACGAATAAACCGTAAAAACCTAGACAGCCGTCAATAAAATATTGTTAAGAATACACAGAATAAACATAGACAGCCACTAATAAAATATTGTTAAAATAAACCGAATACTGGGTTGGCTATGGGGTCGACATTTTCTCTCTTATTAGCGGAGGTTTTTACGAATGATTTTGAAACTAAATTTCTAAACAATAATAACCCATTTCAGTCTAACATTAAATATTGGTACAATAATTCATGTTATTTGATATTTGTTTGTTTATATATTTTGTTTGTGTGAAGGTTCAGACCACCAACTTAAACTATATATAAATTATTTAAATTCTATTTATAAAGCCGTTCAATTCACTATGAAAAGAGGCAACGAAAAGAAGATAGAATTTTAGACCTTAATATAAAATTGAAAATGGTAAACATACATTCAGTATTTTAAAAAAACCCACTTTTACTGATAATATCATTCATTCAACATCACAACATCCAATCAGTCATAAATTGACCGCTTTCCACTGCATGTTGCACTGACTCATTAAACTATTGATTTTTATGAAGAACTAAATTTTATAAAATGTATTGTCACTAAAATGGTTAAAAGACATATCTAATTGAGAAAATGTTTAAAAAATAATTGAAAAAGAATGCTAAGAAATATATACAGTATTTCCTAATATTTGTATTGATGTAAACACTGAAAAATAGGATAGGATAAATTACATTGGGGAGGTTAGCCTTACTTTTGGTAATTTATTAAAAAAGAAAAAGATACGTAAGCCACCACATTAGGCCTACATTGATAAGTGTTAGTAAAAATTCACACATTTAAAAAAAATTAAGGTAAACTGATTAATTTGTAAAAAGTGGTGTATTAAATAAAATCGTAATATTTGAAATTCAGTTTCTTTGACAAACAGGCTATAGTTTTAAAACTAGGTTAAAGTGAACATAACAGAAGTTGGCGTTGGACTAAGAAGATTCTAGTTTACCTAATCATCTAAAAATACATTAAATTTCAGATTTTTATTGAAATACAGATTTTAATATACTACATGGTAATTATATTAAATGTTGAGCTTGACTTATGAGAAAAATTATACAGTATAACAAACACACAGAACACAATTCTCATAAAAATACGCCTAAGTATCAGACGAGTTTCAATGACAAGGTTATAGTTTGATTGGTGTAGCTCATGTATCAGTGAAGAGGACGACCTTGTCGTTGAAACGCGCCTGATACTTAGGCGTATTTTTTTATGAGAATTGTGTTCTGTGTGTTTGTTATACTACATGGTAATTGTAAAGATAAATGGTTAAAATCCTTATAAATGTTAAAATTTAAGGGAATATTCAATAAGAACACAAGTTTAGTTTTAAATGAACAATTAGATCTTTAATATTATTGTTTGTTCGGACATTTGCCATCATTTGTGTATAATAAACAATACAAGACATTTCGAAAATATAAATCAACTCCCGTTATCAAGTGCCCAAATTACAAACTAAAACATGCAGACAGAACACACGCCTAGATGTCTAGGCCTATGTTCAGAAACTAAACCTAATGAAAAAAAAAAAACCCAGGACAAACCCTGAACGGTCAAAAACTAAAAAAAAACTCATATGTAATCAAGAAACCACTTGATAACAGTAGTTGTAGTTATACTCTCGAAACGTCTTGTATTGTTTCTTATACACAAATGATCGTAAATGTCCGAAAAACAATAATATTAATACAAATATTCCATCATTAAGTAATATTTTTTTAAATTGAATTAAAATTCACCACTGTTACAACCGCTATCTAAACCCAGGTTCCTCCCCCCTCCTCCTAAACTTGACGGATTTTTTTCCTAATTTTTCTAGGCCTGTTAAGTTTGTTAATTTCTTCTTCTTTAATTTTTAGCTGCTTTGGCAATGCCGTAGCTGGCGGAACCTAGATCGGCACGGCTCATTAAAATTTGTGGATCGTACAAATTATTTTAATTTATGTAGGCCTATGTAATGATACAAAACATCAACTACCGGTACTTGCGATGAAAAATATCAAAGAGATTTCAAAAATAGTTTTGTAACCCTGAAGAGCATTGTATACAGCCCAAGATAAAATTACGGCTAAATACCCTACGATAGCGTGACTGGTATATGTTAAATTAGTTATAAAAAATACATATGGTAAACTACATGCAATATATTACTTTATCAAAGCATGAGCCCTAAATAAGCAGATATAATAAAAGTATAATTTCCACACAGAGTGCGCCATAGAACAGCACCAATGCCATAGTGATGGGAAGGGGGACATATCTTAGTGGAGACCTTGTATAGAGTACACCATGTGTCAGCGCCAAAGCTTTACGGCGTTGATGGTAATGAAGGAGACTTGTCGAGTGGGCCTTGTTAGTGACCTTCACAGCGTAATGTGTCCTATGTGTGTTTTGTGCTATTATTATTAAAAAGTTCAGTGTGTACTGAATAGTATGTTTTTGTTTTGAAGACGTGGTGAATACTTTACCCTAGTTGTCCTAAATAAAGTGACGAACTCTCTGAAATATCAGGTATTGAATCATAATAGAAAAAAAAACAATTTATATAGTAAATAAATCATTAGAAATGTTGTTTGTCCATTCTCATCGGCAAGAGCCAAGTATTTCTAATATAATGTGAACCGTATCATAGGCCTGTATTGCTTAGACGATCCAGTTCTGCGTTTAAAATTGTGTGATTAGTACATGAAGCTGATCCTAACTTTTATAATATTACCTTATATGATCACGTGATTTCATATTAATTTCTCAACATGCTTAATCTTACATAAGTAATACAAGCAGTATTAAACTTCCATGGTGTCAATGTCTGACAGCGATATGCAGTGCTGACACTTTTTTAAGAACCGTTAAGAATGAAATACACAAAGCTATAGTTGACCTAAATAGCAATTGAATTAGACAATTTTTAATGTGTTGATGACGTGAAGAAGAAACTCATTTAGCAACAAAACTACGGATTAATCTGGCGCTATTCCATGATGAAACTTAGGAGTGGCCTAAAGTGTCATCAGAACTTATTTCATATGATTTTTCCATGTTGGGGATAATAAAATATTAGTGTTT
Organism: Aphrophora alni; assembly: GCA_963513935.1. Classification (NCBI taxonomy): domain Eukaryota; kingdom Metazoa; phylum Arthropoda; class Insecta; order Hemiptera; family Aphrophoridae; genus Aphrophora; species Aphrophora alni. The sequence goes on from OY740769.1 coordinate 34,535,684, forward strand.
GGAACCAAACCAAGAAATCTGAAACATTTTAAGGAAATGATTTAAATACAATTTTTAATCAGTTGAAGTAATAAAACTGTATTTTATAAAAGGCCTACGGAAATAGAAGATAGCATGTTTAAAAAAATTGTAAGAAATTACTGGTAGAAGTTATGACCAGTACCAGAAATTATACTTTAAGTATGTAAGTTAAATCTATTTATTGGAGAAAATAACATTATAATTATAGTCTAGTCATTTACATTTCATAAGAATCTGTTTCTGCATTTTTGTTTAACTGGTGAAATCCACAGTTATGTCCAAAGTTAAAATTTGTCTAATAATGTATAAAAACCTAACACTATAACTGGTTTAAATAAAATCCGCTTCTGTTGATATAAACAAAACACCAAAATATTTTATGAATTATTTTAATTTTTATAAACGCAAAAACTATTGTGTTTACGAACCTGAGTGATGAGTGCAATAGCCAAGGCGTAGGAAAAGCCACTCTCTGGTGACATGTCAGCTGCACTGGTGATCTATGCCGTATCTTCAATTAGCATGCACCATATATAGATAAACTTTGTTACAGATTTTAACCTGATTTCACGTTCTGTTAAGAGATAATTTACGTATGTGATAAAGCACAATGGCATTGTGGAGTGTGTAGATATGATATGGTAGGAGATATTAAGCGCGTAGTAAAAGGTTTCTAGTAGTAATCATTTGTTCGTCAACTTACCTCCTAGCTTTTATTTTAAGTGAGTGATATGTACGATAGTGAATGTTAACGAATTTCCGTTAGTACCTTATAAAATGAAACATTGTGTTATTTATAAATTATGGTAATTATATTATTAGGCTATCTCACTGCAAGTTTTCAATATATTAGAAGGTGTGATTTTTTTTCTACAGAGAATGACTACGTTAAACAACGAATTAAGTATAAACTGTTATCGGATTACTTATGTCAATTTAAACAATCTAAGACTGTTATGACAATATCGTCAATGTAATGTTGTTGAACGTTAGTGTATACAAATGTTCATTGTGTGTTTATATTTCACGTCATATCTCGTCAATATTGTATTAACAAAACGTACTTTTGTAATAGAAAGATGAGCTTAATAATTTTAAAAAAATAACTTAAATAGATGGAAATGTCTTTAGAATTTTCTCCATAACGTTTGAATGGTTAAGATCTTCTGTTAAATATAAAAACAGGTCTTTTGAATTGTATAGATAATTTGTAATTGTTAATAAAGTCTGGTGAATATATAAAGGCCTTGATTACTTTTGAAAAGAGAAGAAGACATTTAACTTAACTTAACTTTTGTTTAATAACATAACTATAACCTAATGAATAGACAAGACAACTTTTTGAATCGACAAGAAGATTTTTTCTTTCCTTTAGATCCCATTTTGAATAGAGAATAGTCTACGAGTATTCAAGGTGCTGAAAAGAAACTACATCTCCCTCATACTTTAAAAATTATTTTAAATATTTGTATTTTTGTGGCAGTGTCTTTAGTGAATAGGGCAAAGGATTGCGTTTTTTTAAATTGTGGTGATTGGGGGTTGCGGTTACATGACTTGGTCATTGAAACATCGTATTGTATATATGTATTGCACAAATGAAGTGGTTTTTGTGGAGGATTGTGTTTTAATTCATTTGGTGATGGGGGTGGAGGTTTCTTACAAATTTCAAATAGCACGTATATGTTAGTGGTAACTCATTTTAAACGTCTCTGTGAATCAAGAAGTTCGACATAAAGAAAATTAAATTGTGACCATTTAAAACAATTGGCAGCCAAAAGAGTTAATTTATTTCCGACACTAGATTGGTATAACACGATCGACTCAGAAGGCAAGACAAGCGATTTTTCACTTGAATGTACAAGTGCTGGTTTATTGCTTCAAATCATGACCTGCTTTTGTAGGAAATCCCTTAAAATCGGTATTTAAGAGAACAGAATGCAGAAGATAAACAAACCAAACTTTTAAAACGTTTTTGAACAAAAACACTGTTTTACTGCATGGAGATACAGAAAGAAGAATTTAAACATTTAATATGAGTTAAGAACACACTAATGTCATACAAAGACATGTACCGTACCAACCTAGCTTCGTAAATAATAACTCTTTTGACCGCCTTTTTTGTTTTGGGTGGTCAGATTTTAATTTTCTTTGCGCCATTTTTCTTATCTCATAGAGACGTTTAAATGAGATATCACAAACTTATACATCCCATTAACAATGTTTTAATATTTTCCAACCCTCAGCTCCACTCCAGCCCCAATCCACAGCCCGCACAATTAAAACACCTAAATTTGTTTTTTTCGATTTCCCTACTCTCAAACACAAACAGAGATTACAGCAAACACAAAATTTAATATTTAAAATATTTTCAAAAAATAAGAGGGGGTGGTAGTTTCTTTTCAGTCACCTGGTATATAAAATACTTTTGGAATTATAAGATAAATAATGAATAGTCCTTCCTGTTCATTAAACAAAACTATATTAAATTACATCCTTAAAAATTAAAAAACAAAATAGCTCTTTGAATAGATAGAAAGGCCTTTTTAATTGTATTGTTAAATTTTGAATAGCTTAGATAGCCTTTTGAATACATAAAAAAATCTTTTGAATACATTGTAATCTGTATAATATAAAAAAAAAACCCTTTTCGATACTTTAATTTTGAATATTCAAGATATTAATAGTCAATAGATAAAAATGACTTATGAATTGTATTGTACCCTGTAGGAGAGATGAAAAGCCTTTAAAATTTCATTGTTATATTTTTAATAATGAAGATAATCTATTGAATAAATTTAAAAATCTGTTGAATAGTATAGTTAAATTTTGAATAGTCAAGATAGCTTGTTAATCAGATAAAAAGTCATTTTGAATTTTTTGTAAGCTGTTGTTGAAGAGATTAAAAAACCTTTCGAATTGCATAGTTATATTTTGAAAAGTTAAGATAGGCTGCTATATATATATATATATATATATATATATATATATATATTTACTTTTCTAGATAACATTTTGACTTGACTAAAACGTCTTTTGAAAAGACAAAACGGTATATTAAATACTCCAGAATTATAGATCCATTTTTGAATTCATATTATCGCCTGTTTAATTAATAAAAATGCCTATTGAATTATATCTATTGCATTTTAATTGTTAAAACTATTTTTAACTAATGAGATATTATTTTGCCGTTACAATACATACTCTTGCGTTTAATTGGTTACCTTTTGAATTAACAATATAATTCAATAGGTGACGTGAACTCCCAAATGATCTAGATAACCTTTTGAAGATGACAAAGAAATTGTGGAATAAACAGTGTGACTGTTTAGGTTATCAAGGTGGACATTAGATTTTTTGTCAATTTTTATAAACATTGACATCAGATTACATTGTAGACCCTACTGTATATTGATAAATATATTTATGTGATCTTTTATCGCACAATGTATACGATAAGGTGGAGGTATTCTCAGATATTAATTAAATATTTATTCCCCATTCTTGAATCATTTAAATTGATTAAATTTATGGTGGTTTTTAATTACTGATCTTTTCATCATTAATATACGAGAACATTGTCAAAAAAGGTTAAACAATAATTATAAATTTAAATAATTAATTTATATTGTAAAATTTTAAATACTCTTATACACAATAGTAAAATTAAACAACATTTTGTAGCTGTTCTCATAATAAAGTAAGCTACTTATGTACTCGTGAATTGTTTTGGGTTGCACGAATAGTTATGCTACCCAAGTTTAGATAACCTGAATCGTTATTACTTTTCAATTGGTTTGGACAGCACTTATAAGTTAACTTACTCATAGAAGAATTTTGATATACTAACAATAGTAGTTTTGCTACTCCTGAACTGATCTGGGTAGTGCAGATAGTTTAACTATCTTTCTTATACATTTGATTAGTTATGCAACTGCAATTTTGATTTAGCTACGTATGTAAAGATTTGTTAATTAATGATAATAACTATGCTACTCCTGAACTAGTTTGAACTGGTTTGATGGGGCAGATAAATACCTTATTTTTGCCCGGATTTAAATAAAGTTGATACTTATTTTACTTAAGCACGGATAATAATAAAGCGAATTGTTGAAAGCACGGATGATTTTTCACAGAAGGAATAGTTATGATAGTCTTGGACATATTTAGAAAATGTGGATAGTTAAGTTAGTTGTTTACGGATTTGGACAACGCGGGTTATACTAGCTTGTAGGAATTTTAATATTGCAAATATTTATATTAGTTAAACACGGGTTTTAACAACGAAGATAATTACACCAGCGTGGCACAGATTTTAATAGCGAATATAATAATTATGTTATCCGTATATGAATTTAGAAAACGCGGATTTGACGTATTGATTTCTATACTAAATGTTAATAAAGTGACACGTTATGAAATAATAAATTGCTGATAAATCATGCGTACAACGTTTGTTTACTGTCTGAATGACCTAGAGAACTGTACAAGCCAATGATAGAATGTTATGTGCTCTATCTGGTGGCAAACGCTGAAACAGATTTGATAAGGTTTACGTATTAAAATGATCGAGTTTTTGTTTTTATAAGATTTGATAATTGTATTTGGAACACTTGTAATTGCTCTAACAAAAGATCGACTAGTCAGCATTTTGACGAGTCGGAGTTTTGCCACTTTCTTTTTTGCTAAGACTGAAGTCAATTTTTTACTATATAACAAACATTTACAAATATACATTTGCAAAAGAGTTTTTTTTTAACGTTTATAATAAAATCGTATTAATTTACTTTAAAATCTTTTTCAATATTTTTAAACCGTTTATCTGATCATGTAATAAAATATAAATGTTTTAGTTGTATGAATGATTTCTTTCTAAATCGACTAAAGGATGTATTTTATTTTCACATTGTTTTCCTAATAGACATGTCTCAGCCTTAGAAAACAATTGTCATAATACCAAATTTGGTAAAAACAAAGCAACAATGTAACAGCTAGAGCAAAACATCAGAAAAAACAAATTTGTACATGATATTGTAAAACAAACTGGTGTAGGCTACCAAATTTCATCAAAACCAGATATTTCGTTCAAAACTTATCGTATGGATGTTGCAGTAACGTATTTGAAAACTAATGGATCCTTCAATTTTCATTTATTGACTGCTTGGGTGAAAATTTCAAGACTTTTTCTGTTTACAAAGATAGATCTGTCTTTATTCATTATTTAAAAAGAAATCAAATTAGATTATAGAACAAAAATAGTAGTCACAAAATATGAAGAATCAAAACTATATAAACATAAATTTATTTCTTGAAATTTAATTAGTTTTTTTAAAGTTAGTTAATTCGGGATAACAATTTCTTCATGATAACTTATTTTATATTTTTTGTTGTTTAAAAGCAAAAAATCTCTCTCTTATCATCACTTTATGAAAAAGGAATAAAACATAAAATCAATGTCCTTGACCTTGACCTTGTGTACTCTACTAACGTAAGAGTCGGAAGAAAACAAGAGTTGTTCAAGAGAGACTTGAGGAAAAGATAAAATAGGGGAATCCAGCCAAAAACACATAGATCCAGCTAACTTCCCTTGAGATTGCCAACCCATATACTCACTAAAGTACCATATATGCCACCGGTACCGGTTACATGATATTTGATTGAAACTCTCTATGGTCAATCAAATGTTAGATTCACTTACCGGTACACCAAAAGTTTGAAAATTCTAATTTTCTGATACAAAAACAAAAGAAGCTTACAAACTTATCAAACAGGGAATATAGCTGAAAGAGGGGTCGTCATCACACACAGAATATTATGCCTGGCCGGTACCTGCCGTGGCCAACCGCATGAGTTGTTTCAATTGATCAAAGTTTCATTTATTAATATGATAGTTTAAAATAAAATCTCTAATATATATTTATTCTACACTTAATCAGAAAAAATATGAGACCAAACAATGTATAATTTACTTTAATACAGTGCAAAATCAACAATTGTTGCTACAAAATTAATAGCAGTATGATCACTAATAGGTGTGAATAAACAACACTATTGTTTATCTTTATCGAAAAATATGTACGATTTTAATGAAATGAAGGAGCACAATATAATGATAATAGTATATAACATAAGTTGTACTATGTTATTTACATTTTGATAAACTGTCTATGAATAAATATGTATAAAAAGCATTTAAACAATTTATTTTTTGTAATTTTAACATTTTCTCATCTAAGCTAGAGTAACATAGAGAATAATGTTGAAAAGAGAAAAAATACCTACTAATATTGAAAATGTAACAAATATTAAAAAAAATGCAAAAAACATATATTTCTATTTACAAACATTGTGATAAAGAGTGCATTAAATAACATTTAGTACTATCTAGTAAAAGTTAAGATTCTCAAAATCAATAGAACTAGATTAATATTCTACAAAGTACAGTACTAATAGTCACTCATTTTTTAATAAACATTGTTGATTTTGGGCTACAATTCAGTAAATTTAATGTTGTTTGGTCTCTTTTTTTTGTAATTATGTGTCGAATAAAAATATATTATAGATTTTATTTTCAAATATCAAATCAAATCAAATAAATTAAAGTTTTATAAAGTGAAGCCCAGTAGGTGACTCAAACTGGTGGCTTGGGGGGTAGGCCACCAATATGTGTGGCGTATATTCGCATGTATAAGAGAAGCGACCCTTAGTTCAACCGCATTTACAGATTGATAATAGTATAAATATAAGCATCAAAATTCGTACTTTTCACGACTTCAGGATCAATTTTTCTTATTTAATAACATTTTGGTAAAATATAAAATTTATTAATGCTTTGAAGACAACATAAATTACTATATTTACAATATGGGTAAAAAAATTTATTTTGCACTCATTACGTAATAAACAGAAGATTTAGTAATTTGTACTTCCTTAGTTCACTTCTGATTATTATTTCAAAATACAAATAACGAATTCGTATTCATATATTCTAACATAATCACTATGATAAATCACATTAAATGCAGTTGATGATCAACCTAATACGACCTATAAACGTCTTTTAACTTAGTTTATACTATAGACATTAATATCAGTGGATTAATGTAATAAAATAATTGTATTAGATTACATATATTTACTCATAAGCCTAGTCATTTGTCTAAAACATGAAACAAATTAAAGAAAGAATATTCAACAGTTAATGAAAAACCAAGAAAAAAAAAAAAAAAAGATATGATATGATTTATTATGATATGTTCCATGATTTCCTCTGTAATTCTTTACTAGTACAAAACCTTTGATAAACCTAACTATAAATATTAGGCCGAAACCTCATATACAAATAAATAAGTCACATCTCTCAAATCACAAAATACTAAATGAAATAAAAAATATTAAGGTCGATTTCAAATCAAATTTGAAACGCAATATAACTAGATACTAAATGCTTAATACCAAAATACAAAAATCAGCTTATTATAACCTACTCCCTAAAAAAACATAGCTCAATATGCTCCAATGAGATATCTCCTAAATATTCGAAACAAATTATATTAGCAACATTTTGTGATACTTTTGTTATTTAAATATTTTCTGGTAAGTTTTATTTTTAAAATTCAGAAATCATTTAAAGAGAAAAGTATAAATTTGTAATATGATATTTATTTTATTTATTATATAATGTTCAATAAGTAAAGATATTGAATGTATTGTAACATATTGGGTAAAACTGTACTAAATATATTTATTGTTAAGGCATTGAACTATTGATCTTGGAGAGGCGTATCTCAATTGCATAAGACGTTTTTATAGATTTTATAATTCAGTTGCAGAAAGTTTTTGTAGCTGTAAACAACTAAAGATGACATTTAGTAATTGAAACGACATTTTGTTGGAAATCAAATGTCTTTATTTCATTTAGTTTTTGCGTTTTCAACACGTATTTTTCATTCTAAAAGGAATCACACTCAATATTGAATTTACGTTTCATAAAACCATATCAATTAACCACGTGTCATATTTACTTATACTAGTTAATAGAAGATGAAACCTACGTACATAGTGTAGTGTGCGATATGTGATTTTACGTAACGTCCATTAATGGTACAAAAAATAACTCCTTTTTTAGCTTAGATCAAATGTATGTAAACAACACTCGTGGCATGTCTTTAAAAATAGGTTTCAACTTATTTTACATACAAGGTTTGATTTTTGCGTACCATCAAACTTCCTTTTATTAGAAAAATACATAAATAGTAAAAGTTACACAGTGTTGCCCAAGTTTTTATTACTTGTATTTAAAATTTGTTTTAAAGAATTTGTAGATGACCTAATTATAACGCTCCTAAATAACATACGCTCTCTTACATATTTTGCAGAAAATTCTATCTATATCAGCTTCAAAGTTAATTTATTGTTGCATAACGAATGTAAAGAATAAGAAATATGTATTCAATTAGAAAAAAATGTTGTACGATTTAATAAATTATTTATTAATTACAGTAAATTGTTTTAAAAGCAAAGAGATAAGGCTGATGATGAAAGATAAGTGAAAAGTGATGAAATTTATATACCTGTTCTTGAAAACCCATTTTGAAGTAATCAATGTTCCTATACAGAGGATTTAATACATGGAAGTTTAGAAAAATAAATGTTTAAATATTTACAAAGCGTAGTGGATAATTCTAAAACCATTCAGTGATTTAAAGTTGGAAACTGTAAACACATTATTGACAACCTCCCATTTCCAATTATCTATAGAGTAAAATTTATACCGATTTGAATACGCTATTTATTATCTTGAAATTTAAAATGACGGGTATCCTGCTGAAGATATTTAATTTTTTTATATCTCAACCTAAACACTTACAGGAATAAAGTTCTTAATTATATCTAGACTTGTTTATCATTGTATTAAACAAACACAAAAATGGATAATCTAAAATAAAAGCATTTAGTAAAGTGCAAACAGTATTGTTATTGATAAATAAAGTAAAACATGTAGATTTGTATATATTTTAATTTACATGTTAAAACTAAATGTAGTAAAGCAAACTTAACAATGTTTAAAAGGAACAAACTGATCAAATTAGAAAAATAAAAGTCAACATCACTTTAACAACTGCAGCAACTGCAACCGCAATTATTTGGAACTGGCGGTGCTGAGCAGTAGTTGCAAATAGATGGAAGTGCCGAAAAAGATTGAAAGGAGTACTTTGGAACCGGTTTGTCCATTATTAGTTCCAAAACGTTTGGTTTATGACAGTACGAGGAACCTTGTGGGGGGCAACATACAGGATCTGGTGGATCACAGCACGCAGGAGGTGGTTGTTGGCAGCATGGTGGTTGCGAGCAGCACGGTGAAGCTGGATGTTCGACAAAGGTATCATAAAATTTTGGTGGCGTTATTTGATGACAGCAAGCAGTTGGTGGTTGAGGACACCATACAGGTTCGGGTGCAGGACAGCATGGCGGAGCAGGTGGAGGGTAACATACAGGTTCGAGTGCAGGACAACACACAGGTGGGGGTTGATGATAATATATAGGTTCTTGCGCAGGGCAGCATACTGGGGCGGGTGGAGGACAATACGCAGGAGGTGCCTGAGGACAGCAAACAGGTTCTGGTACAGGGGAGTATACAGGTGGTGGTTTGGAACAAATGTTTTCTTGTACGGAACAGCATACTGGTGGATAACATAAATTATTACATCCGTAGTTCCCAGGCTCGAAAAATGTAGAATGCTGACAACCGCAGTCTCCGTGTGAATAACCACAATTACAAGGCGATCCTTCAGATAACTGTAAATAATAATAATAATAATAATAATAATAATAATGTTATTAGTAATCAATTTTATTTATAACTAATACGACTTAAATTTATGAAATATACAGGGGTCTCATTGTATGTTACGGAATTTGTTTCCGAAGTACACCCTCTCTTGATTTTGATGGATTTTAGAAAAAGGCTTGTTATACAAAAGTAATGTTCACTTCTACCTATTATAGGGCGTACTGCACTTCCTTGGTAGTTATTAGCAACCGATCGGGTATTCACATACTTTTGGTAAATCCGATAAACCGTTAAACGGCTTGGTAGGCCACAGTAAATTGTTCTGCAAACGTGTTACGGAATACAATTAAAGAAGCAAACACTTCCATCAAGCTTGCAACCACTCTTCTTTGTTTCAGAGTTAGTCTGATAATCGTTGTGTTCAACTATTCACTAGATACTAACCTACAAACCTAAGGTCAAGTGTTATAACTAGTTGCTAATTGTTGAACAGCGGTGGCCAAACAGCTGTGCAAGCAGTTAAATATGATGCATATTGTATTAATAAATTTTTTGTAACATCTAAGTGAATCATTGATAAATTATTGAATTTGTATAGAAATATTCCCTCTAAATTTTAAAATTTTATCAAAAATCTTACAAATAATTAAAAAATTTTGTATTATTTTCAGTGTAAAGACTAAATTTATCTGTCCCTCCTTAAGGCTTCAAAAAATATATGTAAACACATATAAATAAATAAATCTTTTGTATTATTTTTAGTATGATAACTCAATTTATTGCACCTCCCTAAATCTTTTTTAAAAATAATACAAGTCAATCCAAATGTTGTCCCATGTTTATTCTTGTGAGATTTTTTAATTTTCCCTCCTAAAATTGGAAGTTTTTTTTTTTTAAACGTTGCTATTGTAGAAACTATGAAACCACTTAAGCTATGGTTAATAGGGTCACATAAAAAGACAATAGCTTTGTATGACAATAAAGCGATTAAATTTCCCTCGTTTTTGTATTAAATCTGGGCTAAATTGAACTCTACAAATATTGTTTACTATCCTATACATTTTATTTACAAGCTTAAAAATACAATATTTTGTAGCCGCAGTAGTATAATCTATATATTTATGAAATATTTAGTAATATTAAAAATTGGATGTTGAAAAACACAAAGAAATGCTGATAAACTTGAATGAATTTAAGAAATCCATTTACTAACACAAAGCTTCAAAGTGGAGTCATATTATTTATATATTTGGAATCATATATTTAGGTTATTAGAGTTTACAGGATTACATACAAAACTGAGTCATAACAGTCAACGAATTAGACAGTAAGAAAATCTAAATATTTAAAGTTTATATTAATACCGACTTATAAAACTCACTGAAGGGAACTTGAAAGCAATAATATCAGTGAACTGATTCCTATGGCCAAATACAAATAAAAAAAGCTTTACCCATTAGTTTTTCTAAGTATGATTTAGAATAAGATCAAGACAGAAGTTTAAGTCAAGATTTACAGATGTGGCAATATTATAGGTAATATTATATGTAAATGAAAATAAGAGAAAGTTAGTGTCAAATACAGAGTTTTAATTATCATGGAAGTGCTCAGTATTAATAAAGAAAGGAATTAATGAATTTTTCCCGCGAACTCATTACTGGAGAAAAACAGAGAGGAATTAACAAATAACAAACTTTTTTAGAGGTTATAGAATTGTACTAAAAATTACAGTTATTATTGCTTAAAAAAAAAAAATCAAGCTTCGTAATAAACAATAAACCACCTAAGGAAAAGATCAAAATAATCGTTTAGGCTGTTGGGTAAACACATCGGTGCATTTCATTTAAATTTTATAACTGCGAATAAGACAGAGGAGTTGGCGACAGTAAGAAGGTAGGGATTGACACTCGGTCTTAGATGGCGACATTAAGAAGGTAGGGATTGGCACTCGGTCTTAGATGGCGACAGTAAAAGGGTAGGGATTGACACTCGGTCTTAAATGGCGACACTAAGAGGATAGGGATTGGCACTCGGTCTTACATGGCGACAGTAAGAAGGTAGGTATTGGCACTCGGTCTTAGATGGCGACAGTAAGAGGGTAGGGATTGGCACTCGGTCTTAGATGGCGACAGTAAGAGGGTAGGGGTTGACACTCGGTCTTAAATGGCGACACTAAGAGGATAGGGATTGGCACTCGGTCTTAGATGGCGACAGTAAGAAGGTAGGGATTGGCACTCAGTCTTAGATGGCGACAGTAAGAGGGTAGGGATTGGCACTCGGTCTCAGATGGTGACAGTAAGAGGGTAGGGATTGGCACTCGGTCTTAGATGGCGACAGTAAGAGGGTAGGGATTGGCACTTGGTCTTAGATGGCGACAGTAAGAGGGTAGGGATTGGCACTCGGTCTTAGGTGGCGACATTAAGAAGGTAGGGATTGGCACTCGGTCTTAAATGGCGACAGTAAGAGGGTAGGGATTGGCACTCGGTCTTAGATAGCGACGTTAAGAAGGTAGGGATTGGCACTCGGTCTTAGATGGCAACAGTAAGAGGGTAGGGATTGGCAGTCGGTCCTAGATGGCGACAGTAAGAAGGTAGGGATTGACACTCGGTCTATCAATTGAATGCCAGCATTTCAGTGAACAAAATAATGAAATTTGTATAACAATATTTACCATTTACATGTTTTTTCCCCATTTATAAAATATTCCTAGTATTAGTGACACAGAAACAAAAGAATGGTTTAGGTTAGGTTAGTTGAACGATGACAATATTTTTGACAAGACGTTGATCGTGAACTGTGCAATTTGATGTATAAACGAGATTGTTTTATAATGTAGTAAATGACTCCAGAATAAATAATGGAGTCTTATTTATTGAGCAAGTCCCCTCCCCCCATAATCTGTTATAAATGTTTGAGATTTAGTTTAAAGTTAGAACTAAATAAATAAAACTAGGTTGTCGTTACGTGATCTATAAATGTTCTATTTCAGCATTCACTAGACAAAGATTTGCTGAGTTACGAAGGTTTTGTGGCGCTGGGTGTGTTACTCTTCTTCAGTACCTCCTCCAACGCCAACCAATGGTGAACTTGTACCCCTCCTCCATTTCATCCGTCACTATGCTCCGGATTCACCCCAACCACAATTCGTAAAAAAGTGGTTTATAATAATTAACAATGCTAAAGAAAAAATCATTACCTCATGTGAAACAAAAAAATAAATAACACAATGGGGTGGGAAAACTTTAGCGCTAAAATTTGCCCAATTTAATGTAATCCGGCCAGTAGTGCAAGGATGTTGCAAATTCGGTCTGCAATGAGTTAATGTCAATATCGACGTTGGAAAATGAAAGAAAATATTTTTTAAAACAACAAACGTAATTCCTGTCCTACATTGTCAGCTTATCGGTTGAACGCCAAACATTTTTTAAATATTTTAATTTTTATTATAAAGATTGTATGGAAACTTTCACAAAACTCATGCTTTCACAAGTAATGCGAATAAATAATAAAACTGTTAAATTTAAAAATTATACATTCAAAATCTACTACTGAATAATTAACACTAATAAACTTTTTAATTTTTAGAATATAACCCTACCTGTAAGAGGCATATAAGTGCCAAGACACAAACTGCTCCTTTAGTTGATTTCATTGCGTCCAGTATTTAAAGACGTTACAACTGTGACATCATTATTCTACCTAAACTGTTTTATACTTAGTACTTGTTGACAAATATTTAAGTTACCCACATGAGGTCACGCATGTCGATATGTTAAGATTACCTTTTGATAACAGTTTTCGTCTAACAGGTATTTAAACAGAGCGTGTGAAAACAGTCAAACATGATGACGTAATAGGTAATGATAACCAGGATTTGCTGACTTCCAAAATAACTCAGTTAATATACTGCACGTCTCAAATAAATAGCCATTTTTACTTATCCAATATACAAAGTATAGGATAAGTCTTGTAATATTCGTATTTGTAACGGACCTGCAAATTTCCTGCCCTCAGAAAACCAAGAAAGTTATGTTCGACTTGCCGTTCCTTGTTGTCTTTGTCGTCGTCTGGTCTTACGTACTATAGTGGTCAAAATAAATAAGAGGAACATGAGATTTTGTATAGGGTACTATGGTGTGATCATATAGAACTGTATTGAAATTAAGAAAAATCTATTTTAAAATATCAGAATAGCAGCCATTTTTAACAATTTTGTTTTATCATATCTTGTGTGTTTATTCAATTCAGTTATAACACACTAAATTACAATAATGGTTTGAATATACCCCTAACCACAATCACTAGGAACAATAAATACTACACAATTATTGTACTTTATTTTGTTTATTCCTCTAAATGCCTAAACAAAATAAAGTACAATAATTGTGTTTTATTTATTGTTCCTAGTAATTGTGGTTAGGGGTATATTCAAACCATTATTGTGAATTCACCACAGTGCTCAAAAAATTGTATCCTAACATTAAATTAGATCAATATTTCAAATTTCAATTGTGCATGTAATGGTAACCAATGCCCATCTCAATACTATGACAAAAAGTGAAGTTATTGTAAAAAAAAAAAAATGTAAATTTGAAATTTGACCATGAAAAAATTATTTTTTAAAAATTATTAAACTATCTTTAAGTATAATTACATAAATTTGGTTTGGATAATGAGAATTTTATTTTATTTTTATTTATATATTTCATATTTTTGAATGTCATTTGTTCGTTTCACCTCATTATGATGTATCACAAGGTCATAAAATCTATTTTAAAATGTTGAGTCATGCTCACCTCGAGGAGCCGGAGTATCTAAAAACTCAAAATATGATTGAGGTAGCTCCTCTTATCTGAGAAGGGTATATTTATTAATGTAAGACAGGTTTTACTTTTTACCTAGATATTTTAATTAAATCATGTTAACTGTTGCCATTTTAGTGACACTCGTATAAATAAATTTTCTTTGTGTCATTTGTCTTGTTCTATAAATTGACATGTCCTATTTAGAATAAATTTGTTTACTAATCTTCCTTCCTGGAGAACCAAAATTGCAAAACATGAACTCATAGAAGCATCCCCTTACTACAAAAAAAAGATATCTGCAAACGGTGTGTAGAAATCTTAATTAAAACAGGGGGAGTTGTCAGCCACCATAGATAATACAAGTATGGAGGGTTTCATACATCTGAAATATATATATATATATATATATATATATATATATATATATATATATATATAATTCTTATTTTTAAAGTTATTCTCCACGTCATAATGAAAGAACAAACAAATAAATATTGACGTAACACTTAGTTTTGGAAGTAGATTCTGGGTCATCCATGTATCCAATATTTATTAACTTACTAAAAAACAACATCATAGGAACAAACAAAAAACACGCAAACTAAAACATGTGCTAATAACAAATTTAATTAACACAAACGAAAACATAACATTTGCGGTGTAATATGAACCGGAATGGTAATGGATTAGTTTGCGTTAAGGTGTAAAGTTTATTACATCTACATTTCCCCCTACAACGATAGTATGTTGCAATGAAACATGTTAGAAATACGACAAGTTAGGAGTTAGTTTTTAGTTATTTATTTATTTAAAGCGATAAACCACTGCTACAATCATCATCTTAATAAAAACAGAGCATGAAATATTCCTTAACGTAATATCAATTAGTCTAACCAAAACCAAACTTCAACAAAATAAAAACTTCACCCAGAGGTGATGCGACCTTCTGCATCGTGGTAACATTTCCTTCAGTTCACCAGTCGCACTATAATTCTACAAACTGATAAGATAAGAAAAAAGTACCCTTGTCCTTGAATACTTGAATGGCGTCAGGGTCGGAAGTGAACAGAAGTTGAACAAAAGATACACGATAAGAAAAATAATACACCTAGATAGTAATGCAACATATTTATTCACCTATGTTTTCATAAATATTGCGATAGGATAATGAGGTGAATCAAATTAGTAATGCAACCATTTTATAGGGTGTAAACCAAAACGTATACAGATAAAAACATTGTATCACTCACTCACACATAAAACTAAGATAACGACAAAATTTATACACAAATTGAACAACAAATCAAATATAAAACCACACTTACAATTTAGGGATTTTTTTTAGCATATAACATCCATTACAAATAATATTATAAAGCGTATTGAAACTTACTTAGTATGGTAAACTATTAGGTGATTAATTTTGTATGCGTATAGCATATTTGGTTTTTATAATTACAAACACATTTTATAAATTTGTAAGAAATTAATTTGATTATAACTTTTGAGTGTCCTACCAGTAATTGTTTTAAGAGGGAGTTTGCAGTTTGAGTATCTACAGAAAACTGGTATAGGCCTACTAACTATTAGAAGTCAGTCAGGACTAAAGTAGGTTGAGTCAGGAAGACCTTATAAAAAGAAAGATAATTTTGCTGACAATGAAATATTTTAGTAAATTACAGTGGATATGACAAATACAATGTTACTACAGTTCATAACACTTAACACTTAATATAAGCTTAACTACGAAGCTTAACTATAAGCTTAATAAGCACCTACTTATTTTCTTCCCCAATGATTAAATAAATAATGCTAAATAAAAACTAATAATAATCAAAACTAAAAAGTTCAAGGTAACTTTTAGAATACTAATACAAAATTTCCATCAAAGTAAATTTAAGTGTTCTTTATTATCTAGACAATTAATTATTATACAATTTTTAGTTTTATTTACTAGTTTCCTTTACATTTTAGGAAAACTAACGAGAAGTATGATGTTGATTTACTTTTAAACACTGAAAACTCATTTTTAAATATCATTTAAGATATTTTGAATGTATGCAATAATAAAGAAAGGCTCATATAAAATGTGATAAATGAATTTTTATGGTTACTTTAAACCCTTTCTAGTCATTAAATAGAAAAATGCATATCTTAAATTTCAACCAAATTGATTCTATTGTTTCAGAGAAAGGTAAACAACAGACACACATTTTATAGAGACTTACTGATATACAGACAGATACTATGATTTTTTTATTATACAGACGCTCTTTTTACATTATCAATATTATTTTGTTATTAACTAATGTAGAAATAAAATAAACATAATGAAACGTCATAAAAATATTATAAATAATTGAAATAAATTAAGGTAAAGTAGAAAAAAATTAATTTCAACAATTTCAAATTCGTTTATAAATTTCAAAGCAACTTATCTTTAAATAAAATTTCTGCTTTATTTCCAAATAAATAGCTGAAAATAGAAATAACTCAATCAAAAGAAGTATATATTTTATGATAAATTTATAACCAATAGATGTAAAAAAGTTCATTTTCATTATTAAAAGAGGGAAAAAATGGTTTTGTTTGCTAGGGAGGGGAATCCCCCCCACCGAAAATTTATCTAAACTCAGCAAAAACAGATTATAACAACCTCTGAGATATAATGTAATATCATTATTTAAAAGGAAACATGTTAACGAAATAGGCTAGGAGTCCTAGTAATGATGAATTTATGGGACCATATTTAGTTTATAATCAGAATACTGTATATATTCAGGATACGTAATCTCTTATCAGTGTACAGATGAATTTTAAAAGTAAATAAAAGATTGGATGTTTTCTTTGAATAGTTTGGAATATTTATTTGTAAATTGACACTGATGGAACATTGTTTACCGCCAATTATTGGCTTCTAGACTCTATATTTCCAATGTTTGCTTTTATTTTATTCAGGCATATTGTCAGTAGATTTTATTTTAGTTCAAGGATTAATTACATAAATATATTTTAACCTAAGTGGGAAGAAGATTAATTTACTTTTTAAGATTAGATATTTATTTACTAAGGAGCAGTTTTAAATTATTAAAAAAATCTGAAATACATTCATTTATTTTATATAGCCCAATGTTTATTACTATTGAAAAACAAATATATTTCATTTCATATCTGAATTTCAGAAAAATCTCCAACATTTACAAAGTACAGTTTAAAGGTTGTAGCTCCCTTAGAGAATGTAATAAATTTTCATTAATAAACTGATTTGCTTCAAGCATAAATGACTTACCCAGTTAAAATATAAGTTGGTGGAGAGTTATTGTTGTGACAATCTAAACTGACAAAGGATAGATAAACTTACAAAGTAATTGTTTATTTGTGTCAAGAAAGCATAAACTATATCATTAGACAATGGCGATTTTTAAATTTGTGTAACAAAATAAATGTTAAAACGTTCTCTGATAAAATCACAACTTCTACGTAATACGTGAACTTAATAGCGGAACAAGCACGACGAATTTGAGATCTGTGATTTCTAACAATGTAATCTCGGTGAGATTTGTGGTGCTTATCTTCGCAGCTAGAAGACGATGTTCTTGAGATTCTTGGACGATTGTCAGCAAAATATTTGTATAAAACATGAGAATATTTGTTTAGACAGCACACTTGAAGTAACTCTAAATATTAGAAACAATGGCAGCAAAAACAGGAGCAACTTGTATTTTGGCACTACTGGCCTTACTTCAGGTAAAAATAATAGCATTTTTAAATCATTGAAATGATAGATATACGCTGTCAGCAAATTATCAGCAACTTGTTTGTCAGCAAATTTTATTCAAATTTTTTAGGTTCTGATAAAATATAAATTTCAAACTAATTTTGTAGGCAATTATTGTAGCCAAAAAATCTTTAAAAATCACAAGTTTTTGAATTATGAATGTTTGTTAAACACATTTTCTTTATATTTCACCATTTTTTATATCTTGTTTCAGAAATAGTATTTTTTTTTAAATCCGAGTTTATTTATTTCAAAATAAAAATTATATGTTATTTGATATTGTAAGTTTTTCTCTGATCCGAATGTTAAACATATTGTATCGACATTAATTTATTGTGATGTGTTTTGTTATACAATTTTGATATACCGTAAAGCAATTTTTTCAAATTATAGCATTTTTTCTACAATAAATAACAAATTGTATATAAATAATGTAGAGGAATTAATTTTTTGATTGCTTTTAAAAATACTATCCAATTTTAACATTATACGTAAAAAATATTATCGTTAGACTTGAAAGATTTTATTTTTGACTTCAAAATCTGTATATGTCTGTGTGGAAATTCACTTTCAACTTAAATGTTTTATTTAACTGAAGTAATATTTCATAATCGATTAAAACTGCAATCAGGTATTATTAAACTTCGTACTTTGATTATTTCTACTTAAAACGAAATTAATGTTTGACTTTATTTTGGGAGGGCAACATTACATACAGCCATCAATAAGAAAGCCAATATACTTATGTTACAGACTGTATAACCAATTGGACTAAGACTATAATAATTAACATGATTATTTTTTTATTATTATACTAAAAATGGTTTGATATATTAAAATAAATTTCACTATAATTTTATATATGGAATTAATGTTTAAATTTTTAAGAGGGCAATAACACCAGGCCACCAATAAGTAAGCTAACATGTATTACAGACTGCATTATCAATTGTACTAGACCTATACTAATTCAAAATATTATTTATTTATACTTTATATGTTAAAACATACTCACCATAATTTCATTAACTAAATTATTCTTTGAATTTGGGGAAGAGGGTTACTTGGAACCACCAGTAAGTGAGGTAACATGTAACATTTATCACAGACTGTGTAACAATTTGTCTAGGGCTATAATAGTATACATGATTTTTTTTAAGGTATACTTAAACATGTTTTACATATTAAAACAAATTTCACTATAATTTTATGAATGGAATTATCGTTTAACTTTAGAGAAGAAAACTACATAGAAACACCAATAATGAAGTTAACATGTTTTACAGATTGTATAATAAATTGAACTAGATCTATACTAATTCACAAGATTATTTAAAGATTGTTTATACATTAAAAGAAATTTCAGGAATAGAATTATTGCTTAAATTTTTGGGAGATAATTACATGAGCTACCGTTAAGGGAGGTAATATGTCTTACAGAATTAATAATCAATTGGACTAGGACTATAATAAATAATTCACATGATTATTTTTTAACATAGCAGACTAAAGATTTTGTATATTTCAAAATGAGTATCACCATAATATCATGAATGGAATTAATGTTTAAATTTATTCATTTGGAATTATTATAGCACAGTTTATATTATTATGTATTATAATAATTCATAATATTCATGTTAAATTGTTCATTGACGTATGATTATACACAAGTAAAGAAGCAAATCTGTTTTAAAGACTCGGCCTCGTCTCAAACCAATTGGACTAGGCCTGTACTAATTTACAAGATTATTAGTATTTTTTAAATCTTGGTAGACTTAAAGATTTTAACATTTTAAGACTCATTCCACCATAATTTTATGGGAAAATTATTGTTCGGATTTTAGGATACTGGATTTTGCCTCCATTAAGGAATCAAATTGGTTTTACAGACCGTATAATCGATTACACTAATTCTGGTGATTTTTTTTTTAAACATGTTAGACTTTAATATTTTTATATTTTGAAACAAATTCTTTGAATATTATAACTGTTTATTGTGGGTGGGGGGGGGGGTTACATAAAGCGACCAAAAAGGAATACAATAGATGTTTTATATTGTATAATCAAAGGAACTAATTAATAAGTTTATGTTTTTAGCATTTTAGAATTCAAGATTTTTCATATTTGTGTTTCATATTAATTTGTGCATCAATAGCACACACTTTTAAATATTTGTCACGATTGTATAATCCTCAGTAATTCTACTTACAATCGACAGTTGGTTCTGAACCAGTCATTCGAACATGTTTTGTAAATGAATTCAATACTGGGCGAGATATCTCGTGAAAATCGAGATTACCCAACTATTAATTAATTGAAATAAGAATTGCATTGGTAGTATGGTTCACTCAACACATAGCTGTTATTGCGTGTATTCATCTACATAAAAATAATAAAAGATATGTTAAAATTATTGCATTTTCGACAGTTTTTTTTAAATATAACCTATAACGTCTTAAAAATATTTTATAATTTAAAAGATAAAACCACTTTCTGTGACAAAAAAAAGAAAAAAAGTTATTAAAACTACAAAACAATGGTATAATTGTATTTTAAGCAATAATAGTTGATATTTTACAGGTGACCACAGGCTACCCTTACCAGTCTAGTAGCTACTTGCTATCTGAGTATGGTTATCCATATAGTGGCACACAAGGCTGCTGCCAACCATCAACTGCATTTGAAATAATCATCGAACCTTGTTGCTGTTGTCAACCACCACCAGTTTGTTGCCCTCAGCCCGAACCTTGTTGCTGCCCTCAACCAAGATCTTGCCCACAACCCGACCCTTGTTGTTGTCCCCCACCTCCACCAGTATGTTGTCCAAAGCCTGAACCTTGCTGTTCCATTTGTTGCCCACAGCCCGAACCTTGTTCTTGTTCACCACCTCCACCATGTTGCCCTAAACCAGAACCTTGCTGCTGTCCAGTATGTTGCCCACAAACTTACTGTTGTAAACCATCAACAGCATTTGAAATAACCATCGAACAACCATGCTGCTGTTGTCAACCCCCACCAGTATGTTGTCCTCAACCCGAACTTTGTTGTTGTCCAGTATGTTGCTGCTTACAACTTGATCCTTGTTGTTGTCCTCCAGCTGCACCAGTATGCTGTCCTCAACCCGAACCTTGTTGCTGTTCTCCACCCCCACCAGTATGCTGTCCACAACCCGAACCTTGTTGCTGTCCTCTAGTATGCTGTCCACAACCCGAACCTTGTTGCTGTCCAAAACCTGAACCTTGCTGCCCTCAACCCTCATGCTGCTGTAAACCTGCACAATGTTGCTGTTCCCAACAACCATGTTGTGGAAAATCAGGCAATCGTTATTTATTTTAACACATTTTGCCTGATTATCTAGAAATGTCCATGATTCTTTTATCAAAAGTAGTACAAAAATAAGTCAATAATAGGCGACTGTCTAGAAATGTATAATAGAAAAAATCGAATTGTTATTTGTTAATATAAGGACAAAAATAAATAAATGTACAATATTAATAGCTCAAATCATTCTATATACATTTATTTATAACACGCATTATATTCATAATGAATAGTTACACAATAACAAATTTAATCTCCCTTATGAACCGCAAGAGACTATAAAACGTTCTCTGATCATAATCATGCCAGCGTATATTCCTTACAGAATTTGATATACCAGAAAGTTTTTTGTTCGTTCAAATATGTATGCTCGTTATATATATAGGCTCATTTTATGATATAGATGACCAGTTCGTTAACCACAAAACTGTTTCATAACTTTTAAAATGGCAATCTAATATTGTAATACCGATTTTTTTTTTTTTAGAATAACAACTTATATATATATACTAGAAAGTCAAACTATCAAACTATAAATAATTTTATACAGCTTTATTTTGCATCCAATGTATAAACGTACCTCTTCCGATTAATATTAAGGTGTAATAGAAATAACAATATAATTTCCAAATTTTTATAAAAACTATCGGAATAATAACTGTAGTGCTCAATACTCAATAAATAAACCAAATACTTTTTTTTTTAAATCTAATGTTAATGTCACAATCATGCAGATATACAAAAAAAATAGTATTTTGAAATAACTACTTGGGCATTACAGGTTGTAAGTGGTAATCAAATTTTGGGAGGTAATGCTGGATATATTTTTTTTAAATCGTCTAAACACACATGAAAAAAAAATGCATCATTTTCCGTCTATCTGTCTGTTGGTCTTTTTGAATCACAAAATAAAACTTCAAAAATGATTGAGATATCGATATTAAATTTTACAAATATTTTGTACTATTAGTTTTCAGTGTATCACACAAAATCATATAATTTATCACTAAATCAATTTAATAGCTTTCATTAAAAATTGTTGATTTAACAAAATATTTATAAGGCATTAGGTCTTTTAATGTTAAACAAGATAACCTAATTTTTGATGTAGGTTGAATAATAGCTGAGATATCGGTAAACAAAGTATATGTTTAACAAAAATTGTTGACAATTTACTTGAACAGACAAGAACTTTTTTGGTTATCCAATACTCAGAAACAACTTTTAAAATAGTTATTAAGTTGAAGAGTTGACTGGCGAGTATTGATGACCAAGAAAAGGTAGACTCCGAGGTTCACTATAGTGAGTACGGGTGTGGCAATCCCAAGGGTCATAGCTGGATTTATACCTTTTTAAACAAAAGTTATTTGGAGTCAATGAGGGTAATAATTCTTTGTTTGGTCTGTTTTCAAGGTCATTCAAGGATTTTTTTTTTTTTTTAATTAGAGCCTATAGTTTTTATCATTCTTTTCTACACTAAACAAATTTGGTGATATTCTAACCTATACGAATAGTTGTTAAAAATCTTCAGTTTTAGAGGAATATTGGAAGAGACAGAAATGATTTATTTTAACGTGGTAATGGTTGGAAACTAATTTCAGAATATTTTATTTTGATATTTCATTTTCAGTGCAGCGAAATAATTAGTAAAAACTATTTCAAGTGCTTTATTGGTTTTAATATACCATTTTTGTCTCTTGTAATATGTACTTAAACTGCAGACTTTTTAGGAAATTCATGAAAATCAGATGAGCAAATATTTTGTTAAACGACTTGAAAAATTAAGATCAGATTAAAAACTGTTTCAGAGAAGTTTTAAAACGCTATAAATATAGTTTACACTAATTATATTAGAGAATTCTATCGTTAAAATCACTTTTGTTACGTAAAGCACTGTATTTACAAAATTACAAAATATATGTGTGTTCACCGCTAAGAGGTGTCTCATTTTGCACCACATAATCAGATTGTGCATTATCAAGGTCGCGCTTCCCATTATGCAATATTTAACCGTCCTGCAGTTCTGTTTCATTTTGCTATTTTGAAATTCACCATTCAATAATCCCTTTATTTATACTTTTTTACATGTGGTTAGTTGTTACGTGCCTGTATGTGGGTGGTTTTTAGCCCAATCTACCCTTTTCATATAATTTACTGTGTTAATACATTTATGTACTTGAAATAATTTTAATAACTTGCTAAAATGACTAAAATGCAGATTATTCTTTATTATAATAAACCGTTTTTATTAGAATCTATTCATTTGTAGCTCAAAACCCAACACAACTAAAGAGAGATTATGAAAATCCAAAACTAATGTACGACAATGGAAAATTTAATTGTACTTTGGAACATTTGATACTACGCTGTAAACATACGATGAAACCTAACTACAGTAATTGTAAATGTCATCAAATTAAATACTATTTATATTAAAAATGTATACGAAATTTTCCACAGTAAAAGTTTTATCATCTTCAGTTGTTAGACGTTGACCAACCTTCTTGGTACTCAATAATATTCAACCAAGAAAGCAATTCAAAACGTGAAGGTTTGTGAATATGTAACAACTATAGATAATGACTTCATCTTGAACAAATAAAATTTGTCTTAGGAAAATTGGGTGTTCTTTTGTTTTAGTGATTGAAGTTTTAACAAGTTTGGTTCATTTTAAAGTGTTTAAAATTTGAAGTTAAGAGTAGGGTATGGAGTCAAACAGGTTTTAATAAAATAAACTACACAATTTTGAAATCTACTTTACAACCTCAAATTTCAAATTCATAGTAACAGTTAGAGCCCACGTATTCTTGTCAAAGTCACTCTGGTTTGTTTGACCATAGTGTCTTGAGTGTTTTCGGATCGTATAATCCAAAACACGAAGAGACGCTGAGCTATCATTGAAGACATTTCGGGAGATATAGGGGTTGTCAAAGTTCAGGAGGTTCAAGCTTCATTGGTATACCTAACAAGGTTAATGAGTCAAGGCGGCCGAATATCGAACTTTCGTTATTTGATTATATAGTACCCTCATAGGAAAGACTAAGTGAGACATTTCAGAAACTGAAAGAAAAATACTCTAAATAAAAATTGTCTCTTAAAGTAAATAAACTACGACCATCATTTTAATTTTGACTCTGACCATAGACTCCAAATATAATTGAATTGTATTCTAAAGGATAATTTATGGATGCACATCAGAATAGTTTTCGTGAAAAAAAGAAATTAATATATATGAATTCTAATCTCGCTCAACTTTTAATTAAACAACTACGGTTTTCTCATCAAGGTGATCCGAACTTAAGAAAAAGTTTCAACATGGTAGCTACTGTGTCGCCTAATTCGTTGCTTCACGCTATCACACAGTTTTCAAAATAGCCGAGAACTTTAAGCAAAGAACCTTTTATCAAATGTTCAATTCCCGGTTCACTTTGTAAATTATATTCTTTTTGTTATGACGTACTTCGGAATTCATTAATTTTACAATCTTAAACTATAAACAACAAAAGTGTCTACACCAACAGAACTACTGGAAAGAGAATTACAAATTTCGATTTCGTTTTTAGATTCCATTTCTCTCATACTTGTTTACCCATATTTCAAGTTGGTTTTAAAATATCAGGTTTGAATCCACTCCTACTGATTGATATGAGTTGTATTCCTGAATTGCATTATGTTCAGTTGATTTTTCGTTTCAGGTAGCATGTGAAAAGTTGGACAAGTAAAATAATTGAAGGGAAACAATGAATTTTAGAAAACCGTCTTTTTTAATAAATATCTTAGCATAACAAACTTAACAAAAATAGTCGTATATACAAATGTTTATCACTTTACAATACTTGTAAATCAGTAAGTTACTTAATAACAGCCATATTAGGGTCAAAGTTGTGTAGGTTAGGAGGGTGAATATTATTGAGAAAAGGGCCGGGACCAGGCTGGGAACAGCATGGAAATCCAGTACTAGGCTGGGGACAGCACTGAGGTTTCGAACCAGGGTTGGGATAGGATGGAGGTGCAGGGCCAGACTGTAAACAGCAAGGAGGTTCGAGATCATGTCGAGGGAAAACTGGAGGTTCGTAAAAATGTTGGGGAAAACTACAAGGTTCAGAACAGGGTTGAGTTCCGTGAGAAGGGTGTGGATAGTAAAAAGGTTCTGCCAAAATCTGGGGATAACAAACAGGTTCGGTAGGCGATTGAGGATAACAAGGTTCAGGACATGGCTGAGGATCAGGCTGATGATGGAAACAAGGTTCTGGAGCAAGCGTGGGACAAAAAATATTTTGTTGTGGACAACAAAAAGGTTCAGGAGTATTTTTCAGGTTACAAGAAGGGTCGATAGGTGATAGTGGACCACATGAAGGTTCTGGAGTAGGTTTGGGACAGAATATTGGTGCGAGACCGATCTTAGGACTACATTTTATTTCACATTTGAGTTTGGAAGAACTTACTGGTACAGGATCAGGCTCTGGATAACATACAGGTTCTGGAGTAGGCTTGGGACAGAATATTGGGGCAAGACGGGGTGTAGAAGTGCGTTTTAGTTCAATCTTTGTTTGAGAGCATACTGGTGGAGGCACACTTTCAGGACAGCAACAAGATGCAGGCGCTGGCTCTGGACAGGATATAGGTGTTTTAGCAGGCTGTGTACAACAAACGTTCTTCGTTGTAGGTTGGGGACAGCGTTCTGGCACCGTTACAGGTTGGGGGCAGCAAACTGGTGTCGATTTAGATTGGGGACAAACCATTGTTGTAGTAGCAGTTTTGGAGCAACAGCAGCATTTTGGTGTGGAAATAGATTTAGAACAGCAACTGCAATCTGATGCTACAGGTTTGGAACAGCAACAACAATCTGATAGAGTATATACTTTGGCGCAGGCAAGTGGTGCAGGTTTTTTAAAAAACTCATCATACAATGGTAGAGGCGATGACTTAACACATTTCCTTTTACAACATCCTTCGGATAACTGAAAATAATTAAGTTCTATTATTTACTGATTTTCAATTTTAAAACATGTTGTTTAATCATACGTACGTTAAACGTCATCAGTAGAATATAGAGTAAAATCGTTCTATTAATAAAGCTTGTTGCCTCAAGTTTCATAGGAAATCATAATACCGCCACTAGTTTTCGACTAACTTAAACAGAAAACATTTTGGACGCAATAAACGGTTTGTTATTAGTTTTGGTCTAGCTTATGCTAAAACTAAAATGCAAAACGGTGATATTAATATTTTACGATTACACTACATAAATCGATATTTGGTGGAATGTGAACTGAAAATGTTTATCTTTGATTATCAATTAACTAGAAGGGCAAATTAAATTATTAAAATAAAAATGAAATTACTTAATTCTAAAATTTCGGGTATAGTTTGTATAACAAAGTTAAAGAGTCATTTAAAAAGCTTTGCTTTTCCATTACAAAAAAATGTAACATTTTACCATAATTTACTACTTTCAACAGTGATTTCAACGTTAGACGAAAACGTTGGTCTACAGTTCCGTGAAATAACTAAATTTAACCTAATTCGGGTAATTAGATAGTGTTTTTATACGAAACTAATACATTTATTTACAATTTCGTTATAAATTTCATCTATCGTATTTTGTAGTGCCTAATTAATCGAATTAGGTAGTGTTTTTCAAAATCCAACACAAAGATTTAAGATCAAGAAAATTCTGTATTTTCAAACAAGAGTTTCTGTGAAATTAATTATGAAACACAAAGAATACTTTTTCCTGAATAAAATGGCCTGATTTTAAAACAAAACAAAAACTGATATTTACAGATGAAGAACCCCTTCAAGTCATGTATGTGTTAAATTTTGTCAAAATTGTTTCAGTAAAAAATTATATAGGTATACAGGCATTACGACCTTCATTAGAGATTACTAAGATAAGCCAAAAACATAAATTTTTTATCTACCGGAAGTAAAAATATTTTGTTCTAAAACAGATCTATCTCAAAAAAAAACAATAACATTCTTTAAGAAAAAGCTTAGTCTGCAATTGATAATTTTAGCCCTACCTGGAAGAGGAACAGAAGAACCAATGAAACAGCTGCTATTTTCATAATCATCTCGTTATCTAATGCTTACAGTTGTGATTTCTCTATCTATGTCTATATAAGTCTGTTAAATTCTGTCTGTCTTCACAGTTATATATATTCATATTGTTGATACTTCTCAAGTATGCTGCTAGAGTCATGTATTCATGCGTTATCTATTGGATGTATTGATAGTTAACACTGATAACAGGTATAAATAATGCGTGCAAACTAGAATAACAATATCACGTCGTGCTAGAGTTATGTATGAGGTCGCTGGAATCTTCTCTTTTATCTTTGTCGGAAGCTAAACAGTCATTACCTGTGGAGTTTTCTAGATCTGTAGTGTGATATTGGAAGGAATGGAGACAGTGGGGATGTTCAACCGAACAGGTTGAATGTCAGTAGGGGAGGAAACGACACCTTATCCAGTGTTGGATGTTTTCATACATTGTATAAGTCTAATAATTTATATGTATGCCAAAGAACTTGTGTGTTCATTATTAAATATAAAAAAGCCATTGAAGGAATATCAGGTTAAGAATTTACAGATGTTATTAGTATATAAAAAGGTAAACTTCAATAACTACTAAATTTGCTAAATTTGGTAGTAGAATTTTTTTTTTAATTGTGCAAAAACATTCCACAAAATTTTCTACTTACCCATTCCCAAAGTCAAATAAGAAACGACCACAACTATTCACTACTAAAAATGTCAGTTTGGTAGTTATTAACCAAAAGTGAAAATTAATCACTTTGTCTTTGATTTATATATTTAAAAAATTTTGTTTTTTTTTGTATTTTTTTGTTTTTGATTTTTTGTTGCTAATTATGAATGAATCGTAATATTTATTTACTTGCAATTTCACCCACAGTTTTAAGTCATTAATCTTAATATTTCAATATTCGAACGAAATAGGAAAAGCCGATTTTGAGAAATTACGTCTTTTATAAACGTCACGCAGCCGATGTTGTTGTTTTTTACAAATAACACACGAACCGGAATTTTAGATTTATGGCGACCAATACCTTTTGTTTGGGTCTTTATGTTTTACACTTGAGCACAAGTTAATTAAAATTGTTTGAGAAGATTTTGAGAAAATCGTAACATTTTTTACAAACTTGAAGTCAATCCGCCAAAAGCATTATTGAGTTATTTTGTCCACATCATACGTATAGATAGAGACACTGTCATTCGAGTAGATATTTTTAAACCACTTATTTGCTTCTTTCTATTTTTTTTTTAGTAGGGGGACCTCAAAATGTGGAGATCTCTCAAAATAACCACAGTGAAATAATTGTACTTAAACTGATATTTTTTTGTTATATAGAACTTCGTTCATGCAATAACACTAATTGTAACTAGATGAATATGAGGAGAAGCTACTTATATATTTTTCTGACATTAATTATAACATCTTTAATTCCGGAATTGATGTTTTTATATGTTTTGTACATATAACAGAACAAATGAATATATAGAAAGTCTCTGTGAGAAAGTAAAATAACAAATTTCGATATCAGCCTAGAAAATCCGACTAAGCAATAAAACTGAAAATTCAAAATGTATAGGGTCAGTTAGTCTAACTTATGGACCGAAGATGAAAACATATATGTATATGCACACAAATGAAAAATACTTAATGTAAATTTTGCTTAAGTTTTTTTAAAAGTGTAACTCAAAACGTGTCAACTACATAAAAAAAATGTGTAGACCCAGCTAGTTACCATCGGGATTGCCAAGCCCGTCCGCTATATTACGAAGACGAATCTGGTAATACAATATGTAAATATTGACTAAAGCAAAAAAACAAATATTAATTGGGGAATGTTTTACTTTGAACTGCATAAAAGGTACCAAAATTTGTCTCTTAGACATAAATTATTCAATTTACAGAACAAGACATTGCTGACCATGGTCGCATTCCGTTGAAAGTAGGTTTAGTGTGTAGTGAATATGCAAATTCATCACTTAGGATGAGCAACACGTGTGGTAAGTTTAATCGCCAAACGAAAGTAACATAAATATTTCAATAACAAATACGTTTTTACCAATGAAACAATTTTCCAATGGCGTCTTGTTGCACAAGCTTTGTACATACTTTGCGTGCCTTGTCCATCAAAACTCAAAAAAAAAAAACTGATCGTTTGGACTAAAAGTGCTCATACACACGGTTATTTCTCCATAGTGCTGAGAGTGTCAGTCGAACTGTTGAATTCAAAACTGATAGCGTCTCGACCAAGGAACGAAATATCAGATTTGATTTTAGTAAACCCGGATCGATACTTCCTACATATAGCGTTTAAAGTATTTTATCTAGTTCTATAAAATATTGTTGATATATTCGTATTTATAAGAAGCTTCTTTTATTCCAACTTCCAGGACAGACTAGATGAGAGGATCGGAAAGTAAGATAAGGAAACAGTGGTCTTATCTCAGGGTAAAATAGAACCGAAAAAGAGGTATCCATTATTGTATCGACATCCTAGCCATCAGGAACCTAAGGCGACAGCTTCCGATGGTTTGGCAGGTCTTCAGAATCCTAATTATTCGACCATACTCTATTTTATTACCCTCTGTGATTCTGAAAAGCTTTAAATTGTCATTCCTTTCGTCGGTCATAACAATCTCAAAAGAGTTATACATTATCTAGACAGCAATAACAGACATCAATTTATTGTATAGTGTACCTACTGTTTCACTTTTTCCAAGATGTAGAATTTAAGATAATCATTATTAATACACACATCAAAATGCTAAACTTGCTGAACATATTTGGTTTTAAGGTTTCGTGTTTCGTCTATTTACAAAAACTCCCACATAAGTGCTCTTTAGTTGGCAACGTTTACTAAGTATCATAGTTGTGTTCTTTGAATATCGATGTTACTCAATTCTCTCATGTTGGTACCTATTGGCAACTATTAGTTACATTACTGTTATTGACGTAGGAAATCAAATCGAATCGAATTAATCAAAAACACTTTTAATCAAGAAGATACCTATTTTAGTATTGCGTTTTAACCTTTTAAAATGATGTTATAAACCATGGAATAATGTCAGGTATCCTCTTCGCGACCAATGAGAATCTGCTTTGTAAATTGCTATGTACAAACAATGCCACGTATAAGTGAAACGCACCATGCTGCAATGTGTGCCAAAAGTCCTTACGCGATGAATGTGTTCCAAGTAATATGATAGCGAAGTAGTTTTAATCCTTTTTTCTATTTGAAATATAAGACAATTTCTTTCAACTCCATTAATATAATTTAATCGAAATGTCATCTCGTGTGTTCCAAAACATAAGCATTTATTCTTCTAAACCTTCGAAGCACCGACTCAGTAGCAGATAACAAGAAATGGTAGATCCAGTATTACGAATGCAGAGAAACTCCTTGAAATTTGGTAATTTTCTGCGAGTCCAACAAAACCTTTAAGTAAATTGACACTGAAAGATTACAAACAAGTTATAGTTGCTTTTTCCGTACAAAGCATCTATTGTTTAAGAATTAAAACCCACGTAAACGCCGAAAGTCTAAAATACTGTCTTTGTGTACAAAGTTTCATATTGTCCCAACAGATTTTTTTTCACAATATGAAAGTTTGAAAATTTATAATTAAGGGTGACATTTAAAATCGCGGTATGTTGTGTTCTATTATTATCAAAATGAAAGAAAACACAATTTTCCAAAAATGAACATTTTATTTGTTTAAGACGACATTTCAATGATTAAGTCATCATCCTCAGTTGTCATATGTACAGAAACTTTCTTCTGTACATATTGGCCTTGCCAATTGTAGTTCAGTAACAAGAACGTTGGTTGAGTGCGCATTTAACAACTAATAATGATGGCATTCAATGTTTCCGTTTTTTTTACAAATTAAAACTAAATAAAGCTAAAAGTTTAAAATACTGCCAATGCTTGCATAGTTTCATACATTCCAAAAGTTACATTTTGTTCTACAGTTTGTTCATGTTTTGTTTTACCATATGAAACATTGAAATATTATAAATGAGATCATAGAATCACTGCGGTGAATATACAATAAAGGAAAGGATTAACCCCAAAACCACAACAAAGAACACTAACAATACAAAAACCGTATAGTTATGTTTATTCTACTTTATGTACATTTCATTATCATAGTTACCATCTTCAGATGTTAAGTAGTAATTTAACCTAATACTCAACCTCTGAAAATGGTAACTATGTTACTGAAATGTACATAATGTAGAATAAACATAACTTTACAGTTTTTGTGTTGTTAGTGTTCTTTGTTGTGGTCTTGGGGTTAATCCTTTCCTTTATTATAAATGAGGTTGATGCCTTAGTCGTTGAAACGACACCACCTGAACAAATTATGGGAAATTGTGTTATCTTTCATTTTTGGTGATTAAAATTTTCACAAGCGTTGCTCAAGTGAATAAGTATGTGTTCTTATATTGTGGATATTGTGGAAATTTAAATTTTTTTATTAATTATTCCCTACTAATTTTCTACAAGTTTTTTTTCAATATATTTAAATAACTCTACATTTTAACGAAAATTCACTATTATGAACACCATAACTACATTTTTCAAAATGTACTTAATATAATATCCTAATATTAACTTTATATCATTAAATGAATAGTATCAATGTCGTAAAGACCAAAAAGTATCGTATTTTTTAAATGATAAAGAGTTTTAAAAACATATTTGTTGGCATTGTCAAAGTAGTAGTTTTTATCAAACAACATTTTTCATTTAAAAATTCAACCTAACAGTTCCCCCCAAAGGGTTTAAAGTGTGCTCATGTTATCCTAATTAAACGTATTATTGTTGAACCTGTAATTTTGATTATTCCAAGATAAATTAAATCTTAAGAAATAATGTTTTCTATATAATCTCAAAATCACATTGTTTGATCTATATACAATGTTTGTTTTGTGACTATACATAAAAATCTCCAAAATATCTATTTATTGAATACAGACCATCTACACAATTTTAATAAAAGTACCATCTCTAGGAAATTAGTGTTTGGTGAAGTTTTGGTTCCTATATTTTAAGTTTCAACATTAAAACATTAACACGATCGTTATTTTATGACCATTACTTCCAAGCTTCCTTAATTAACCGAATTATTTAAAAAAATAAATACCGTATTGATTTATAGCAATTGACTTTTAGTTGTGGCATATTGTAAAGAAACTGTATATAAGTAATAGAAGGCATGAGTAGTGTAATTTGCAAGTACAGTGTTTTAATTACGCTGCAGAGAGAATTTCGACGTTAATTCTAGAAGAGTGACATTATCCTTCGGGAAAAAATGCCCCGTTTTAACGCTTAAATTATGTAATAACTTTTGATTTTATTTCATTTAAAAAAAGGGCTAATAAACGTTATCATATTAAAACACTTTCACTGCAGACCAACTTTTTGAACGCACTGTAGAATACTGGGCACTTTTCAAGTTACATTCTGGGTGTTTGGCGTCGTAAGCTATTCATGTCTTATCTTATGATCAAGGTGAGGACTTCAAGGTGGGAATAGCCAATGTTAAAAGATTCAACGTGACTTTAACACAAACATAGTCTAACCTATAAATGTCTAGCTTGCCCACTGGTTATCTCACTCTGGCATCAGCGATATCATAGAAGAGATGAAAACAAAGTCTAATATGGAAACAACAACTATAGTTATAACGATTCTGTTTTTAATTCAGGTAATTTTTATCAAGTAATTGATTAATAATTGCACTATTAATATCATTTCATTATATTGTTAAAAATATTTTACTTTTCTTTTAAAAAAAAACGTCAAATTATTTTTGTTCGAGAAAAACAAATTGGACAAAAATATTTTATTTAATTAAAGGAGCAGGTTTTTAACAAAAAATATAGTTTATATTCACATCACTCGGTGATAATATGTGATTTAGAAGGGGGTGAGCACCGAAGGAAAGGGGGTAAAACCTTTTAGCTTTTATATCGAAATTCAAAGATAAACTGTGTCTATAGGTGGGAATTTGTTTAGAAAAATCCAAACTATCCTTTGTAAAAAACACAAAGTTTATATTGTCAAGATCACCTGATGATATGAACTAGTTAAAAACTGTCAACCGTCGTTATTAATTTTCTGATTTCTTCAAATTATACATTTATGTTTACTTCAAAATTTACCGTTGCATACACGTCCCTTAAATTAAAAATATAGTTCTTAAAATTAGTGTCTTAAGTACGATTTTTCTAGGCACTATGATATGGAGCATCACATTAACAAGTGTGTGTTTAGGTCTGATTTTTATTAAAATTTGGTAGCCTATGTACTCTCGGTTTTTCCCATCCATTATATAAATTCTTTAACAAAAAAAAGAATAATAAAAAATAGTCTATCGATAAAATTTAAGATGGCGTTTGATTTTAAAATTTCAAACTACAATTTTTCTTTTGGATAGATTTTTCCAATTAATTGTTGTAAAATCTTGCATATTATCTCATTTTGTGCAGCTTTAAAATCTACATCCAAAGATATCCAAACGTGATTTCTAAAATAAAATACTAAAACAAATACATCATTTCAAAATTAGAAAAAAATCTAGTAATCAAAATTTTATAAAAACTTAGCATTAGGTTTTACTTTTTTCTAGTATGATTTTATTAAATAATATTATTTTTTTCGTAATTTGAAACTGTTTTTAGGTAGTAAATATGGATTTAAAACCTAGCTTATTCTGTGCGACTGGTGGTCTGTATATAGAAATCTCGATGTTAAGGTCGCCCAACAAGCGAATACTAAAAAAATAACAAAGGAAATACACATCCTATCACTGTATTTTTTGTTTTATAATCAAAATAAATAACTTGTTTATAAAACAATTAAACTCAGTGTATTTCCCATGTATTGATAAATTATATATCGTTTGATAACGGGTATAAATAATCGAAAAGTTTTGATAAAAATTAATATTATCACTTTAACGATTGAAAATAAGAAATAACTACAGAAATAAGCTATCTTAATGATTTAGTCCGCATTCTTCTTTACTTATCGCAAAAAATGGATTATATTGATAACACATTATTGTTACTAACACGTCTATTGTTTGCAAGTAGGCACTCTCAGTGTATTGTCCATGATATGAAATATGACCAGACCAGTTCATAACATATAAGTAGAACCATAAATATGCTCTCCAATTACCGTTGAACACCCAGTTTGATATGGCCTCGGTTAATCGAGTAACTCGCTAGTTAAAAGTTCTTGCTCTAGCTACAATCTCCGCGGTGAGCTCCAAAAGTTACGATGTTGACATTTACAATTTGGGAAAGTGGGGATCTACGAATAGTAGGAAATTGTGGTTGTGTGTTTGAATTATGATAGCATTAACTAGACGTGCTGATCACACAGTAGCCGAAAAAATCACTATTGTTATTATTTCCGTCAGACTTAACCCAAACCAAAAATGAATTTACATCCTTAATCAAATATAAAGAGTGTGTATTGTAATAAGAAATCAAACTAAATTGAGTTCAGATTTACTTGGGTTCTGGGAACCCTAGAATCCAAGAAAGCATTATTTTTACATATTTTCTATGTGATTTCCATCAGTAGTGGTTTCTTAGAAACTGTTTGAATAATGTGCAATAACAAACTTTAAAATCATGACCTTGGACAAAAATTTATAATTTTAACTTCAAATTCGGGGTTCAATAAAATAGACTTGTCACAAAAAATTTAATTTTCATCAATTTGTCTACTATGGTGTTGATCAAATTTCTAATCGAGTGAGACTTCTAAGGTAAACAAAAATTATTATTCGTAGCATTCTTCCTAGATATGTTGATTTAGGAATTATCAGTAAAAAAATCTCTTCTATGAAACAGTTATAACTTCGAATTTTTCAAAATAGATTTTAAGAATTTTGATCAAGTTTTACTGAAATACTAAAATCAATCTTTCATTTCCAGTTTTCTGATTTAATTTTTTTTGACTGGTCAATAAATTAAATTAAATCATCACAATCCAAACATTTATTTTAATAAAATGTATAAATATTAATAAAAATAAATTATTTCACTAAATGTAAATGATTATTACGTTTCATATTTGACAATATGTACGATTTAATCCCCATTATCGTTGTTGTAATAAATCTTCAAACTAACATTAACGCGTCCTAAATTATGCAAAAATTATAAATTTTAAGTGTATTGATAAATGTAAAACAATTGTTATGAACTTATTATCTCTATTATTATATACTAATAAATAAATATCTTCATATTCCAGGTATGTACGGGTCAATCGAATAAGAACTCTAACCCGTTGCTGCTCTATAATGAAAACGATGGATTTTGTGATCGTACGCGAAAGAATATATACACGACTAATTATTGTAATGAACCATCGAAAATAGAAACATCTGTATGTGAAGCATCTGACAAACCCACCATTGAAGTCAATAACCCTCATCATATACTCAATAAAGAGTTATCCTGTGACAAAGTAGTTTCACAACCACAAGTAGAAACTGTAATATTAAGAATAACTGCTTCTAAACCAGAAAATAAACCTGCTCCCTCAAATCCTTCGGAAGATTCGACAGATAATAATAGTTATCAGCTACCTTCTCTCGAGACCTGCTTTGGAAGAAATTTTGAACAATCTACATCATCTGGAGTTGACCACACTCAATACTACTTGCCTGGAAACAAATCGCTACAGCAACAAAGACATATCAACTACAGTGGATCTGATTTTAAACCAACTCCTACCAAACCTTATTTAATTGTATATCCATACAAAACATCACCTCTGACTACAGGATCCTACGTAAAGTCACCACATTCAATGAATATTTATCCACCAAATCCAAAACTTCTTTACAAACCTATACAATATCAAAAACCTTTTGCCAATAATGCTTTTAATAATGTTAAATTTTCACAACCTTTTAGTAAACAAATGACGGAGGAGGTTCACAATCCTAAACCTTCAGACTGCTGAATCCAACCTCCAACATAACCTCCTACTTCATTCTGTCATTTTGTTAAATATTGTTATCTTATTTATTTTTTGTACAAAGTATATAGCTATATTATGTTGTTTTTTTTCTGTAAATAAAATAGAGTGTTAGTTAAATGTTAACATCACATACGTAAAGTAATCAAATACGTTTTACTTATTGAATACCTTCCATTCTAAGTGTACTATTGTAGTACTCAGATTGATTATATGGAGTAGAGGGAAATATTTTATTAAAACAATGGACTGGATAAGTTTTTATAGTAGGAATATCCTTCTTTAGTACTGGTGAACAAGTATTCTAAACATATTAAAACCATTTTCTTAACAAATATATTTACATATTTTTGAGGTCATATTTAGTAGTATTAATCAGATAAATACAGATTATATTAGTCTAAAATATTAGTCGTACAGAACGGGATTTGTTTTTTTTAGAACACGGATAATTGTATTATCTAGATTAATAGGTTCTGTGCCAGCATTAACGGTGCCGTTTTGCCAGTGTAGGAGAGTGGGAATTAAATCAAACACTAACACATCTACGATGGTTTTTCAGATCAGTCCCATAATAAATTACTAACGTACGAAGTCCTAATTGCTATATTCAGAACATCTTACTAAACTTGACAAAGAGAAAACTAAGAATAACGGAACACTTCCCTTTAAAATGAACGTCGTATGTAAAGTGAATCGGATTTTTTAAAGTTTAGTTTAGATCTTAGCTCTTGCCTTTTTACTTATCCACTATGCGTAACATAGGGTAAGTTTCTATACAAAAGATGTTAGACAGGTTTTCTGAACCTCGTAACTGTAAATATCACTACATTCTTGACTTCAGATAGACCCTAATGTGCCTTGTAGTTGTGTGTATATTATATTAAACAGACTCCACTTGCTTCGCTCCGAGGTTGCTATCTTACCAAATTAACGATCGGAAAAATATTCAAAAAATCCAATTTGATCCAGAATTTACGCTAAAGAAACAAATAAGGAAGTGAAAT
The DNA here is from genome assembly GCA_963513935.1 of Aphrophora alni. NCBI lineage: Eukaryota > Metazoa > Arthropoda > Insecta > Hemiptera > Aphrophoridae > Aphrophora > Aphrophora alni. The sequence goes on from OY740769.1 coordinate 34,573,462, forward strand.
TATTAGATCAAAAACTTTATCATTTTATTTTGACCAGAAAGTTGCATTTTCCTATTATAATATAAAAAAAATATTTTTGATTTAGTCTTGTTTTATCGTTCTTTTCTGGTCTCCGTTGACCAACTCTTGTTCTTTTCTGAGGATGTTAGAGTATTCAGGGCTAGGGGTCATTATAATATACTATTTTCTTCCTTTTTTTACAAGGTGACAATGACAGAGAAATTTAATACCATTAAAGGTTTTTTGATTGTTTAACCGGTCGCCATTTAATATTGAAATAAGACAACGGTTTTTAGTTTGGGAGTTACTTTCTATAAACAAGATTTTTTTAATGAGGTGTTTACTTGATGGGGTTATGTATTTGAAAAATCTGAGTTACCCCAAAAACTTATTTTGGGATGGTAGTGAATTTACCTTATAATGTCACATATTTTTTTAAACCAAAAACCATTTCTAAAGTTTTAGCGTTCTCCCTTTTAAGGTTGAAAAGTTGAACCTTTCCGAGTTTTATTTTACACCCGGTGTTTATAGAAGTGCACTTCTAAATAATACCCGTTTGAAATGTCTGATGCCTCATAAACCATTTCTTTACATCAAATGTACAAGAGGTAAAGTTTGTAATAATCTAGAACATCGAAAAAGTATTGTTTTTTTTATAAGTTCAGAGATAATTACTGGTAATTGAGTAAGACCATAGACTCTAAAATTTTAGAATCTTTAAGACAAAATTATATATTAAAACTTATTCAACACGCAGTCCATTTTTATTAATCACAACATTGAAATTCATTTTGGGATCCAATACTCTGACTCTTTTAAATATAGACAATAGTATAAGCGACAATAAACTAAATGATTGTTTCTGTACAGCTTATTTGAGAAACCTTCAATTTTTTTAATTTAAAAGCGCTCTTATTTTTGTGGTTTGTTTGAAAAATTGAAAAACCGTAAACAGTGGGAAAGCTTGTACGAGTCGTAGTCAATTACTAGACTAATAATGAAACCAAGGATTCCCCGAACCATAAAAACATGAAACAAAACTAAGACTGTTATACATCCATCATGTTTAATAAACCGCCCTTATGTACATTTTGAATATATAGTCATCATACTTAGGGGTTACAACTAAACTAAACATTAACCTACAGTCTAGCCAGTTTCGGATATAATGAATAACTACATATATTGAAACATTAATTACAACCATTCATCATAAACTTGCCACCAGGTGACGACTGAAGCAGTGACGAATGTAGCATGGAGACGAAGATGAGGACATCGGCTGTGCCCCCTTGGAATAAACAACCTGATCTTTTCAAAAAGGAGTGAAACATGAAAATATACTTTTTAAAACATTTTGCAAAAACAAAAAAACACAAAAAAACATTTAATGCGACCTTTGGCAGTCTCAAGCCTGTAAAACAAGCTTTAAGCTTCGAAACGCAGAAATTTTTTTAAATATTTATAAGTATTCCTTACTTTGTAGTAATGTGGTCTAGTTTGGACTTCTTTTTCTTGTAATAAAATGTGCATGACAATAATGTAATCGTAATAAAACAATTCTAAAACTTGTAAAAAAAAAAAAAAAAAAATGAATGACAGATAGGACACCCCTGCCATTGTCTGGCGGTCCGTCCCTGCGCGTGCGAGAGCAAAGGGTCTACTAATCCGGGCTCTTAAGGATGTTTTTCCTGGGGTAACTGACGGGATTTGAAGTGTCAATGCTCTTCAAACTGATAGCCTACCTGGTACAATTAATTAATATAATGAACCAACAAATGAGTACACTTTATCAAATTTTACAACACTAAACTATAAAATTTAAGAAAATATGAATATCAAATAAAATACACCAACAAATAACGTTATCACCCAGAAATATAAGTTAAAAATTACTTTTAAATCAATAAAAAACAAAAATGAATCACACAAATTATAACGATTTAAAACACACAGAAATTGAACTGAGAATATATTGTATAATTATATAAAATATGGAATAAACAATGCATTATGACTTGTTTCAAATCTCATAACTAGATTTATTAGTTTTGTTTCTTGTTTCAAGGAATTCTTGTTTTCTCATTGTGAATATCGCCACAGTACTCCTTGGACATTTGAATTAGCAATAGTGTTTTTTTAATGATCAGTTCTTTCTCTTATAGAAAACAAAACTAATATAATAATTATAGTCACAATTAAAAGAGAAATAAACTATTCATTATACATGTTTTGTAAAACCAACGTGAATACGTTTTTTGAAAATCGCAATGTCAAATGGATCCCATTTTAACGGTTTAATTAGAAGAAGTTTTTTTTGCCATTTTAAATTTTATTACTAAAACTTTAATACTTCTCAAATTTCAGTCACGATATTAAAATCCTGTATTTAGAGATTGTGTTTTAATATACACATATGCCTAAATCGGTTATTACTGGACATATTTTCTTCCAGACTTTCTATTTATTACGACTAACTAAACATATAGTATATTAATTTTGTCAACATGAATCATTCTGTATGTCATCTTGGCAGGATGAATGTTGGCCTACTAAATAAAACTTCTCAGGATGTACAACTACAATACAAAAACAAAATCAGATTTCATGTATTTCGATCACAATTTAGAGAGGCTATTTTTGGGACACCTAGTATAAATGGCAATTTATTTTCTTGTTGTTTAAACGGGGAAAACCTCCGGGTATCATCTCCTTAAAAATTAGTTGTGGGTTCATCATGGTACTTACCCAGATCCATCACACACTGTATAGAAGCAGATCATCTAAATGTATTGCTCAAAATAAACTATAAGTGAACTCCTGAAGCTAAATTAACTGAAACCCATCAGCAGAAGTTAAAAGTTTTCGATAACGGAGATATCTGGCAGAAGTTAAGACAATGCTAGGAGTGGTAAAATAGTTTACTTAAATCAATTATGTACCTCCTAGCAGAAATCAAATTATCGTAATAATGTACGAAAATCTTTGAGACACTAAACCACAAGAGACAAGGCCAATGTTTAATTTGTAATAATTAAAGATGATGATATCATCAAAACGTTGTCTTGTTAGCAAGAAAGTTTTCTTGTAATATTTTACGAACCAAGTACCAAAATTTGAATTTTTAACCTTAATTAACGTTTAAAGCTAAAAACGTTTTGATCTCTTGGTCTTGATCTTATTGCTTTATATAAAAAAAAGAAGATAAAATAAAGACCCCTAGCCTTCGAATACTCTAATACCGTCAGGATCGGAAAGGAACAAGAGTTGGTTGAGAGAGACTGCATAAGAAAGATGAACGAGAGAGATTTAATCCAAGACTACAAGAAAAAAGTGGAGATACAGATTACCAAGCCCGTTCATTAAAATGAGCCACTGAGGGATTTTTGACAATGAAATTTCAAATGGTAAACTTACATTTTACAAATGGAATAATACAAATTATGAAGCAAATTTTTGTTAGTAAATATTTAAGAACGTATAACGTACATACAATTGATTGTTGCATCATACTAAATTAATATTCTTTCAATTAGAACATTTGATATACCTATGACACACCCCATTTTTTCCAGTAGGCTATAAACATTGTCTTAACGTACCTTAACGTATGTAGCTACGTCCTGAGATTCCTCAAGTTATTACTTCAACAATTGACCACCAAACTAATATATTAATAAAGCTGTAATGACCTAAACTAATCTATAATTGTTTAGTAAATATGAGGCATTGTGGTTGAGACCATGGTGTGGATAAAAGATAGTTCCGTGCCTTATCAGATAGCACATGACACGATCATCAGGTTATAAGATATCTCATCAAACATTGTTCCTCAGTATATATAGCGAAGAGTGTTCGTTATATATTATTTGAAAAGACAACATGACGATCAAGAAGTTGGCTTTGTTTGCTGTGGTTTTGCTGTCCATTCATCAGGTACGTGCAATATCCTTTGTTCTGGTAACCAATGAATATTCGTCCAAATATGAACCGTTTCATATTCTGTAATAAGTTGTTTTAAGGGATGACAAATTTCTGTATTATAGACAATTATTGTTTAGAGCTAAATGCATTTCAGGTGAATCTCCCATAGAATAATTAGTCTTTGAAGAAAAACAAAATCGTGAAAGGTTGGATTGAGGTTGAAAGTAGGATGAGAACTTCAACTAAATTTCAGCACATATACAACCATAGCCAACAAGAACCATCCATTTATACAGATCACTTTATTTATTTTAGACAACTTTAATTTAATAAAAACATTAAATATAAATAAACATGTGGTGTAATAGAAATAGTTAATAATTCATAGCTTCATGCCTGTGTCGATATAATGTTAAAAAGAACAAAAAATTATGATATTTAAAATGGCTAAAATATTTATTTTAAATACTTAAACAAATCGACTGTGCTTTATTTAGTACCAACCCTCCCCTTACAAAAGATAACACAAATTTAACTTTACCAACAGGTATTTGGGATCCGGCTCACTGCACCGTAGTCAATTTAGGCTTCTTTTCGCTGTTGATATCAAATTATAAAAATAAGATATAAGAAAAGAAACCCCTAATCCTCGAATACTATAATAATGACAGGGTCGGAAAGAAAACAAGATTTGGTAAAGAGAAACTTGATAGGAAAGATAAAAGAGAAGGATCTAACCCAAGTCTACGCGAAGAAAGATGTAGGATCCAGCTAGGGTAGCTCGGGATTGCCACAACTATATTCACTATAATTGAGCCCCTAGGGGTTATATGCATATACAGGTTGGCTGAAAATAAACTACCAACCCCATCTTTTTTTAATATATAAGATATTTGAATTCTATTTGCTTCGAATCTCTTCAAGTAAGACAGGAAACCTAAAGAATTAAAGATTTAAGTTATTTTATTGATGTTAAGTTGGGGGAAGGGGGTTGCTCAAAAATTTCAAGTGGTACTATATCCTATAGGCTTACCTCATTTTAAACGAATTTACGAGAAAAAACAAAAGTGGGGGAAAAATACTCTGGTCACCCAAAACAAAATGGCGGTCAAAAGAACTAATTTATTTTGGAGGCTAGATAAAAAATTAATACAATCAATACATCTTCTTGTATGACATTAATGTGTTTTTATCTCATATTAAATGGTCAAATTATTCTCCATTTACCTTTATGAAGTAGTAGTCTTTGTTCAAACACGTTTTTAAAAGTTTATTTTGTTCATCTTCTGCTGTCTGTTACTATCCGTTCTCTTAAATGGTGATTTAAAAAATTCTCCACAAAACAAAGAGGTCTTGTATATGAACCAGTGAACCAAAATTTAGAAAAATCTAATGTCTTGCATTCTCAGTCGATCTTCTGTACTATTCTAGCTTCGTAAATTTTGGCCACCATTTATTATTGATATCTAGAATTTATTTTCTATATGTCATTTTTCTTCTCTCACAGAGCCTTTTAAATTGAGGTATCACAAGCTTTTTCGAGCTATTTGAAATTTTTGAACAACCCTCGTCCCCCAGCCCTAAATTAAAATAACATAAATATCTTTATTTTTATGTTGGCTCTCTCACTTCAAGAAATTTCCGCAAACGAAATTCAAATATCTTATATATTTTAGAAAATAAGAAGGCTGGTAGTTTCTTTTAAGTCACCCTGTACATAGACACGCACGCGAAATAATAAAATAATAATATGTACACAAATAATAAATAATAAATAAAAATAGCTTTGAAAAGAAGTAAACGAGTTTCGAAAATTCATGAAAAGAAATCCTTGTTGTTTGTCCGTATATATTTTCTTTTTCTTAACTACAGGTCAATCATTTATCCTTTGTACATGCCCCAGAAAACTTAATCACATAACTTTTGTGTGTATTCCTATATTTTGTTCTTTGTACATTTCTTGCAGTTATTATATTAGTCCTAATTCTCCATACACCATCCTTGCAAACTTATCCAACCACTTTTTAAAACTGTTACTCCTCTTTGACACCTCATCCCCCCATAGAAATAAACATTCAGATTACTCCTAACTCTAGCATTAAAAAAAAAACAAACAAAAACACACTCTTAACACCCTATAGATAAATAAATAATTAAATTGTAAAATATGTAGTATCTTCAATAAAGGAAAGAAAGGTTTTGATCTATTAACACCTAACATTAACCTATTTTCTTTTATGCTACAATTAGAGGTTTTAAACTTAAACAAAATGCCAACCTAACAACAGAGACCATACTGCAATTTTGAATTATGAGAGAATAACATACATTTTTCATTATGTACAATGGATACATATATTTTATTTAATAGATATTCCAGACGACCACATATTTATTTTTAAATTTTGCATGCCTTATCCAATTACAATTCTCATTGATAGTTACACCTAGGTATTTAATGGCATAAACTTGATCATTCTACAATCAGTCATTTAACATACAAAAAATTTCAACAGCATCTTTAGAAACAACACCTAACTGTTCGGCTAAATCTTACATATTTAGATTACGTATTTAGCATTATTTTATTGACTGTAAACCAATATTTCAATTTATCAAGGTCATCTTGTGTCGTACTTGAATTGTTTGTAAATAGTTTGAAGAAAAATTTAAAGCCGTGTCATCTGTAAACAAGGCAATGTCCTATTGAACCTACCGATACAAACATTATTAATGTAGACTAAAAATAAATTTATCCAAGGACTGATATCCCACAATAACAGCTAAGACTTTCTATAAACCTCATTAACAAACCAGTTATGTATGTAGTTCTTAAGCCTGTTTCAAACCTATACCATTAAACCACTTCCTTCTACGAACTTTCTAATAAAATATCATGTTCAAATGGATCAAAAGTATTTGTCATATCAGCAAAAATACTAGTTACGCATAACGTTTCATTAATAAATAAATTCATCATTAAGCACTTCCTCAAGAACGAGTATTTAAAATTACAACAAAATTGTTCTTTTTAATTGGGTACGTGTCTCACAAATCGTGATTATATTTTGGTCATATGGTAAAAAGGATAAGTTTGAAATTAGTGGTTGTGTATATTTTTTAAATTTTTTTATCCAAAGAGGGGGGAAATGCTCATCCGCACCATCAGTGGCCCAGCGAGACCGACTGGTGTGTGGGGCTGTACCACCTGTACGAACTACTAAAACCCTTCCTCTTTTATCTAAACCTCGTTCAGATTTCCATCCTGGACCCGCGTTAGCATTACTCAAGATGGCTGTTCTTCGCCAGATTGGCGTTTGCTCTGTTCTGCTAATGCTGCTGTTGCTTCACGTGTTTTGGTCGTCGACCGGACCTTTCTGTTTCTTCGTGCGTAAAATCGTCTCCACATACGATTGTATATAGTTACGGCGTCCCAGTTATCCTCCTTCTTCAGCATATGCTCTACCATGTTTTCGGGGGTGAATTGTCCGATCATTTCTATCAGTACTCCTCTTTGTAGGCTCCATTGGTTGTGTATAGTTATAATTTTATTTTTATTAGCATTTAGAATTCACCCAAAGATTTTTTTTAGTAAAGCTATTATAAGTTTTCAGCGCTATCAAATTTCAGGGCCTCATTTCAGCTAGTTTCCTATTGTTGATTCAGACTGTGAGTAAAATATTCTTTGCCTGTTGTTTCTACTTCTGTTGTGGAATTGGGTAAACATTCATCCTTACTAGATGATACTTAGATATAGTTTTTTAATGTATTACTATTCTTGAAATATTTGTATTGTTTTGTCTCATTTTTAAACATTTAACATGCTTTAAGTGAGATATTTTCATGAGCAAGAAGCAATTTATTAAAAACGAATATTTAAAAAAAATTAAACTGTGTAACAGACTTTTGTAAAAATTAAATAAATTGAAATAAAAGACTTCGTTTCTGTGGTATTAGAGTTTTTTTTTTTTTTTTTTCATTTAAACCAATTTAAATGTTGGCCTACCATATTAAGCACTTTCCCTAATTTAGGCCAAATGAAAAGTGTAAATATTTTATTTTAAATAATAAAATAGGTTTTAGTGAAGTTCACCCACTCTTGAAAAAAAAAAGGTAAAATAATACTTTAGTGGTTAATGATAAAACTCATATTAAATCATTTTTCGTTATATTACATAAAGTGTACTTTTGGTTTGCAAACACGACTGCTTAATTCAGCACTATAAATTTACCTGTAAATATCACTTTTATTCGCATATACATTGTGGGGAAAAGTAAAATAACCACCTGATCGTTAAATCACCTCTCGTGCAACTAAGTAAATATTACACAATATATAAATACTGTGAAAAAATGTTAATTTTTATATTAATATTTATATTGAAAAATCAAAATAAACAGGAAAACTTAAATTGGAATATTATGATAAAATTTATAAAACATAAATTTCAAATTTAACAATATTTTTAAAAGTCAAAGTCGCTGGTTATTTCTTATACAACACAGACAGGCCTATATATTGTTTTAGAAATCTGTTCGTAAGGTATAAGAGCAAACGTTTTAAGCAAAAATATATGTTCAACTGAAATATATTATAAATTAGAAGCAGAGCTATAAATCAAATTGATGGATATAGTATATCTCATAAACTGTTCAAACAATAAAGTAATATTCAATATCACATACATTTTTCCAAATTTTTAAATAGATCCGTTAAGAAAAACATACATTAAATTTTCTTAAAATTCAATCCAAAAATGTTGTTTAAATGTTTTTTAACAATAGACGACTAAATCTTAAAATTTTCTGTGTTTACAATAACCAGAAAATACAAACATCTATGTATTTATAAGTATATAACTTCAGTCTCTAAAACAACCAATCAGAACGTAGTTTAACGGTCATGATCAGTGAATATTTTATAATCTGGACTTTAATTTCTATTATAAGTGGGATTGGAATAACTAATTTTGCACAATTAACTGAAATTAATAATATCTACTTTTCCGTTTACCTTTTCTAGAAAAACGTTAAAAATATACCATATCTAAATTTATATTGTTTCAAATATATCCATTAAAAAAATTCCTTATTTTAAAAATTTGTTTTGCTCTGATGTTTTTTCTATTATTATTGGCTTACCGAACAAGAATCACAAAGGAATGACTGATTTATCTCAAATTTGGTGAGGTTATAAATTGAATGAACATGAAGCCTTATTCATATGTTCTACAAATAAAATTGGAATCCTGTCATAAAAAAATAAACTACAAAAACATCGCACTAACTTTCTCATTCACCCTCCCTCAAAATCAAATAAAAATGAATCTTAACTACTCACCACCAAAAAGGTCAGTTCTGTGACTGTCAGTTAAATTAACCATAGACGTCTCCTTTTAATATATATAAATAGGGCCCAAACAAGCAAGTGTCATGAACTACCCCAAAGCGTAAATAGTATTGATTATAATCGAGTTTTGTTGACGGGCATTAAGATTCTCTTTTACCAAATGTTCCTTGACTGTCGTTATATTTCAACGCGGATGGGTTGTGCAGATAGACCAACAAAATTTAAAACAAATAATTTGGAATCAGGGGACCTTTCCACCGATATATCTGCAAAAAATCTAAATACATTTTTGATTCCATCACATAACTTTCTCTACACTAGTGTATATCTGAGCAAGTAAAAGAATAGAAAAAGTCAATTTATTCAAAAACGTTTTCCGCTTAACCGTATATCCTTCGTCTATGGACACAAAATTTCTTCAATATTTGTTTATCGTTTGTTTTGTGAAAAGTTTAATGTAAAATAAATACAAGACCTAAATTTGTACTCCATCAAACATTTCGTATTCAGTTAGAGTATTCAAACCAAGATTGGGTCGAAGACTGTATTACAGATTTTGAATTTAATCCACTAAATAAACTTGTACACTTCCGTTCTAATAAGAGAAATAATCATTAGGCCCTAAGGAAAATTGACACTAGGCAAAATTGATTTTTTGTCACGTCATTCTATTTCTGTTAGATTGCTGCATCAGGAACAGATATCTAACCTGAATATTGTATTTGAGGCCGTGTTAGATAAAATATCAATAACAAAAAATGTATTGGCACCGTCATGGTTCTTACCCAGCTTAATGTAATACAAGGAGATCCTCTAAACTAATACTCTAAAGGGAATATTTCAGCCTTGTAGTAAATGATAAATTGTATTGGAAGATCAAGATTCTTACTCAGTATACGTAATACAGGGCAAATTCATTGAAAACAGTTATTGCACAGGTTTTCTGAATCTCACAATTGTGTATTTGGTGGGAGCTGATGTAAGACAAAAATACAAAACAATATTTTTTTATAATTTAAAAATATATAGGCCTAGTCTCTAATGATCCAAACTAAACATATTGACCGTCATCTCTCCAATCGTGACTGGAGGTAAAAAAGAAAAACCTTAAGTCATGGGTTATGGCGTTTTATAAAAGACATAAGTGTTATAAATCGATTTTTCCAAGCTAATTCAACTTTTGCTCAAATGTTAAAATAAATTATCCAAAACGAATTTACAGTAAACAGGTGACAGGAAAGTACAGACCGCTATCAAAATTAGATTTAATGCTGAAGCATTCATAAACATTATGGATTTTATAACATCGAACTACTTTATTCATAAATGTTTCATAATTTATAATTTTCACTCCTATATATATATCAATGTGGACCAAAATAAAAACAATTCGAGTTAGTTTTGATATCTACTACTACTCCTAACTGCAGAATGTTTTCATTCGTACTACCATTTCTTGAAAAAAATTGTCTCTGTCAATTTTAACCCTCAACATATTTTTCGCCCAAACTTAATAACTTCATGAGACAAGCATCCCACATTAAATTTTAAGAATAACCTCAAAAAATTCCACAGACAGATAAACACCATTCCGAAATGGTGTAATTTTTTTCTTAAGGTCTCAGAACAAAGAGAACCAGAGTAAACACGAGATCAAAATTCGAGTACCCTAATAATAGCTTCCTACGTAAAGGGAATCTAAACTAGTTTATATGTGTAATACAATATTGTTTTACAGAAACTGTAAACTTTATCGGTACTACATTCTGGTCTGGTTGTTGTATCAACACATACGATCATAAAATGTATGAGTAAACTAATTTTTAAAGTCAATTAGAATTAAATTACTATTGGTTGTTTTCAGATAACAGCAACCGAAGTTTCTGATGAAGATACTTTCACAGACAAGAAAGAAATACAAACGGAAGAGGAAACACAAATTCAATCAAATTTACCTCAGTATCATTCTTACTATGACCCTTACTACGGTTACTATCCTTCTCCTCCCCCTCCCCCTCCAGAATTTGAAAATATGACATACTATCCAAATTACAATGGAACCAACATCCGTCCAGGTGGTATGGGCTTCAACCCAATGTACTCAATGATGCCTATGATTGCCGAAGGTGCTATGGATGGAATCGGATCATCAAACTCAACAACCTACCCACTACCACCTTATGGTTATATGCCACCGCTACCACCACCACCTCCAATGTATCCACCAATGCATCCTGCAGAATACAATCCTGAAATGGAATCCGAGATTCATGATATTGAAGTAGAAGAATTGTAGAATGTAACTAAACATTTGGTTAACTATGCAATTGTTTTAAAAAAAACATGCTCCAACATTATCTTCGAAATTGTATAAAAATAATTTACTGTTGAAATATAATTCTTATATTCAAATAATATCAAAAATTAACAGATAACAGATTTACATTGTTTTTGGTCGATTTTTTTTTTTTTTTTTTTTTTTTTTTTTTTTACTTAAATTAATTAACATTAGCTTCTATTAAATTGCGAAACAATTATCAGATTTTAAACAACAATATTTTCTGTTAATTATTTTTTTATCTCCATATACTGTAGTACGGTATTGTATCTACTCAAATTGTATGAATTTAAAATTACAAAATTATTTTTACTAAATTTAATAATAAGTTCCGCACTGTAATATATCAAAAGTAAATTAAATAACTTCTATATAACTCCTATCACTATCAAATTAAATTTAATATCTAAAAGGTTGTTTGCCTTATTTTATTTCGTAGACAATCTTTCATTTAAATCTACTAATCAATAAGAAAGAAATCTTTAGCTTATAAAACAGATTTAATCACAAATTTGCGATACTGAAGGACAGAAACAGCCGTTTAAAATATGTTTCATAAACATATACATACGTGTGATATAATATTTGTAATGTGTTTTGTAACAAATGTTTTTTGAATTGTTATTTATTGGGACCAAATCCATGTAAGATTGAGAAAACTGAAGTCTAGGATGTGAAAATAGCAAGTTAAGTCTGGAAACTGTTGAAATTATAAATATAAAACATGACTAAACGAAACAAAATTATATTTAACATGTAGTAGTCATTACAAACTTGGAGGCTAAAATACACAAATAAATTGATCATTTTTACGATTTTTTATTATTTCAATTCAAAATTTCTCAATCTTCGATTGTAGTTGTGTTACCGCCTTAAGCGTTTCGTATATTTTTAAAAACTAAATTATTTTGTTTTAATTGAAGTCATCAGCATTAAGCTTTTGAAATACTTACATAAAATTTGGTTAAATTCGACCTCAACTACTAAAAAAACAACATAAATATTAAACGTTTCATCAAAATCGGACAGTCAAAATTCAAAACTTCAACCTTTTAAAATTGTGGAGTATATGAAAAGGTTGTATAAATCGACCATAAATCCAATCACAGGGCTCTAAAATAAATAAACATTATGAGCTCCATAAAAATTATACCATAAATATATTTCTTTTTTACTCTGGGATAAACCTTTAGGGTAGTTTCATCCCTAGCTTTGAGCAATTTTGACAAAAACCTAATCAACCTATGTCAATCTCAAACATCAGTCAGAACATCAAAACTAAGTTTTACATTATCCTGACCGAAGGTTTTACAGTTAATTCGTCACATTATACACTCATCTCATTTTCAACCTCAAACCTTACGCGATTTGATCGAAATTCAAATGTCATACACTAAACTGTAAATATTTGATCCATTTGGACTGTCTGTGGAAATATTATATGACAAAAACACCACAGACATACGTCAAAAACAGTTTAAATGTATTTCTATTTATTAAAAATCCCAAGATCATCGAGAAAAACTATGTAAACCGAGTATTAATTTTAGCACCATTTTCTAATTATTTGAACACTCATAGAAGTGGAGAAAAGATAAATTTATAAACCTGTCGCATTGAAAAAATATCTAATTCCTAAGAAAAACAAAGTGAAAAAGTGTAGCTACTCAAATGCAAAACCTAGGCGGGGGTCAAAATTTAAATTACATCACTTATCCACAAATTTATAAAACGTAAACTATCCCCTCCCCTCCCACCCATAAAAGAATGCAGTACAATATTTGACCTATATCCAATGTATTTTTTACCGATCCAACTTCTAAACAGATTACCCAGTCACCTCCAAATATAATTGAGACCTCCTCAATATAAGACTGATGACATTATGGCTTCCATTCACGGTTTCAAAATGGTGACCAAACAAATAGCGGTAAAAACACAACAAGTGTGTTAAGTGAGTTTTTTTTTTTTTTTTCAGAAATGGACAATGTTATTTGCCCTTCTCCCTCCCCTGTGATGATATAATTTCTAATTCTATTGTAATTATTACAATTTATCTGTTGAGTTCCCAATTTGTCTAGTGGCTGGTGTTCTCGTTTGTTGTGAGAGGTCTCGAGTTGGATTAAGAAGTTTCAGTATTAAATCAACACCGTGAGGTAAATGGGAAGATACAATTTTTAACGCATTCTAGCTGTACAATAGAATAATAATTCGTCAACGAAAATTCAATGTGCTGACCTCGCTTTATGTGACTAAAAAGTCATTAGTTATTGACCCACTGAATAATTATTATTATTATCTGTTTAATAATAAAATGATGTGATAACCTTTACGGAACAATATTCACTCCTAACTAATAAAAATAGGCTCAGTTATATTTTAATTTTTAATATAAGACAGCTGTTACATAATTGGTTTTTATTAAGTTTAATTACAAAGAGGAAAAAGTAATTTATTTTGATAAATTCCAACAAATTTTCAAAATACATATCTATCTGTAAATTTACTTCCTACATTTGTGACAGTACAGTTTCATTTGATCAAAATCGTGTTTCATATGTGTGAAATAAAAAATGTACTTTGTTTCTGTGTGTATCAATATATTCATGATTATTTCTTGTGGTATTTGTATTTCTTGGTACTTTTAATAATATACAATTTTGACATTGAGAAATGTGTTCTTATTTTAAAATATTCTCATAAATATACTTTTATTTATTTATTTATTGTTATTTTTAGATATTTATTTGTCTTGTATATCTACAATACACAAGACAGAGATTCCTGTTTTGAAAATCTACAATAAACTTGAATTTATAAAAACCAAATTAAATATTCTTCTAGAGATTTAGGTGTTACTTTAGTTTTTTAGCTTGTTTTTTTTTTTTTTTCTTTCTTCCTTATAACTTTTTTTTTAATCCCAGATACTTTCAAAATACTAAACCGACGGATGTAATTTCACTAAAATGTATGGATAATAACGAAATCAATGCAAAACTCTATTCAAAAAGTTATTAAAATTCAAGAGGGATATATAATATACGTACCAAAATTAACTCTGACCATTAGTATATTGGGACCAAATATTTTCAGAGAGATAATATTAGAATTTTTTTTTTTTTTTCAGGATATGATACTTTATACAACTTAAACTATTTATTATATATAACAGACATATTTTAAATCAATGTATCGAAAAGTGTGTTCATTTTTATATAGTCGTATTGGTGAATTATTTACAAACATAAATAACATGCAAACAATGCACTTTGATCACAAAAGAAATTTTCACACAAACGTTGTAGAGTCTCAAAAGGTTTTAATAACAAGTTTTATTTGGTTGAAGTTGTGAAGGTTAATTTGCTGTCACCGAACGAAAAAAAATACCTTGAATATCTACAAAAAATAAATATTTTTTATTACAATTATTAAAAAACTTCTAATATTTTAGGGAACCAATGATGATCTGTAGGCTAAATTTAGATGTAATAATTAAAGAGAGCCCACGCTTTTCTATCTAGTGAAGTGCGTATGCATATTTTTGGCTACTTAAACAGAAATTTATTTCCTACTTTTTAGTGCATTTTGAAATCAAAGTATATTTCTTAAAAAATTGTTTTAATATACAGGATGTCTCAAAAAATGTATACACATTTTAAACAGTTATATATGATCAAAGATAAAAATGGATACATGACGCTTGTATTTTTCTGTACCTTAAACCTATGAATGTTCAAAATTTTCCACCTTGAAACCCCACAAATTTTCACTAAATATGTCTTCATAAAATTCATTGTTTTTAAGTTATTTAGTCTTTGTCAAGTTCAATCCTTCACCCTTTATATATTTTATTATTCATTTTTATTATTATTAATTTTATACAACAACTTATACGTACATTGCGATTCGTATATCCAGGCTTAAATAACCAAATTTGAATAAAATCGAGAATATACATTGTCACTTCTAGAGGATTAATTAAAACATATGTTCCCTAATATAACCAATATTTACAATTAATTGCTATAAATAATACAGCAAAAAATTGTGTATTTTCAATTGTTTGTCAAAAGTAATCTAGATGGTGCCAGCAGATGACGTCTCAAATACTTAGCAAAAATAAATAAATAATAATAATATTATTAAAACTCAAACTCAGTGTTTTAAATACAATAATTGTGAATTTCATCAAATTCAGTGAATAAATTTGTTCAAAATGTAACATTTTTTCCTGCATATTTTTCGAAGGCCGGATTCGTAAAACGATTATTAAATTTAAAGTAGACAGTGAAACGTTTTAATGAAATAATTTAAAACCGTGTGTTTTAGATTATATCGTATTAACTAACGTCAAATTCTACTGTACTACAAAATCTAATCACAATTAAAAATGTTTATTAATTTAATTCTAATGATTACACATTCCTTTATCTAAAATATAATAGCATTCTATCAAACGATAAAATGTGTATTGGTCAAGAAAGACCCGATAGAAAAGTGAAAGAGAAAAATCTAATCCAAGACTACAAGAATAAAAGGTGTAGATTCACCTACGCTGCGACGCCAGTACTCAAGTCTAATGAGCATCTGAGGTTTCCACTTGTTCTATAGTAACACGTGTAAATTCATTATAAAATTTTCAATCATATCGTAATCAACTACGTTTTATTATTTTTATGATTAAAACACATTTAGTTTCCTAAAATCGTACTTCAATCAATTTGTTGTTCCATTGTAAGACTACAAAATTGAATCACAACTAAAAATGTTAATAAGTTTAAGGCTAATATCAAATGTAATGAAATACACTCGTCGAGACTTCAATGACCCAACGAATGAAAACACAACTTATATTTGTGCAATACAAATGCAAGACCACGTTTCAATCACCAAGTCATCCTCAGTTGCTACATGCACTCAAACCCTACTGTTAGTGTATTGCACAAATAAAGCTGTTTGTGAAATAATGTTTTCATTCTATGGTTATTAAGGCTAATAATTACACATTCCTTCTACCAAAATATAATAACAATACAAAACGGTTAAATGTTTAATGATTCAGAATACGTTTTTTTCTGGGTACTGCTGACAATCACATTTCACTCTTGCCCTATTTTTAGACTCAACCGTAGGACGAATTGGTTCCAAATATAATCATTCCGAATAGTCATCAACCCCACGTCGATCTTTCAATTTTTAAATAGATTGGAACACCCTTTGTTAGTTAATGCAAAACGTAAGGGCGGACTTACTGACAGTCATTACTCCGTAAATGTTTGTCGTGCTATTAATTAGATTATTATTATTATATGTAACGAGACATACTTTGTATATTCTTACTTAGCCGTACTTTGTTTCAGTTTATTCGCAAACCTTGATCGAGAGAGATAAAAGTGTAGAAAAAAATAACACAAAAATCATTTAACCTTTTCTTTATTTCAAAATTACATATAAATGTAATTTTTATTTTTTGTATAAATAAAATAATATTGCTAGTGCACTTTTATATACTATATATAAACAAGTTTTAAAGAAACATATATAGGGGCCAAAATATATAAACAAATTTATTTATAATTATTATCTAGAGAGAAATGAAGAGAATACCATTTGGTCAAGAAATGGGAACTGATAGGAACTGATAGGAACTATGAAAAAGAGAGATCAAATCAAAGTAAATTATACATTTATATTTTGATTTAAGCGTTCAAATTCAGAAATGTTTACTTTGGATAAAGGATATTATTTTGTGTGGTAGAAAGTTGAAGTTGATATCATTAATTTCAGAATCATAATCTATATAGTTTGTGTTAATTAATTTTTTTTTAAATTGTTAAAAATCACAAGAAACTATTTATAACTACAATCATTTTGAAGGTGTTTCAATGTTTAAGGCAAAAACCTTTCAGGTCATCATCGCCTTATAAAGAAAATGACATAAAATAAAGACCCTAGCCCTAGAATACTCTAATACCATCAGGGTAGGTAAAGAACAAGAGCTGTTCAAGAAAGATTAAACAGAGGGATCTAACCCAAGACTACATATAAAAGTTATAGATCCGCCTAGAGTTCCTCTAGATTGCCACGTCCCTACTCACTACGGGTGAGCCCCTGAAGGTCCTGCTTGAATGATAATTCTCTAAGGAACAGTTCCAAGATATGTAAAAAACCAATCTCTCAAATTTGAATAAATCAAGACAAAAATGTAACCACTAAAGTCCCAACAGAAATCAAATATAAAGTTCATGTTAGTTTACAAACGCTTAAACGTGTTTTAGATTCATAATTTGTAAACATTTCATACTTCCGGATCTGTGATTTTTACTTCATATACAGGGTGTGCGCGTATTAACTACTTACAGTCCAGCAAAACGTTCACTCTCAAACATTTCCTAAAATCAAAAATCAAAAGTATTTGTTATAAATGTAAATTTTACAAATATTTCCACTCTAAACAGTGCCTTAAACCTCCCTCATACTGCTCTTTTATAAATAATTAACGTCTATAAAATAAACAGATCTCTTTCGACCAACCGACGCTACCAACTCTTTTCCTCTTCCCTCCAAAAGCTATTAGAGTATTTAAAGGGTAGGGTCTTTATTTTATCGTTTTTTTATAAAGGTACACAATGACATAGAGGATTGTATCTTTTAAACAACACGCGAGAGGGATCCAACTAATTTACCTTCAATTGAAAAAGATGTTTTTTTTTCGAAAACAATATATTTCTAAATAAATAGCGATTGAAATATCACATTTCAGATCAGAAATTTGGTTTAGTTGGTGTTACCTTGTTGACAAATCTAAACATAGTTATACATTTTGGTTTGATTCCCTATAAAAAGGGATGAGGTAGGATATTGAGGAAATAAAATATCGTAATTTATACAACATCAAAATGAACCGTGGCCCCTTTGTTGTTAGTTTAGGTATTGTCATAATTAACACTCTTACTGCAATTGGCCTATTTTATAAATTTAATTTCAAAAATTGATTATAAATAAATTTTGTAGGTTATAAAATATTCTAACTCTTAAACTGCAACAATGGTTCATTTACATTATTTTTTTAACCCAATGAAGGCAAGATTTTTAAAAAAATGTTAGGGAGGGAGGAAAGAACATTAAAATTATAAGTACACCTACTCATATTGAGTACTGGTGTTTATATTGAGTGTTTTAGGTCTAGGAAACTTTATTTTGTGTTCTTTTTTCTGTTTTCTCTATGATCTTGTTTAAGATTTTACTTCTAACAAGTTATTTTAAATTTTAAACACAGAGATTGAACAGCAAATTCCGAAGAAAACTCGATTTTCCTATTATTACAAATAAAAATTCATTAAAACGATTCTGTATTTTCAACTACTTCAATTTAAAATAGTGTTTTTTCTTCAATTATATATATATATATATATATATATATATATATATATATATATATATTTGTTTTATACAGATGAAAGTTAGGATGTTAATGTACAAATTCTTGTCAATTGTATCACTTTAGTTTTACATTTAGTAAATGATAGATTACAGAGGGCTGTGTACATAATTTACGTCGTAGTATTGCACACCCAAGTTAACAGTACTACCATTATTTGAATAAAAATTTGCAAACTAAATTGTAATAATCGTATAATAACTGGTGGTATATCCAGAACAATATATAATTACTCGTAAGGAATGTTTTCTGCAGCAGTTATATGAAGTGTTATTGACTTGAACTATGTGCGATGCGATTCTGCTGAGTAGGTGAAATTCTCCACTAATGTCATTTCAATGTCACTGCCAAGTACTTAGTTGGCAATACAATATTGATCTAAAAGGCATTGTCAATTTAATATATCCATAATCATTACTATAACTATACTATGCACAAACTTTTTATATACACAGAAACATAAAAACTGATATATTTATAGTGTTCATAAAGTATGGAATATATAAAACATTTTTTCGTTCTTTGGATATGTTTATAAGATAACATTTACTTCAGTTTTAATAGTTTCTAATTTTTGAAGCAAATTTGGATCCGCCATCTTGAAATTAGATTTAACTTGTTTAATATGACACTTGTTTTAATTTTTTTTATTATTATTATTCTGGATCCAATGGAAGAATCCGTTTTTTTATATCACATTTCCTTGAAATGGTATCAACTAATACAACTACAGAACAGTACTACCATTAATAGCAGACCATCTCAATAATAACGACCATAGTTATACAGATTTTTCCCCAAAACATGGACATACTACACGTATGTAGGAAGGGCCGTTATATGGACTCATGGGAAGAGTTTGCTATTTATAAAGCAGCAAAAATAGAAAATAAACATTTAAAAAATGACAAGGTTTCTTTCCCGGCGAATATTGTGTTCGATACACTGATCAGATAGCAAGATTTTAATCCAACCAAAAATGATAAGGTTTAATCAAGAAGAAAGGATAGATTCTTAACCTTGCCACGGCAGTCGCATTGAACGTTTACCCGTGACTGGTTAGTGTGATTAGGCCTAATCAAATTTCAAACGTTTCTAAAAAGTTTAAAAAAAAAAAGAAAAAAGTGTTTAAGTGTTTTAAGTGTGTATCGTGATGCGTGTTTTTTGTGACTTTTTATTTTGTATAGGTTATAACATATTTGACGACCACATATTGATGGGATTTATGTAATTTTCTGTGATCTGAAGATGGGTACATAGGTTACCCGAAACCGCGGTAATCACCAATTGATTTCTGAATTGGAAAAAGACAAAAAGCAGGTATTGTACCTAGTTTTATAATTGATAACTACAGAACATTTAAAATCTTAATTTACAGGTGGACAAATGAGTTAGGTACTTACAAAGACGTACATACTGTAGTTTTGAAGTTGTGATTTTCGAAGGTGCGCAAACTGTTGCCCTAGAGCTGTTTGGCACAATTCTAAAAGGTTATACAATTTACCAACTACTTTACAAATTGTCTGATCAGTAGGCCTAATAGAGTTAATTTCTGTTTGTACCCTATTTCGTAGTTCATTTAGATTTTCCGATTAGTTAAAATACATCTTTACTTTTTAAATACACAAATAGGAAGTAATCAAGAGGAACAAGGTCAGGAAGAACTATGCATGTACATGTTTAATGGTTAAGTACCTAACTCATTTATCCACCTGTAAATTATGGTTTTGAATCTTCTGTAGTTAAATTAGTTGATGACTTTTTAAGAAAATGAGATGTAAAAAAAACTAATTCCACCATTTGATTCATAATTTTTTTTTTAATGTAAAAACATTTATTAAAAAACTTAAACCTAATTTCAAGATGGCGGATCCAATATGTCCGCCAAAATTTAAAAGTATCAAAAATGGAAGTAAATGTCGTCTTATACAAAAAACGAACTATTTAAAGATTTTTTTATATATTCTATACTTTATGTTTTGTATAAATCTACACATCGTTTTCCTCCGTTACAATTATCATAAAAAAGTTAATGGGCGCCGCATTTCAAGCAGATCCTCTAAATGTAATGAACAAAAGTTGGTTTCTTGGGTCTTTCAGGAAACATTAACTTGTGTTGAGTGTAAATTTGTTTAAAACTGGTGTTACACAGGTTTTCTGAACCCCTTAATTGTCTATATCACAGTCATCACTTTTGTAGATATTCAAAAGTGTTAATGTCTCAGCCCTAGGGGGCCTCTAAGATGTACTTAAGTAAAGGAACCTCCACTCCCTACGCTGGTGTCTGTGAATCGGCACATTTTCTTCGGAAGTCAGGTTTCATATTAAATTGTTCACAATAACTTCGCTATTCGTTATCGTATAGAGGGATTTTTCCATTATGTGCAGAATTGAAATCTGCAAACTTGTATCTAATTTATTGTGTTAAGTTGAATAATACACGAGATTTGAACAAAAAACTATTTGAAATGGTTGCCATTTTTGAGATTTTCAATTCAATTTTCCAGAATTTCAATAGATTTTCTATATGAGTAGGCTACACTATAGATACTGACGTAGAGACGACAACGACGACGGACGGACGTAGTGTCAATAATAACGTTGTCAATTTAACGTGAAGATCATTAAATAAACGCTTGTCGAATTTTTTTTGCGAATATAAAACTTACCCTGTAACTTACTGGGTATACCGGCTAAATAAAATATCCAACTCGGTAAAACGTAATTTTTAATGTTTTAAATAGTAACTTACTTTGGTTAAAATATTATGTTTAGGATTTTAGGTTTTATGAGGAATTTCAATTATCTGGAAATATTTCCCCTGCTGGAAATGTTTTGTTTTTGAATTCGTCTTTTCGATTGGGTATTTTAAAATTTTCTTTAAAAAACCGCTCGCAAAAATAAAAAATTATAATATTTTACGAGATATTTATATCGCTATAAAATATGGAACAATCACTGTATTGAAATGAAAATATATCATCCCTTACCGAAACATGTCCGATACGAAATTCAACACAGAAATTGTGAGCTTATACAAATTCAGTGTCAATGTCGTTTCAAATTTAAAAAAAAAAAAAAAAAAAAAAAAAAAAAAAAAAAACTGAAGTTAGTATTCTCTGTTTGAAGTTATTTGTTAATGATGGAAGTTCAATTTTATTATTATACATTTTTCGGACATTTGCCATCATTTGTGTGTTAAAAATCAAAACACAACGTTTCGGGAATAAGAATCAATTCCCGTTATCAAGTGACTAAAAACTAAGGTAACATAAAACTAGAAACTAAGCCTATGTAAGAAGTAAAATTAAATAAGAATACCGCCAACCTTAATATCTAAGCATGCATCTCAGAGCTAAAACTAAGAAGTCAAAAATCACAATCACGGTAACACACAACTAACGTCAAATACGTGTTGTTGTATCAAAGCTTAGTTTCTAGTTTCATGTTTCTTTAGTTTTTAGTCACTTGATAACGGGAATTGATTCTTATTCCCGAAACGTCGTGTTTTGATTTTTAACACACAAATGATGGCAAATGTCCGAAAAATGTATAATAATAAGAAAAAAGTTAGTATTGTTCTCAAAAGAAACTACTTCGTTTTATTGATTTTAACGCTTATGTGTTTTTTATACCAGCTAGTGTTACTAATTAAATAATATTTCAAATAAACAATATACGATCTAGAACGGGAATTGTACACAGGACCTTTGTCTTTACGCATAAATACTCTACTATTCTTTTTATTGCCAATAGTTGTTGCTACAAATTCAATCTCTGTATTAAAAAAAAAAAAAAAAAAAAAAGAAGAAGAAGAAGAAGAAGTAAAAATTAATTTTTAATACAGTAATTCCCAAAATGGTTATGTAACAACTACTAACAAAACTTTCAAAATTTATTTTTTCTCAATCAATTTTATTTGAAGTTGAAGTTAATCAAATCAATCTCCTTTCCTGATCTTAGCTCACGTAAGCATTCCTATAAATGAATCATCAGTGTACATCAATACTTTTACGATAAGAATACGTGTCAGATATCAAGAATAATTTATAGCTAATATTCAAACAATGAATAGATTACCCAAAGTAAACTATAAAAGCAATACAATGTAACTAATGCCACTCATTCTACGAAGGTGAACAAAAACAAGATGGTGGCATTCTGGATAGTATGCTGTCTTACAGCTGTCCTTCGTTTGAACGTGGTATGTCAAACATTTTTTTATAATAGTTTAATCATCATAAGTATTTAAGAAGATATGTCTCTCAACAGCATCCTACCCTTGTAATCGTGTTTTGTACAAAGTGTACGTTCGTTTAGCAACTTAAGATGCGGGATCATTGGAACGTCGTTTTATTGGCGTGCTTTCTTGTGTTGAAATTGGGGTGTTTCAAGAAATTTAAATAATTAATTATGTATTACAAAATAACTGTTTGTTATTCTATTAATTTGTAATTTTAAAAATGTGATTTCACTCCTTTTATTTCTTTTGGTTTATCGTCCATTAAAATTATCCACTTTCAAAACTGTTGACATTTGCTACATTTTTAATCTTAAAAGACGTTACTAGGCGGGCAGTTTGTAAAATTTATATTAATAATAGATTTCACCGAACTTTAATTGCTGACAAAGAAATTCGTCCAGGTATCGCAGGTCAAATATAATAACACATTCTAGTATTCGAGAAAAAAATTGTTTTCTTCGTTTACGAGAATAAAAAAAAACTTCTTGTCTTCAGGTGTAATCATTAGATAGGGTCGGATACTTCAACCTCTAAGAACGCCAAACATTAGACATTCGTCTATAGATATCAGCCCCCCCCCCCCATGCCTCGTAATTGTCATATTTTAATGTGGCTTCCACTCACTTCGTTAACTCTGCTCAAAGGGGATCATTGTTCTACAATCCAAATATAACCTTAAATCAATAATATCTTGTGAGACACGGTTTTTTTTCTCGTTGCTTTAAGGTGAAAAGAAGAAAAGAGTATAAAATAAGAACCCTTAACCCTCGAATAACGCTACTAGCGTCAGGGTGGGAAGAGAACAAGAGTTGGTCATATGAAAGATGGAAGGGAGGGATCTAACCTAAGACTACATGAAAAAGTGTAGATCAAGCTAGGACTCGCGGGATTGCCACTCCGGTGCTCACTATGATAGATATATTAGAAGAAAACGTTATTTTTTCATCCTTCCATCCGTAGTCGTTGTCGCTTTACCTAATACGATAACTGCTACAAAAAGAATATGAAATTTTGTTATGTATGCAAACTGAATTCCAAGTAATGATTACATCATCATAGGCCGAGACAAGAAATATCGGCTTGACTAGCATATCAGTTACTTCTAAGATTAGACGTCGAACATGTGACAGTAACCAGTTTACTAGCGTGTATGTGGAAACTTTGTGTGTGTATTGGTGTTTAATAATAAAGTAAAAATTGAGTGCGAAATTATTATTCATAGTTGGAAAACTTCTAAAGAACTAAAACATTGTGGACCACAAATCCAACATCAAGTTCATTAAGGTGGGATACAAAACGTTTTTAAGAAGCCTGATATTAATATTTAGCTATACAGAGTGGCTAATTTATCGTGGTCAATTTCGCTGTCTTGAAAACAACTAAGAAAAACTTTAAATGTGGATCTTTTTTACTTTTCATGGAATTTAAAATGGACGCCATTTTCCAATACGACTGCAAACTTTACAATTTCTTACGGAAACCCCTATTTTTATGGTATTTCTAAATTTTATATCAAATTTTAAATTAGTTTTCTTGGTTATGTTTTGATAAACCCACTTGTTTGGGAGTTAAATCCGCTTCAAATTTTGAAAATTTTAAATTTGGTATATTTTTGAGAAACAATTTTACGTACTTATTATTATCGCCACAAGCTAAAAATTTAATTATCAAGTCTATAAACCAATCCAGGACTTTAATTAAAATGTCTAATTTCTGTAACAGATAAAAACTATATCAAACTTACTGTATTTATAATATGGTTTATATCTCTTCCTAAAATTAGTTATTAAAATTATTCCTCAGAAAGGAATTATAAAGTAATTAACAAAGGTAGTTAAAATGTTTCATTGGATCAATTGTTTACAAGAAAATGATCACTCTGTATACAAACATATTGTTACATATTCTTTTAAACAATACTATGTATTAAGATAGTACTAAAATAGTATAAGATAAGTACCTGTGTAGGCGAAAACAACATATTTTTTACCTCAATGCTTGATAGTTTTAGAGCATTTTACCATAGACCAACAGTTCAAGTGATTGTTTTAATTTATAATTAAAAAGTAGGGTAACTGCTGCCATCAGAAAAAAAACAGTTTTCTTTTAAATAATCACCTCTACTGATTTTAATTTTAAAAATTCAGCGTAGCCTCTGATCCAAACAAAACATATTGGTCGCCATCTCTCAACACATTCCGGTTCGTGTGTAATTTTTTTAAAAAAACTCAGAATCGTAATATGGAAATGACGCAATGTTTCAAAATCATCTCCACAGATTTTAATAAAATTAATAATTGATTCAAATTACATAGTAAAAACCAAAAATTGATCTTGAAATGTTATAAAAGACATTGTCTTACAATTGGCAGTAGCGAGTCAGTTTCAATGTGAATTGTGAATATTAATCACCCAAACCCCGTTTTATTTTGGGTATGGGTGACTGAAAAAGTTTGTTAATTTTATTTGTGGTGAGTGTTAATAATTATTAGATTGTTGACCTAATCGTACAAGAGAGTGGAAATAGATGACATATTCCACCTTAGTTTTAAAATATCAGTACCACCTCCTATTGATTTTAAAACATTGAAATTTGTTGTAAAATAAAAACTAACGACATGGTGGGTTTTCTTTTTAAATAAACAATTTGATTCATCTCGTGGTATAAAAATTAACTAATTCAATATTTCATAAAAACAGTTAGAGCAATTCTGAATAAATGTATCTCAAATGTAACCCATTAACTCATACATGATACAACCTAACAACAACATTTCACCCAAAAATGTAACAAATATACTTTCTAATTGATTTTGTTCCTTGTTATTTAAAAGGGAAAACCCTCTCTGTTGTCATTGTCTTATAAATTAAAAGGCACAAAAGAACGTCAAATAAAGACACCACCCCAAACCCTAGTCTTTGATACTCTAATTACGTCAGAGTCTGAATAAAACAAGAGATACGTGATAAGAAAGATGTAGAGGGATCTAACCCAAGACGTCATGAAAACAAGTGTCGATCCAGCTAGGTTCCCTCGGGATTGCCCGCCAGTACTCACTGACTGAAAGTCGAACTCCTATTTGAAATGTTAACCTTCACACTTCGTTTATAAACTCCTCTACTCATATAATAAGAAGCAAATTTACGATTTTTTTTTTATTCTACGCCCTCCAATTATTTTCTTCTAGACTGGCATAAAAAACTAGTTGTAATAGTTTCTAGACCACGGCCTATGGCCTCTGCATTATTGACTTTATGTAATTACAAATAACTTAGGTAACTTATTATAATACAATCAGTAATTAAACGAGTATAATCTGATTTTAAGTAATAAAATGTTTTTATTACACAAAACTGGGCTCTTTGATAACTTAAATATAACAACATACGTTACATAGGCCTATACAAAGTGTAAAACAGTCATGGAACAGTTAAATAGCTTTTAAACTTGAAAAGTTACAAAGGTAAAACTTCAGATATGTTTCTTGTGTAATCCGGAATCCAAAATGGGTTTTTTGAGGGGCAATTAAATATTAAAATTTAAAACCCATCAAATAATACCTAATTATAATGGGCTTAGTAGAAAATAACTGTACAAATTAGATGTCGTTTTCTTACTCCAACCCAAAATGGTGGCAACCCTCTTAATAAGGAGACAAAATTATTACACCAAAAACTTTACAGTTATTTTATTCAAGTTTGACCAGGAAGTTGTGTTACTCTAACTTTTTAATTTTTCCCTCCATTTTTTTTTTTTTTTTTTTTTTTTCAGAGATAAATTTTAAAGTACTGTACATACCCAGTTTGAATGTTTGAACGGCTGCCAATTTGTAATTTGTGTTCTAATTTCCTCAGCTATTTTCTATTAAACAAGACCTTAAAAGTAAGTACTACTTGAAGGTGTATCTTCAATTTTGGGCTTTGAATAAATTTACTCTATTATACCAAAAAAAAATTTTTTTTTTACACCAAAAATAATTCTAAAGTTTCAAACTTATTTAACATCCTGCGACTTTGTTACACCCAGTATGTAACAGGTGACTAAATTGTTGCAGTTTTTATTAATTTGTAAAAGGTTGTAATAAACCGAAATATAAGTGTTCACCGTTCTATTTTTATTTTATTTTATTTTTAATCAATTAAGTTGAATAACGCAATTTTTACAATAAATTTTGTTTTATAACAAAATAATGAACACAATCAGCCAAATGTTTGTTATACTCACTTGACTTATTTCCCTCTACAACTGTTAAAGACACAAAATCGGACCCATTCTCCCGGACAAGTTGGCTATAAAATACGTATTTTGTAATTGAACATTTTGCCAACTTAGAATCGTCCTATCGCAATAACAAAAATATTGTAGGAAAGATAATGATCCGTAGATACATAATCATGCATAGAAAATACCACAAAACGTTATAACTAATATTCCAAAAATTGCTGAAGTTCACATATTTTTGATGCGTAACGTCAAAGATTTGAACTGAGCAGTTTTTAGTAAAAGCGACGCCATTTTGCTCATATGATCACAAATCTATTTTTTCCGTCAAATAGGTCGACCAAAACACCGTTCTATAGATCACATCTTTCTCTTTCTATCCGTAGTTTACAAATTGTTCTATGTGTCATAGATCGCAAGATATTTCTACTTGACCATAGTTGTAACCTAACGGAACAAATTTCACTTGGCATTCAGTGGAGTTTACTAAATAAGATAATCGATTATTCAATCGATATTTTGTAACCGATCTTTACGGAATATTGTAGAGGAGATTTCATTCTACAAGTTGGTACGACTTGATATATCGTAGACTTACTTTGAGGTTTTTGTTTTGAACTCGGAATATGCCAAGTTTTTGACATAATTTGACACGGAGAGGCGTGGCAAAGGCTTTGTTTTGGGGGTATATATTTCTGTTTGTGTATACAATATTTATTCACATTTATACTAGAAAACGTTTGTAATACTTGAAAAAATGTAAAACAAATTTTTCTATGCTCAATTGGACTTTGAAGTGAAATTTAGCCTTCGATTTTTGTGTGTGTGTGTTTTTTTTTTGTTCTTTGCCATACTGACTCCAAAATTATTTTTCAAACTTTTTTTTCATTACACTACTAAATTCTATGAACCTTTCTGAATATAATGATATATAGAAGTTGGTTTTCCATAAATATTACCATTTTGGTGATTTTTTGAAAGAAAAGGATAAATTTACCTTTTTTCGTAAAACTTTTTTTTTTTTTAATTTTGAAAATGTAACAATTTTTTTCCCTAAATATATTCACAAATATTACACAAAACTTTTGTGTATCTTAGAAAAAGGTGGTAAGCTATTGATTTCGGATGATACAGGTTTTTCTGAAAAATGTTAACTTCATTTTTTGACATCTAACATACTTACTCCAAAACCGTTTCAATTTTTTTTTATTACATAGATGAATTCTATGCATCTTTCTGAGAAAAATGGTGTCTCCTAAGTTAGGTTTTGTGTAAAAATAATATTTTTTATTAATTTTTTAAGAAAATAAAACCTTTAACATGTAGGGTTAGTACCAAGAAGAATGTAAATATTCTACACAGGCCTTCACCAGAAGTATTTCCCTAGTTGAATAAATCTTATTCTATTCTCCTTCTCCAAATGGATTTCGTGCTTTCTCATCTAGGTTTCAGGATTCCATTCGAATACGTCTCTGCAGACATTTAACTTCATACCTTCTACGTGACACTCCTAGCCACCCTTATTTCCTTTCCATTAAATATATTAATTACAATAAAGAAGAGATAAAACAGTGTAAAAAAAAAGCTCTAAATGTTGTTCATAAAATATGTTTCAGGGATTAAGTTGTCCGGATAACAAAAGCGATTTCAGTGACCATGAAGTATACATAGACCCTCCATTTTCTGAGTATTCAACCCGCTATATCAAGGTACCAGAACTGAAGATTCCACAAACTTTATGTTCTCCCAACACCGTTCCTGTCATACTTGAAACACATCTTCACCCTGTTTCTACACTGCCTCAAACAAAGAATGCTGATCCTTCCGCCTTTAATTTTATTGCAGCTAAAAGAATACCGTACCAGCCTTATTGAATACACAACTGTTGCAACAAGTAACAATAGTGATATGATTTGTTGAAATTTACAGAGTTGTACTGGGTACGAAATTGGATGAGAAATTTTTCAATAAGTTACTGATGTTCAGTTGCTCAAAGCTTATGTACCTGAAAATGATGTAGTCATTGTTGCCTAATAAAGTGATTGTTGTAATAATTTGTGTGTTTCGTTCATTGGTGATTAAATTTTACACAATTGTGGCAAACTTTAAATGATGTCAAACCTAATTTAACACTTCGTGCATTCTCTAGATTGATCACACAATGTAATTTAAATTATTTTAAAACCCACCATAGTAAAAGTTATTCCAAATTTACCTTTTTACAACACTTAGTTACGTTTTACGAATTTAAATTGTTTACTTTAATATTTAATTGGTTTACATTTTATAGAATATACAGCATGGGCAAGTACTACTATGCCTAATGTATTAGAGAAACTGAACATATTTTAATTTTGTGACGATCGGTACAAAAAATTGTTTTCCAAAACCCTCGTAACTGAAAATGTACAATTAATAAATAATATTGTATATTTGCTCCAGTCCTTTTTAAACTAGGAAATCCTTGGAATTAATTCACAGTAACTTTAAAAAAATATTTTGTTTAAACTGTTTTTCACTTTCGTCATTCTTATTCTTACCAATGCAATAATTTATAAAAAATACAAATTCCAACCAAGCTTGATTTACAAACAATAGTGTACATTTTATAATCCATGATAAACAATTGTAAAAATGATGGTTTATTTTAAATTTTGTGGTGTACGAGGGCTATCTACCTATATTCTAATATCAAATTCAAGCTCAAAAGTACATGAATATTATATATTTCAAAAAATCGGACTATTATTTATATTTATAAATTTTGAAGGGAATTATAATTTTATCCTCACCTCAAAAAGTAACAATCACTTTATACCACGTAATCGATTAAAATCTAACTATGCGAAAGGACACTCTTCCCAATTCAACCTTTAAAAAGTTACCTCTATCGTATCACTAGTTTTTGAAATAATGCTTGACAAAAATGAAAATCACAAGCAGTGTTACAGACATCATTATGAAAACCTAAGTGTGACTAGATGGCCAAAACGTGCATAACAATTGAAAAATCGATGGAAATTTAATCTACAACACAATAAGTGTCCTACTTTGTTGTAACTTTAAAGTGAAAGATACTAACACAACTATAAAACATAACGGACAACTCTACCTATAGCACACTAAATAGATGGTACAGTTACCCCTTGCTTTTCAATTATTTATAAAATATCCTTTGAATATTTCTATAAATATACAAAGTTGTCAAATATACAAAACAAATTTCTCAAAATCGATTTTAAGTCAAATAATATGATTTACGTTTAAGAAGAGCTTGTAACACAAGCGTACCAACATTTAAACTCTACTTATAAATAAATTTATTAATAACTTTCTCTTTCAAAAAGAAGATTATTGGGGTACCCTTCTTTTTCCGTGTATCTTGCATAATATTGGATAAAAATTGGTAATAAAGGGAAACAAATCTTACAAAATGGAGGCATTTTCGGGTAGATGTTGACGAATTTTGGTTTTGTAGGAAGTGTGAGAAAGTTCGTGCATGTCATATAATAAGGTTTGGTATACTTTACTTCCATTCAAAGTTGCAAGTAAAACATTTCACAAAGTAAATTGTAATTTGACTCATCCAATTAACGTCATTACAGTCAAATCAGTGTATTATTAATCACATTTCACTAAAAGTAGGCCTAATCCTTGTACGCCCACACAATAAACCTGACAATTATAAAACATCTATTTGTTTACCTAAATCGAACATGCTTTACTGAATTTTTAAAGTAAATAATCATATTACGACAATGAGAAACGAATTTTTATTTTTAATACAGAAATATATTTGCAATTTTATTGTAAAATACATTTTTTGTAAACAAACAATTATTTTTAACTATATTTGCATTTATCAAATGAAAAATTACAAGAAATACATAAATTTTTACTGAATAATGAAAAATTAATGTACAATTAATCGTTATTTTGGGCCAAATAATATTGTTATTTATGAATTGTTTGATATATAATTTTTGGTTGTACGCATGTTTTATTTATTAATTTTTTTAATAAGGCCTCAAAATAAAAGCAATTTAATTATCTAAAATATATATTTTGGATAAAAGTTTTGTAATGACTTATTATTAATTAAACCACGTAAAAAAAAGAGTACGCACGTCATGGGGGTTGTTTTAAAACCACCTTTAACTCCGTCAATTGTAGGCCTAATCGCATGAAAAAGAATAAAAATGAAATTGTACGGAAATTTATGTTCTTCAAAAAATGTTTAACGGTTTTTCGTAAAATTCGTAACATAACAGGTAATCGTAATATATATATACACACTTTTCACTCTTTCCTTCAAAAGCGTCTCCTCAAAGAATTGAGGGACTCTACGATTTCTTAAAAAGGAAATATTATAAAGCAACCTTTTTGAAAGAAATATAAAGCTATTTTCACTTTGACCCTACTATTATTACTATAATAAGAAATTTTAAAACTTCAAATAATGAACGTCAATAATAACATTAGTTTATAATAAGAAAGAATACACCACAGCATACGAAGTGTAGGGTCAGTTTGGAAATCGTAAACATTTTTACCGCCGTTTTTGCCTGACCTTGACGTTTCAAGGCCTCAGGAAAGCGAGGCAAGTTATTTTCGACAAACCGTCCGTCCGTCGTCGTTGTCGTCTGCACTTAATCACAATAGTGTCCACAAAGAGAAAGATAGGAACATGAAATTTCCTATAAACAACTATAGTCTATTAATATAGAATTCTACTGCAATTCATAAAAAATGTATTTAAATTTCCATAATGGCGGCCATTTAAAGCAGTTTTTGTTCATACCTCTAGTGTTATTCAACAACATACTAAAATAGATAGAAATTTCCAAGTAATAATTCTGCATGTAATGGTATGAACTCCACTCATCTACGACAAAAAATAGTGAACGATTAGTCAAAAATTTAATTTTTAATTTCATCACACAAAAAATGCGACACTCGTACACTTACAAACATAACGAGTGGAGGTTCCTTCACATTTATATACAGGTTCAAGGATACTGACACGAACGAAGCGAGGTGAGACTCTTTCGAAACACGTTAAGAGTAGTGATATACACAATTATGAGGTTCAGAAAACCTGTGTCACAACTTAAACAAACATACAGTAGTGGGTAGACCCCTTTACCTACCAATACAATATAATATTTCCTACAAGACCCAGGAAACCAACTATTGGACATTACATTTTAGAGGATCTGCTTACAATGCATTGTTTGATTGGGCTGGGAAGTAACATGATGGTTCCATCAACCCAGTTTCAACGGCTCTGACAATGTGTATTACATCATTAGAGTAGTTAATGTCTTTATACATAATTAACAAACTAAATTCCTATCGAGAACAGAATTTTAGTATAACTGAAATAAAATCAAAGCTAGAAATTCCTTTTTTTTTTTTTTTTAAATATGATTTTTATAAAATTTAGTCTCCAAATAAAACGTGACGTTACCAGCCAGTTAGAGTGCTACTAATTAAAATGGAGTAATTAATTATAGGCGTCGTTGTAATATCTTAAAATCGGTGAATCTATTAAAACAAGTTTTGATGAAATGTGAAAATGTTTAAACCCCAAATAAAATAAAATGAAACTTCATTAGTAATTATATAGAAACAAAACTAGCCCGACGGCGCGGTAGTTAGGGCCTAAACAAAATAATGAAGATGCTCATTTTTAAAATTTTATTACAAGAGCCTTCCTAAACGTTAAACTAACATTGATAATGATTGAAACGGTAGTCACGGAGTTTCAAAATAGCGGCCTTTCTAAACGATATTTCCCAGTAGCCTCTTATCTAGGACTTAAATGAGCCTATGGTGGAGCATCACATCTTCAAGGATATATTAAACTAAAATTCAGTTCCATTATATAGTGTTTCAGCTGCTTTCTGATTATTTCTCAATTTGGAAGCAAAGATTCAATTACATTGAGTGACTGTTTTACAACTATGAACAATTATTTACTGCCATGCACGATAAGTTGCATAACACGTAAGTCGCAGGCGCTTTTATAACCAGTATCTCTTATTTGTTTATTGATGAAAATAATTTATCTTGTTGTCATGTGTCTTGTCTTATACAAGACATTTAATATATATTTTACTGCAAATTAAAATTATAAACATCTTTAGGACCAAGTGAGAGCGTTTTTCTTAAAGAGCGACTGTCTGTCATGGGTGCAATTCGATCGATTTCATTCAAGTTCGGTGCATCGGCATATTTTGAACTTATCTCGAGGGTTTAATTGATTTTAAAATTAATAATAATTTGGTGTTTCCACCATATGACTATAACACATTTCAATTTTCTCAAAATCTAGTCTAAAATGTAATCCCTTGACTTAAATAAAATATCTTAGGACAAAAAACAAAACGTATTTCTTCGCCTTTTCCCCAAAAATCTGTGCGATAGCCAAAAAGTAAAAATTAACCATTGACTCCAATTAAGAAGGTTTAGTTAATCTTAATCGACCCAAATAATGTCTAAAATGTTTTATTGTATAGATTTATGACCCTAAACAATGTACAAGTAAAAAGAAAATTACAGTTCTGCCAATACATTAGAATAAATTAACCCTGAATGCCGTGGGTCAATTTGATATTTTCAAACTTTTCTAGGGAAACCCTATTTACTTTGACTTGGGTTATAATCTTCATATTTTACTAAAACTTGAGCTATTTGGTTTTGGATCATTTTGAAAAATTTGGCAGTCTAAGAAGTTAGTTTCATTTTTTACATTTATAAATATTTGAGGAAGACCAAAACACAATAATAATTGGTTGTTGATCTTTGTTGATTTTCATATTTTACCTACAGCTCCCTATTATCGAGATTTTCTGATTATAATAACTATGGCTTCTTGATAAGATTCTCTATTTTACTTTATTTAATTCCTAATTGTTCTCCCACCTACTTTACACTTTACTATACATAATATGAGTTAATCAAAATAGTTACAAATATTAATTTTACTCTTAACCCTTTAATTAGCTTCCTTTTACGTCAATTCAATTTCTAAACTATTTAAAATTTTACCTCAAAACTCTATTCCTTATTTTCATGATAATTCCTCTGTCACAAATTACGATATTTATAATTTCTCAAATTATTCGATCTCATTTTTCATTCCTCCAAAATCGTTCAAGAACGTTTTCTGTTATTTATCCAAAATATTCTCCCCAATTACTAGGTTTTGTGTATCTTACATTTTGTATAGTCTCATTCAAATATAGGTTTTGGTTTGATCAAAATCGGCCCCTTTTGTGTTAATTAAAATACTAATTTTAAAATCTGTGTATATATTGTTATATCCTTGCTTCTTGTCAATTTAATTTATACAACAAGAATTTATAAATACAAAAAGTTATATTGTAAAATTTGAACTATCGAACTCTTTAAATAAATAGGTGCTAAAAACATTAAGTAACCTACACAAAGGCAACACGATCTGTTTTTATATGTTCAACTCCTTCACAATTAATACTTCCTAACTTGTTGGATCTTTACACAAAACATCTTAAACTTATAACATATCAATTGATCGAAATGGGTAATCACAAGTAGCGTCTCAACACATTGAAAAATAAAAATTGTGTAGTGTAATTAAATTTTTCATTCCGTCTTTAATGATTTGAAACAAACAAAATTCCAATATTTGCTTCAAAATTGTAAGCGCATCTACAAGAATACGATTTCGTAAGTTACTTATAAAATAATCACGCCTAAAAATGTAAATACTATTTTAAAATTTCAAAATAATACTTTTTTTTTTGGATAAACGGCGTTTTTGCAATACCTGTATGCAGTTGTGATAGCACCCACGTTTACTACAGTAAGACAAATGTTTTGATTTATCGACAGAATTTCTGACTTCAAAAGACGAGCTAGCTACACAAATTATTGTAGTTGTTTTAACTCAAACAATCTCAAGTATAAAATGGTATGGTTTGACATCTCCACTGCATATTCAAGATCATCTTACATTTGCTGTCTAAAGAATGAATGATTCATCATGCGATTTCAACGTCTACTGCTGTTTTTGCAGTTTTATTATTGAAGGTAAGCATAAATATCTTAATTAACATTATTATTAGTTCTTCCGTAATTAAGCTTCTGATACTTATATATTTAACGAAATGCAATTACATTTTAATTTTATATTGTAAAGATTTCTTTTTTGTCATTGTAATTTCTTATATATACGAGTATATGTATACATTCTTATTTAACAAAAAATTATACTTTACAATAATGGTTAGAGAAATCCTACAAATCAATTCTTTAATTCGTGGGTTAACTACAAACCCACTTTAATTTGTGGTATAATGGTCAAACAGATTCCTATGTTAAAAATGGTGAACCAAATAAACAAAATAAATTTTTCTTTGTAGTTAGAAAACTACATTACAACTGAAAATGAAAATTAGAAGTAATAACTATTTTAATTTACTTATAAAAATTCAAGGTGGTGAGAACAATTATAATATTTTGTATTTATAAATTTATTTTATTGATTTATTATTAAATTTAAATTGATTTATTATTGATGATATTCAAAGGCTGAAAAAAATCGAAATACAAACATAAAAACTAAGGCTGTCGAGCACAAAAGTTTAAAAATTACATTCAAATATTGATATTTTTTTAAAATATTTCTGACCTGTTTGGATTTAAGTTAACTTTCTTTTGAACTTGTATTGGTGTCCCCGGATCTAACATCTGTAGAAAGGGTAATGTTTTTAGATGTAAACCAACAACTTGTATTTCCTCCATCGATAGTTTCAGCATAACTCTCGAATGTACGTTAACATTTTCAGTTTTATCAAAATCAGATTGTCAATAAAACGGTTAGAGTTGACTCCTTCTTCATCCCCTACGCTTTAAGCTATTTCTCTCAAATTTAATATAGTCAATGCGTACA
The DNA here is from genome assembly GCA_963513935.1 of Aphrophora alni. Taxonomy (NCBI): domain Eukaryota; kingdom Metazoa; phylum Arthropoda; class Insecta; order Hemiptera; family Aphrophoridae; genus Aphrophora; species Aphrophora alni. The sequence goes on from OY740769.1 coordinate 34,609,918, forward strand.
AAACTGCAAAATGTTTTGTCCAATCGGACCAACCTCCACATAGAAACCCTTATCCAAATTCACTCACAACACTTCAACGATTTTCTCAAAAATTTAATCTTTCCATGGGATTGACTCCACATTAAACTTTAAAATATGGAACCAGTCGGACAACTCATTATACTTGAATGAACGCAAGACGCGAATACAAAATCTACAGACTGAAAAATGATAGTTAGACAGACAATATAGGCCTACTAAAAATGAGCTAGATTTGTTCACAGAAGCTCAAAATGACAAGAACTATAGATATTTTAAGATCACCACAAAACTTTCATATTTGAAAAAACAAAATAATATTGCAGCTTTAATCGCTATTCAGTTTTTTTTCTTTTAGAAGACTTTTAGTAGACACACAGGTATGCTCCTGCTTCGTATAATTTTTACCGAAAACTGTTAAACATTTTGAAGCTGTAAATTTACTACAACTATTACAAATGGTTTGGAACGTTCTTAGATCCCAAAAATATAAAATTAAAAAATTATATCAAGATTCCCAAAGGTAAATGCAGATTGAGAAACAATTTAGTATTGATGTTTTATTATATTTATAATGAATTTATCTGTTTCTACCATTAGTAATAAATATTATGTAGCCCGGGCATTAATTTGTAATTACGTTCATAAAAAGAATCAGATTTTTTTAAATGTCTAAAACTAAAAACTAAATAATTGATTATTATAGTTACTACTAAACACAGAAGGTGTAGTTTTTCTCTTTGCAATAAATAAATTAATTAGGAGTATTTTGAATTCACATATTCCTTTACTAGCAGAATACATTTTTTTAACTTCAGCAATTCCTTAATACAGTAGCTATAAATGTCCAGAACACCAACATTTATGTTAAATTTTCAGGTTTAACTCCTCTCTATCGGAATTTTTGTAAACTACAAAAAATATTTTACTTGCATCTAATTACAAAACTGGCAAGAATTTTTTGTATAAGAACTTTAATTTATAATTTGTTTAATGTTTAGAGATTTTAAGAATACAAATTACAGTTCGAATTTTAACCAAATGTTTTTACATATTTGGTCTCCAAACTCCCAAAAAAGTATAAATGGTGGACTTTCCTACTTTAATGATGTATTGAAAACAAATGAAATTTATTTGAGGTAATTAAATACCTCAAAATTAAAAAGTTGGTAATATTATTTATCTGCTGATACAAGGTGTCTCAAAAGAAAGTTTATATTTAGTGGATCGATTTAGCAAGAAGTAAGCCATCAGTTGAAAAAAAAAAAAAAATAAATAAATTATTAAAGTACACAATTTGGGAATTTATTTCTTTAAAATAATATCGTCCTAATGTAAACTCTCACGTTCGTGGTACTCATTTAGTTGAACAGTAAATATTCTTACGACGGTTCGGCAGATAGACTACGTGATGGCTGCCATTGCGTGACGAATATTTTCTTTCAAATCCGCCAGGGAAGTCGGTTTATTGTCGTAAATTTTTGATTTGAGAAAACCACACAGGAAAAGTCCATAGGGGGTCAAATCAGGACTGCGTGGAGAATAATTTTTGTCACCTCTCCTGGAGATCAATTTGGCAGGAAAAATTTCACGTACACATGGCAGGGACGTGTGTGACATTGCTCCGTCCTGCTGGAACTATGTTTTTTGTTATAGCCAGGAAAGTTTTGCAATTCAGGCACCAGGAAGTCGTCCAACATCTCTACATAACGCTCTGAATTCACGGTTTAAATGGACAGGTTTCATCTGAGCTGTGGAGTTTGGGTGTGCATTGGGTCTAGGCGTGGTCGAAGCAGCAGTGAGGTGGTGGGGGAAGCGGCCGCCTCAGTCTGCTGTGTTGGGTGTTGGTACTAACAATGACTACATAAATACTATAAGACACGACATAGGATAGGGAAATATTCTACGCTTTACGGGTGCTGTTCGTCACAAGTTTGACACACAGCTATCAGAAAGAGCTAGCAGCAGGTGCTTGACTGTACGCATCCCACTTGGTTGAGACTGTACAACTGTTGACCTCTCTCTCACAAACCTTCTCACTTACTTCCGTCAGCATAGTCAGTGTTGTCAGTTCGTGCTCTGAGATAAGCGATTCTCGACCTTCCCTCGCATCTCTGGTCCCATATGTGGCATCAGTGCGTTTTCTCTTACCCGCCTGAAACATTGTTTGACCGTAGAGCCACCTAGCGCCAGTCATATCAACTTCAGATTCTCTAGCAGAGCGACAGCTCCACACCCTAGCGGGTATTGGACAACTCAAGAATAAGCGTAGAATATTTAACATGGCCATGTCGTGTCTTATAGTATTTATGTAGTCATTGGTACTAACAACGATGTGTCTGCAAGACCGACTGTTTCCCCTACAATGCCTCTGTCCCCACGCGGCCTCGAACTACAAACTTGTACCTCCCTCCCACGCGCAGCTCACAGATCAGAGGAAACCTGTCCATTTATAACTGCACGTCCTCTTTCATCTTCAAAAAAGTAAGGGCTGATAATTCCTTGCGCTGATATCGCAGCCCATACGGTCGCTATATTCAATTCAAATGAAGGGGTTTCTGATGCTTACGTTTCGGATTCGTTGCACTTCAGTAGCGGCAGCTCTGCTTATTCACGCGTCCTTTTAACTGAAAATGAGCTTCATTCGAATACAAGATGTTAGTAAACGTTGAAAAACGCTCAATCGCCTGGTTTACGGAGTCATGCCTCTGACTTGCATCCTGGACTTTTATTCATGTACCAATTGAATTTTATAGAGATACAGCTAACAGGTCTTTGTGCAAAATACGCTGTAATGATGATCTATGCATATTAAGCACTTACGTGCAGTCTACTTCCGAGAAACGCTCCATAGCGACTGAATTACCAAGAGCCAGGCTACCGACTGACATATCCCCTCCCCTCTGATTCGTTGCGTTCACAAATATCCCAAACAAACATAAACTTTCTAAATAAATAAACCTAAATATACAAACGCGAGGTTATTATTTTATTATAATATTATTTTTAAGAAATAAATCCCCAAATTGTGTACTTTATAATTAATAAACATTTTTTCGATAGATGGCTTAATTTTTTTTTTAATCGATCCACTAAATATAAACTTACTTTTGAGACACCTTGTATTTATAAAACTGTAAATATTTATGCTTTTCAATTACTGGTATCGAATTTAACATTCGTGTTACAAATTAGACTTTAATAACATTTTTATATTTATTATTTAATTTACTTGAAAGAGGAAATTAAAATATCAGTATTAATGTATTTTAGTAACCCCCTCCACCCTTTATTTTTGAAAATATTTTAATTATCTTTTTACTAATTTCTCACTCTGTATAAAGAGCGAAATTATTGTAATGAGAGAACCCCAACGATTTTGTTGATTATATCCGTCACCCATCACTGAAACAGGAAAAGGTTTATCTACGAAATGTCTGTCAGCAGAGATTTTTTCAAAACAATTTGAAAGATTTGGTTCAACAAAGGATTTTTGGCTTTTAATTAGGCTTGTAAAATATAATTACTCCAACTGAAATTTGTGGCATAATAGTCTTAGACCTAAATCTATAATTTTAGATTTTCTCAAAATTGACTGAACAATTTTGATCAAATTTTATTCAAATGTATTTCTTAAAGTTCCGAACAAAATGAATAGATTGATTGCCAATATTTAAATCTTTCTGGTTTAATTTTGTTTTAAAATTGTTATAAAAAAGTTAAAAATAAAAAAATAATTTTAGAATTCATTATAAAAAAGTGTAATTTATCAAAATGAAAATCACAGAAATTTTAGTGGAATATATATAACACAGGTTTAGGCAAAAGTAGGAATATAAACTTTTCATACATTATAATAGACATAGGTTAGGTTAACTATCTTAACACATTATATAAATATATAACACATTAAATGTGGGTGTTTTCATTACAAACCTTAGATATAGTCCAATTGTCAAGGTCAAACCAAGGAGTCGAACCCGTAGCGAAAGTGTTACAGTTTTTCGCGCTTCGCGCAAAAAACTCTGCTACACGTTCGCTACGGCATATAGGTACCAGCTAGACCCGTACCGTAAGGCGGTATATATTTTATTTGAATACACTACAGCTAGCCTTATCATCTAACCAGCAATATACTATGACAAATAATTGTAACAGTTTGCAAGGTTATTGCCCAATACCAATACTTCCACACTCAGAGAACAACAATACGAACTCTAAACCAACTCAAAAAGCTTCAGCCTTTCCGCTAACTTTGCATTGTCAAGCAGCTGAGTACTTCAATCAACGTTTTGGTGTTGATGGAGTCGAAACTCATGTTTTTTGGGCCTGTATCTGTATCTCGACCTCTACCGATTCAATCCTCAAGTCCCTGTGGATAGTATCATTACTAACATACTAAAGAGCTTTCAATATATCCCTTAGTACTTTATTTTGATTAATATAGACTGCCCTGTAAACATATTTTCTATTTGTAAAATTAATAGGTAAATATTTTGCCTCATTAATCTTCATATGCTATTTTTTTTCTCCAAGCAGTGACATGATCAGCCGCTTTTTGTAGTTTAATTTTTGCATCTACTTCATCTTCCCCAACAGCCAAAATAGCCTTGTCATTAGCAAAAGTAGCAATCATGACGTCACTATCTTGAGGCAAATCATAAGTATAAATCAAATACAAAAGTGGTCCATGTACACCACCCTGGGGCACTGCAGCTTTGATACTCCTTAGCTCAGAATATACTGATTCCATCCGAAGTCTGAAAAGTCTATCAGATGAATATGATTTTATTAGTTTACTAAATTTTTGTGGAAGTAAAGCTTTTAATTTATCATTAATACCAATGACTACATAAATACTATAAGACACGACATGGCCATGTTAAATATTCTACGCTTATTCTTGAGTTGACCAATACCCGCTAGGTGGCGTTGATGGGACCAATCTGAAGTTGATGTGACTGGCGCTAGGTGGCTCTACGGTCAAACAATGTTTCAGGCGGGTAAGAGAAAACGCACTGATGCCACATATGGGACCAGAGATGCGAGGGAAGGTCGAAAATCGCTTATCTCAGCGCACGAACTGACAACACTGACTATGCTGACGGAAGTAAGTGAGAAGGTGCTGCTAGCGCTTTCTGATAGCTGTGTGTCAAACTTGTGATGAACAGCACCCATAAAGCGTAGACTATTTCCCTATCCTATGTCATGTCTTATAGTATTTATGTAGTCATTGTTAATACCAACATGCCATAATTTGTCGAAAGATTGTACTACATCCAGAAATAAAACCAAACATACTCTCTTTTTTCTAAGCCTTTTTCAATCTGTGCACCTGATCTAAAGTCGAATGCTTATGACGAAATCCAAACTGATAAGATGGTATAATTAACTTTTCTTGGATTACTGGCTTTAGGCTTGTCAGAATAACACCTTAGATAGAATAGGCAGTAGCGATATTGAACGATATGACGTCTTTTCTGTGACTGGGTTTCCAGGTTTTGGAATCATCACTATTTCCCCCACTTTCCACTGAACAGGAGAGTAAATTAGTTTTAGTGCTGCGTTAATAATGAATCTTCATTTTATAACAGCTCTTCTTGGAAGCTCTTTAACAACTTTTCCAGTGATGAAATCGTATCCTGGAGTTCTCCTCTGGTTAACTTTAGTTTTGATTTCTCTAACCACTTCTTTCACTGTTACAGGTCTGATATCAGTTATATCTTGATTGATCAATTTAGTCAAATTCTCCTCTGCAGTCTGCCTTCTAGGAGGCTGAAAAGTTCCCTCTTAATAATCTTCAAATAAATTCACCTTTTCCTTGTTATCTCTAGCCCATGTTCCATCTTCTTTTTCAAAGGAGAAGAATGAGTAATAGGTCTCTTCAAAGCTCTATCTGTTTTCCACAAAGAATAGTCGCTATCCTTAACATATGACAGATTACCTATAAAATTGCTATAGGTTTCATTCTTCATCTCAGTTATCATAGTTTTAGTTCCTTACTTAATCTGTTTAACACGTTTTTGGAATGTGGCGTTCGTGATTCTTGCCATCTTCATCTTGCTTTTCTTTTTTCATTTATTTTTTCCCGCATGTCCATGGGATAATTTAATTCCTTCTAGGTTTCTCTTCTACCCTTAGAGTGTTTTCCCAAGTTGGCAGTTGGATATTAGCAATTACACTCTGTAACTCAATTTCCAATTAATCTACTGTTTAAAGCGGTGCATCCAGATTAATTATGCGCTCTAAATCTTTTTTGAATCCATCCCAGTTGGTAAGAATATTCACCCAAAGGATATGGTGTTTTTGTTTTCTTATAACCGTTTGACTGACAGTAAGAATGATAGGCATAAGGTCAGATGAGAGATCTTCAGTTGCCTCAAAACTGTATAGTTATTAGTAATGCCCTTCAAAATGAAGAAATTGATTACGTCTGGAATCTTCCTACTATCTGTCAGCCAGCATGTAGGTTTCCCTGTAGACTGAAATTCACATCGATTAATTATAGCACCCTCATATAGTTCTTTTCCTTTGGGTGAGTTCAAGCTAGAGCCACAATATGTATGCTTAGCATTGAAATCACAACCTATAATAAAGTAGTTGCCTATTGCTTGAAAGAAAGCCTCGAATTGGGTATGTTTTATTAAATGTCTAGGTGGACAATATATCGCTACTAGTGACACATCTGTACATTTAATTTTAATTTTAACTAAGATGGCTTGAATTTTGTTTGTCTCAAATTTAAAATCTTCATAGCGCTGAGAAGATGAGCAATCAGTAAAAGTGAAAGATAAAGGTAAACAACCTCCTCCACCAATAACTTTAAAAGGTGATGTGGACTATGGAATATTTTACAGTCTGTTGTCAAGCAACTGTCAGCAGGGTTTCAGGGTCATCTATCTCAGCAACAGTGAACTAAAATTAATGTTGTTGGAAAGAGTTGCTATAGGAACTTGGTGAAAATACTAAATGAGAATAACTTTAAGTGGTTCACATATGAAGAAAAAATAACAGAGAAATAAAAGTTATGGCTCGGCATCTGCATCCTTCATGTAAGCCAGAAGATATTATGAAAGAGTTAACAGATAAAGGATTTAAAATAGCAAAAGTTGTAGGCTACCGATTCTAAAAAGGAAAACAAAAGTGCCTTTGCCTCTGATTATGTTATGTTTAGAGTTGTTTTTTTCACCCGAATTCAAACTTTGTTCAAACTAGTTCTCTGGATTGCATTAATATTGACCTTCTTTCAAAAGGATCAACTTCTTGCATTGTGCCTATTGCAGTTTGGTCTTGCAGTAGCTTGATAACGACCCCGGTAAAGCCTGCTTGCTCATTCCCCGTGCTGATACCTCGGATCCTACCCTCGGAGTATTTGCCTGTTTTCCTGTACTCATTATTGTTTTATTAATATTTCTGTTTGGGACGCCACACCCATGCACCATTCACCCCGTAGGCATGGAATGACAACTACCATCACTCCTTAAGGTAGGGTTGCCACCTCCGCTGATTCATTGTACCGAAGCTCATCTTCTCCGCTGATATTTACCGTTGAGGACTTCACCGTACCCCTGGAAAGGGCCTTTACATGGTACTACCATCCGGAGCCAGATGAACCAAGGTTTTTTTAAGAGGAGTTACTCCTCTATCCCTCCTCCTTCCCAAGAAAGATGGGCTCCGGGCTTGGGACCGGTATAGCGGAGTTAGTGGAATATAATGATTATTAATCCAAATATTTGTGTTAACTAATTTATTAAGCTAAGCAAAAGTTGCTAAAAAAAATATTCCAAATTAATTAATTAACTTACCAGTAGAACATTCAAACCTATCACCAAATATATTTATACAACAAAAATTCTGGTCTCACAATCAAGGTAACAAAATCTATGGTTGAGTTTGTCGTTATGTTAAAACACTTATCTATTTATTAGATAAGTAATAAATGTCCTCAAATGTTTATTTAATGTACTCGTAATGATTACCAAAAATTTGTATCTAATCTATTTCTAAGATCACAGTTTATGGGAGAATTATATAATCTTGTCAACCAAGAAAATATTTTTGCAAAATATGATGACGTATGAATATAAGTTCTCAAAGTATCGAAAAATTCAAGAACAAGAAAATCTATCTATTCTAGCGTCAATAAATTCTTTTTTTTTTTTAACATATTGATTGCATGAATGGGAACTCCAACAAAAAAAATATATAAATAAATTCAAGAAAAATAACCTTGATGAAAGAGTGAATCATGGCCATTCTAAATATAATTCAACATCCATGTTAAATTCTTGTACTAAAGTGAATGTTGAATAAATAGGTATAAGTGAATTATGTTTATGCTGTGGTATAAATAATCATAATTCTAATGATTGCCATTAAATTCATTAAAGGATAGTCAATGAAGAATAAAAAATGAAAATATTCTTTAAGGAAAAATAGTAGACAATATAATATGCAACAATTGCAGAATGGTTTAAAGATGATCTGAACTCAAAGGCTTACCAATCAACCCACAATTTTGACGTAATAAAATATACAGTAAACAATCTAATAATTGGTTTAATAAATATTTAGTTGATGGTGATGAACTAGTTATATACAAATTCATCATCAGTGGAAACTATTGTGAAGAAGGGCTATATTAGTTTTAATGTTAATTATTTAATAATGTTTGTGTGTTAATGTTTTAATTGACTGATTTAAATATTATAAAAGTGTGCCGTATTTTGGGAAATCACAAGGTCACCAAAATCACCGAGATATTAAATAAGTTATCATTTCATTTCAACTTCCCTATTTCCAAACAAATAGAAAATACATATATACCTTATATTATTAATTACCTTTAACCTGGGAAGCCTGTTGTTCAATTTTATTCAACCATTGAAACTTGCTGAAAACACTGTTGGTGTACAAAAACCACTATAGGTTAAATGTAATGTGATTAATAGAAGCAAATCTTAAAACAAAATTGGAAGTAAATATATAGTAACTATCTTATATATGTATGATAAAATGATTTTCCCCCTCAAATGTTTAAATTTTTAAGTAGGAGTAATGTAGTCTCTACTTTTAAAACAAAATCAAGCACTGAAATGTTTTCTTTTTTCAACCATGATTTTGGGTTCATATGTAACTACAACTTATATTGTATGAATAATTTTGCATGAAATATTTTTTTTTTTTTTTTTTACGAAAATATGATGAAAAATGTACAGTAATGTTGATATATATACGTCATTTGTCCACAGCTCAATGCATAGTGGTGGAAATATCCGCAATAAATTCTATGTTTTTGTCTCAAATTTGGGAGTTGTATAAAAAATTCAAAAATGTATTGTGTGTAAAGTATTTTAATTATTTTACTACACTTACAATCACAAAACAAAAACATTTTCAGAATTATTCACATTTTAGCAATACATAAAGAGGTGGTTTCTTACAGTTGGTTCTTGCTCGAACTAAATATATTCATCTCATTGATCATTAGAAATATCTCCAAATGTGGCTTTCATTACATTTCTGATCTATTGATAGCTTTTTTCTAATTTCCTTTCTTAAGAATTGTTTTTCATACATCTACAAATTTTTAAAATCTTTAATTCTTTAAAAAATTTACAACAAAAAACTTTTGTCTAAATGGTTCATATTTGAAGAAGCACAAGGAAAATAGTGCCCCTCACATAAGTTTCATTGAGGAACCAAATTAGTTCTGCTACTACAGAACATGTCACCGACACCCAATTGCTAGACAATTAATTGTAAGCAGTCTTTAAGTTGCTGATTAAAGATGTCATATGAATGATGACATTTGAACTAATTCTGCTGAATTTATTTTAAGTAAGATATTTATGTTTATTTAAACATCTGGGACTTGTTGCTTGTTATATTTGGAAGCAGAGGTATAGAAGATGACAGCAACTAACAAAATGATTTATTATTGAATGTTGAGGAAATTACCTATAAGAAATTATTCTTAACCATCCAGTACATGCCTGACCATCTGTAACACCAGTACACGCATGCGGACTGAGAGTCCGCTAGTTGTTTTTTTTTTACAGTTTAAACACTTTTTTGACTTTTTTTGCTGTGAATGTTACTTTTATTTCTTACAGTTGATTTATTACGGTAGCAAAATATATTTAAAAAAATTTAAATGAAACACTTTTATTGCATAAACACACATTTATTATTCTTAACGATACAAGTTTTATGAAAAAGAAAAGATAGTAATATTTACTTCGATTATATTTACTTATTTTTCTTGTTAATATTTTTACATTTTCTTAAAAAAATTTAGTTATATTTATTACAAATAAAAAATTAATGAAAAGTGGTTTTTGGTTTTAATTACAAGTAATACCAAATCAATTAAAAATATAAATGTAAAATTGAAACAAACAAACTGTCGTCAGAAGCGTCAAGCTTAAATTCTAGCATACTCTGAATCTCATCCTCATGCTGCACATCCATTATTCTGAAGAGAAAAAAAAAGAATATTCTAAGTTCGTAATGAGATAACATTTTTGTGACCTACCTATAGCCCGACAATAAGAACATTCACTTGAAAAAAAAAAGATGAATAAATGAAACCTGGTGATTTTTGTAGTAAAACGAATCTCTTTTCAATACAAAAAATCTTTTCACCGCTACCTACATTTTGTGTCAAATTACAGCTGTCAAAAGTGCTAATTTTTCGTTTTATCTTGGTTAATTCAAGAAATTGCAAAAAATAGTTATATATATGTAGTATATATATGTGTATATATATGTATAAATACTAAATGTAGTACCTTTCGGTATTATCAAAAAACTACTGATAAATCGTATACTTAATTGAAAATTAGTGTATTTTGGATCTAATCATTTAGAACAGAACAAAAATATTTTATAAATTTTAAATAATGTTTTAACGAAAGAATTAATAATATAAATCTTTAGAGAAGAAATAAATGAATAAAACTTAACTTCAGATAATTGTAATTTTCAGCACAATTAATTCACGCTTGCGGACTATTAGTCTGCACTTCAATGTAACGAATGAACGCCTGCGGAGTCTCAGTCCACGGTTGAATTTACGCGGCAAAAGGTCACTGTGTAAGTGAGCGCAATTCCAAGAAAATCTCGGTACACTGCTAAGTAAAGTAGAGCGGGAAGGTACTGTGAAGTACAGTCCTTTGGCGGCGTTTTTTTTTCTCACTTAACAAAAAAACCAAATTGCGGACTGTCAGTCCGCGACGCGTGTACTGGAGGGTTAAACAAATTTTAAATTTGAAAATGACTTGCCATTGAAATTTATCAATAAATTTATCTGGTTAGATATCTTGTCCAACAATTCGTAAATGAGACTACATACCATACTTGAATAATATCAGACTAAAAGTGCAATCTCTCGAATAATTACTATCATAAGTATATATCGTCAAGATAAAGATATACAATTTTCCATAAAGGCTAAATGTGACACAAAGATTTTTGTAAATGTATAAACTGAAGATGACGACTTAGTAATTGAAACATACTGTTTCAAATAAAATGTTGTGTAAATTGGGTAGTTTTTTATTTGGAATTAAAATGTCTACAAGTGTTACTTATTTATACAATACTGAAAAATTGATAAATCTTGAGATGTATCTAATTCAAATTATTAAGTAAACTGAAAACTTCGTCCTTTATAAAGAGATCTTAATTGTAACATTTATAGATGCAACATGGTAAAGGTTAGATTAGATTATTTTTTATTTAAATTACAACATTTGGTTAACTTCAGAGATAAAGAATTAATATATGGGCTTATATAGTATTTGTGCAAAGAGGATTATCAATAGCCTCAATAGTTTGAAGTTGTGAAGACATAGGTGTTTGCACTCTCCTTTGTAGCTGCACAATATATATGTGGAGACTGCCCATAATCTAAAACTAGGTTAAAAAAAAACATTCGATCTGACGAAAAAATAAAAGAGTCAGCAATGGCAGAACATACATTGTCAACCAAGCATATGATAATTCGAGCAATCAAACCTTGTTGCTAAAGTACTAGTTAAAAAAGTATGGTAAGCAATCAAGACTATTAAAATATCCTGATAATAAAGAGAAAGAGATAAGTACTACAAACATCCTGATTCGTGGTAACCAGCATTCATGCACGTTCCGATTTGTCCAACATGAACAGTTAATCAGAGTGTTCTACAACGAGGCATGTCTATATAAGCATCTGAATTATTCTTGTTTCAATGTTCAAAGTACTTCTCAAGGAATTCTTGAAAAAGATCATTGAAATATATTTGAAAAATGAAAATAGAATATTGAAAAAAATGATGCAACATCGGTTGGTAAATCCTAAGATTTAAATATTTTTGAGCTATCATAATATATATATATATATATATATATATATATATATATATATATATGTATATATTTACACAGTGAACTACAAATAAGAAAACATTACCCTTATCAAAAAGGTCAGTGGATATTTTATGCTCTCAGATATCGGAATGTCCACGAACGAGAATATAACTAGATTTTCTATATTAGACATATGAAATATTAACTAAGGACAACCAATGTGATAATTTTGTAAGACCAAAGGAACTACATATTGAAAAAAACACAATTCAATGTACAATATATATATATATACAGGGGTGTTCATTTGAAAACTTCAAACTCGTATTAAAAGACTTATAGCCCAAGTATCAAAATTCAGTAAACGGGAGTGTACAGTACTAATTGGGGAAATAAAGAGAAAAATATTTTCAAAATTGGGGTGGTCACCCCCATGCCCCCCTTACCTAAAGTCAAAATTTTGAAATGGCAATGTATATCTTGTGACACCTCAAATTGAAGCTCATAAAAAATGCTGTATTTTGGTGAAAAAAAAAAGAATTCGGTCAAGCCGTTTGGTATCAGCAGCCAATAATGTAATTTCTTACACAACAATTACTACTACTTACTGCTAATAACAACAATATTACTCACTGAATACTTTCGTAAATCCTTTGTAAACTTCAAATCAAATGTTAAAATTGGTATCCATTGTTGTTCATGAAATGAAATAACCTATTTTCAAATTCTTGCCTAACCTTTCTTAAAGTTTCTCTGGTTAAGCCCCTGCACTCAGCAATGATCCTATTTTTCAAGTCTTGAACACCAGTGGGAGTGTTATTAGCAGTAAGAAGTAGTTAGTAATTGTTGTGTAAGAAATTACATTATTGTCTGCAGATACCAAATGGCTTGGCCAATTTCTTCTTCTTTTTTCTCTTTCACTAAAATACAGCTTATTTTTGAGCTTCAATTTGAGGTGTCACAAGGTATACATTGACATTTATAAATTTTGACTTTGGGTAAGGGGGGCATGGGGAACACCTCCATTTAGAAAATATTTTTATCTCTTTTCCCCCAATTAGTACTATACCACTCCCCTTTACTGAATTTTGATACTTGGGCTTTTAATACAAATTTGAAGTTTACAAATGAACACCCCATATATATGTATAAATATATATTTAGCTACATGTATATATAAATACAAAATTGTTTGTACAAAATCTTACAAAACATAGATACAACAGAGTAATAGCACTTGGTGTGAGCCATTAACAGTCTTTATAATCGAGACAAAAACCCTATATACTATTATGAACACTTTAGTAATCTTACAAACAATAGATTTAACATGAAATAAACAACATTACAATTGAATAATAAAATATAAGAAGGCATCGAAAAGTCGTATAAGCTAATTCAGTCATTTTATAAAGATAAATTTCCTAAATCACTTGCAAGAGCTCCTGTAGTTGTGATTGATCGCTGAGAGTTGTCGAGATTGTGAGCTTGAAAATCTTTAGTCATGGTGTTGAAAGTAAGATGAACTTTTCCTTGGCTCCTTACTCGTGTAACTACACATTAGAACATGTATTAATACATGATACACACACCTTACTATATAATTAAATCAGCACAATTTAGGTGTAACAAAATAAGTTGATGAGCTCAATCATGACACTGACCGGCCCTATCATACAAGCAGATCCACTAAATATAATGCATAAAAGTTGGTTTCTTGGGCCTTGTAGGAAATGTTAAATTGTATTGTTAGATCAAGGAGTCTTATCTAGTAGGGTAAGTTTGTTTACATCAGTTGTTTCACAGGTTTTCTGAACCTCGTAATAATTGTATACATCACTACTTTCTTGAAATCAACTAGGCCCTAACTGCCCTTGTTGATGTGTATATATTAAAAGGTCTTCGCTCTTATAAGTGTCTCGGAGGAGCCTCCACTTACTACACTCATATCTGTGATTTCAACCCTGATTTAACCATCATTTACGTCTTGCCAAAAGGACTGTGAATAATATATTTGGTATTTTGTCTAAAAATTTAGAATTTTCAATAGAAAAATTCAGACTAACCCTCAAAATGCAGATTATATAAGATTTGCCACAAGTATACTGCATAATTTTACTATAAAATATGACAAAAATACATATATCTATACAAGGAAAGAAAGTATGTTAATTACCTGAAGGAAAGACACTTGGGAATTTGGCTTCGTAGGAAGGAGATGCAATTAAAGATGCCTTTCAAGTAAGGAAACTATTTATCCTCGGCCCTGTCTGATTTTGTAATTATACGAATATCACATTTTCTTGGAAGATCCGGATCCAAAAAAAAATTGTTTTTGTTATATAATTTTTTGAAAATAAATTATATTTTGACAATGAGTTGTTAATTTTTGTCATCATAGAGAGGTGGGGTTGGTACCATTGCATACAGAATTGATATCTACAAATTTGTATTTAGTTTAGTATGTTTTAAGTTAATAACACACAAGGTACAAACAAAAAACTGTATAAAATGGCCGCAATTTTGATATTTTTAATTCATTTTTTTTTAATTCAAAAGGGTTCCAAATAAACACACTATACTGTTGAAATTAAAACCAAGAATGGTCTAAAAGCTTGCTCAGAACCAACTTTATTTTGAATATACATTAAGAATCTTCCTGATGTTCTACAAGCTGAATAAATTATTCTCTTTGGAGATAATAAAGCAGCAATAATATGTGAATCAAACTTAAGCAATTTGAATAAATCTGTTAAAAATGCTTTGAAAGCATAAGAAAATGGTTTTGTAGTAAGTCATATATTTTAGAACTCAATGGTCCGGTTAATGGGAAATGGGAGTAGACACTGGTGAAGTTGATTTTGTTTAATTAGTTACGTTTCTGGGTATAAAAATACACAAATATTTTAGCTGGAATGATCATGTTGAACTGTGGTCACAGAAGTTCAATGGTGTATATTATAGGGACAGTGTTAGATATGATGACAAAGGAACTCCTAAAAGGTATTTACTATGGATATTTTCACTCTCTGCTAAAATATGGCATAATATTCTGAGGTAACTGCTCTAAAGTGCAAGCCACTTAAAAAAAAAACCGGTAATTAGGATAATGTTAAGAATGGCTATATAGAGCTTCATGGATAAAAAAACTGAGTATTATGCCAATGCCTTGTGTATATATTTATGAATTAAAATATTAAAATAGAAGTCTGCAGAATGTGTATTCGAGCATGAGCATCAGACTAGAGCAAAGAAATATTTTAGTATATTGTAAATTTTTTAAAATTGTATTATAACAAATCTTAATATGACTTATTAAACGCACATTATTCGTGCCAATGTTAACAAAAGAAATAACTTTGAAACATGTAGATTTTAACTCTTTCTTTAATTGCAAAATTAAATTTAAAAAAATCATTTACAATAAAAACTATTATCTTTCAAACTTGATGCATTTAATAATTATACAATTAACATCTTAATCTACTACTTATTCCAAGTACATAGATAAATACAAGTTACTTATTCTACAATGTCATAAACTAAAATAAAGAAATAAGAGTGCATCAGAATTTTTTATTTTTACTTTTAATTATTTTGATAAAATGCTCCGGCTAACTGAAATTTATTATTCTTTATTAATTTAATTTACTTTCTCTTTACGGGTTCGTTAGGTTCTTTGGTGACTATAATTTACTTAAAATATAAAATAAAATTTGGTGGTAGTTTGTTTAATTGAAATTGTCCATTAATTTGTACTTATTGACTCTGAAGTTCTATTACAGTTCCAATGTTCCCGGTTCCTTGAACGTGGTTCCCTCGTAGACTGCCAGTAGATGGATTGATTTGCCTTAATCTTTTCGATGAATCTTCTTTTCTTCACACACTTTTGTGACGACGACTCTTTTTAACTTATAAACGACGATTATCTTTTAATTATACTACGAAGATTATTATTAAATACTTGTACAAAACGACGCAGTTACTATTTAATTTTGACGGTTGATTTCGGCTAAATCTTTCACAACATTTTTTCTTTTTGCTACTAAGAGAAACACTTTCTTCGGAACAACCTTCTTCAATAAGTTCGGCACCAAAAAGACCCCTTGCACTTATCTTCTACCCTTATTTATAATTTTTATTTTCAAACTGCTTTATTCCGACCCCCTGCCTTATTTTATATCTTTTACGTTACTATAGAAATGTTGCAATTCCTTTCATTGGTCCTTTTCAAATAATTTTGGTTGAAGGCATTGAACTTTTGAATGCTTTCTTTGACTCCTTGGGGGTCACTGACTGTAGAATCATTTTTTCTAGCTGTCAACCCTTTCAACTCTTCACAATTTATGGCCTGCCGAGCATTGACCTTTTGGGAGTCCTCTATTTCGTTACAGTATAGTGTGGTGTTGCGGAGTGTACATTATATGAATTTATAATCTTGTAGTGTAAAATTGTATAATGTAAATTTTGATCCAATTGTATAGTATGGGTTATTCAGGTTGTACATATTTAAATTTATGATTTTATGGTGAAAATTGTATAATATAAATTTTAAAATAATTGTATAGTGTAGTTTTTTAACCTGGGTTATTTTAATTTCTAGTCTTGTAGTGGAAAATTATATAACTCATAAATGACAACTCCTAGGTTTTCATTCATTACACTAATATTTGTAAAGCCTGACAGGAAGATAAATAAATAAATATTTTCTTTTTTTATTACTAAATTACTTACGTCATAGCAATCTTGTGTTCAGTATTTATTCATTAATATTTCATTACAGTTGTTTCGGTATAACATATACCATCATCAAATGAAACAACACATTTACACAACACACTGATACACATTTCACAAAAATAAATAAACATAAAATATTTGGTACTGCAGTACAAGTCGAAAATAATATAAAATAAGTATATATAAAATAATTTATATTATTTTCGACTTGTACTGCAGTACCAAACATTTTATGATTATTTATTTTTGTGAAATGTGTATCAGTGTGTTGTGTAAATGTGTTGTTTCATCTGATGATTGTATATGTTATACCGAAACAGCTGTAATGAAATGTTAATGAATAAATACTGAACACAAGATTGCTATGACATAAGTAATTTAGTAATAAACTTATTTTAAAGCATTCATAAGGCAATATGGAATTTATGAAATATTTTCTATCTAAATTTTTCTAGTCTCTTATAGTGCTTAAATTCAGACAACAATGACGGACAGACACCATGTAGAAAATAATTTTTTCAGTTTCCTGAGGTCATGAAATGTGAAGATCGGTCAATAAAAAGGAGGTAGAAATTATATACAAAATTTACCCCCTTAGCTTGTGTTAGTGTCTCTGTACTAGTGGGCCTCAAAACTGTATATACGTGAAGGCGTCTCCACTTGTTGCTCATGTCAGTGATACGGCCTTTATAATTATACGAATGTCATAAACCATTAGGTCAGAGTTCAAAATTACATTTTTGAAAATATTATTGGCATTTTTCTTCGTAGATATGTTGCATTGGTACCCTTACATGCAGAATTTAAATATGGAAAACTTTATCTAATTTAGTGTGATATAAGTACAATAATAAATGAGAAATGACAAAAAGTTGTTTTGAATGGCCCCGTTTTTGACAAGAAATGTAATTGACTTTTTAATTAGATTTTCTGAATTACAATAAGATTCAATATGAGCATGTCAGAGTACCCTGTACCAAATTTCAAGATCCCATCTTAATTTTTATTATATACAGATGACAACTGCGATGGACAGATGGTATATCAAAAATAATTTTTTCGCTTTCCTGAGGCCATGTGAAACATGAAGATCAGTCAAAACAAAAAACAGAGGTTGACATTTTTTGTAATTACCTAACTTACCCCATACAGTACTACCTCGTTTATCCGGACCTCGTTCAACCGGATGTCCGGATTATCCGGAACGAAAAAAAAATTAATGTTGTTAAAAACGTGATTTCCTGACCACTACAGTGTCGCCTTGACGTAGTAGAGCGGGTTGTTGATGCGCTTGGAAGAGAAAGTGGAGGAGCAATGACCTCCATGCCACCATCCCCCTACCCCGACGCAGATGGACAGTGACCAGTGACCTTGTCTATTGTCTACGCCGGCAGGTAGTCTGTCACGTGCTAGCGACTGGAATACATCATTACCATATCGTGCTGTGCAGTGTTTATTTTCTTTACATTTTTGATCGGATACTGTTAATTGTATTGTATTCAATTCGTGTGTTAGCGTTTGTGCGTGGAAATGGTGACGAAACAAAAAGTGCTTACAATGGCCCAAAAGTCAGACGAATTGAATCGTAAAGACAGGGGCGAATCTTTAAATAAACTTGCTGCAGAACTTGGCATAGGGACATCAACTGTGTCAGATTGGAAAAAAAAAATCGTAAAAATATTGAAGACTTTTGCTTCAAAATGATCGCTAAAGACAGTTTAGAGGGTAGAGGAACTGTAAAAAATGAATCGTTGGACGAGGCATTATTTATGTGGTTTAGTGCTCAGCGAGAACGTGGTGTTCCAATATCTGGACCGATTTTGGCTGAAAAAGGAGCAAGCCTAAACAAAAAATTACCAAATCCTGATCCAAATTTTACAGCTAGCCAGGGATGGTTAGAGCGGTTCAAAAATTGGCATGGCATACGACAATTATCTGTGACTGGTGAAAGCCTGTCTAGTGATCAGGCGGCAATTGAAAAGTTTAAGGAAACTTTTAAACGAATTATTTTGTCTGAAAAACTTTATCCTGATCAGATTTACAATGCTGACGAAACAGGACTGTTTTACCGTATTTTACCGAGCAAAACCCTAGCTTGTAAAACTGATGAGGCAGCCAAGGGCTACAAAAAGAGCTAGGATCGCCTAACTGCTATGGCTTGTAGCAATGCTTCTGGAAACCACAAAACCACACAAAGTCTTATAAACATTTGCAATGTCTTGACTTCCAGTGTCTCGTGCACTGTAGAGGTGGCCTTGCAGACCTCATGCAAATCTTGTAGAGGTGGCCTTTTGGAATTCGGCTCCAGTAGTTGTTGCTCAATCGTGTCCAGAAACTGCCTTGTACTGTGTATTCTCTGTACTGTAATATAGCTGTATTGTTTCTCTGCTTGACAACTAGCTATTCTGAAAAAACTTGTACAAAGATTAATTTTTGTTCAAAAATAACTGTTGCTAATCCGTATTGTTGCTCAAACTGAGCAGACATCATATGTGAGTGTATGTTTTAATAACGAAATTTTACAAAATATGTATTTAGGTTATGTTGTCATGGTTCTGGTTTGAAGTTACATTTCTGTAGATTCTTTTGATTTAACCAAAGTTATGCACATATATTTATTGCATATTAATGTTTATTTTATAACTTTTATTTAGGGAACTTATCGATAATTATTACTTCAAAATTACTTTCTCTTAATAAAAATCAAGTATAAATCTTATTTTACTTTTAATTATTTCTTGTTCATTGCTAGGTCACGATATTTATTTATTCCTTCCATCAAAACTTTAACAATTTATAAATCTTTCAACATACAAAGTAAACAATACCATCTCAAGAAAAATTATTTGTGGTCTAAACTAACATTTACTCAAATTATCAAACTATAGCATCTTTATATCAGAATCTACTTTTTTGGTCTTTTATGGAAATCATCAAGTCGTTGTATTATTTTCAAACCCTTCAGTTCAACTCGTCATAAATCTGTCATAAAACCATTATTCACAGAACATTATATACATTTTTTTCTCCTCGTAGCATCGTCGTAAACCATTATTCGCCGTAATAATTGCAGAACACCTTAATTCATCGTAAAATTGTCAGAATACCTCAATTCGTCTTAAAATTCTCAGAATACTACAATTCGTCGATTATTATTTGTAGTAAAAATTCGAAGAATATTATTTCACCGTAAACTTTTTGAACATAAATTCGTCATAAAAATTCTCAGAATATCTTAGTTTGTTGTAAAAATAAACTCCATAAGACAAACTAATCATTTTATCCTATTAAAAAACCTTATACCATTAATTGAAATACTGTAGTTTCTTTCATCATTAATTCCTAACTAATTTTATTCTTGTTCTTTCATTCAAAAATTACTTTGAATTTAAACATCTTATGTTTTTACAAAATTCAAATGATTTTTAAAACTTCAGAACTCCCTATTTCTTCATTAACACCAAACATCTTCATTTATTACTTTAAATTTTAACGATTGTGGTAACATTTGACTATTGTTAATAAAATATTTTTTAAACGTAAAATAAATATTTTCTTATCCTAAATCCTAACAGTTCTCCTGAGTCTAACTTCTGACTAGGACTCAAATTTTCAAATCACCAAAAACAAATATATACTTTGATATGGTCACAATCTATTAATTTTGATCAAAGCATTTCAGACTGTAGTCCACTAAACTGATATATTTAGAAAATCACTTCATCAGTCAGCCCTTGCATAGCCACTTCATGTTTAAAATAAAAAAGGTATTACCAACAAGCAGTAGGCTACTTATAAACAGTTCTTTTTTTACAAATAAATATAAATCAGTATTATTGAGGAAGTGATTATAAATATTATTTATTGTAGAATCTCAGGAAATGCATTTGATCAAATTTTATTTCAAAATCTTAGCTTGTTTGTGTGTGGCATAAATTTGTCCGAAGTATAGATCATATTTTACTGAAAGAGTTTTCAATGAAGGTAGTCAAGGTTTATTTTGGTTTTTATCAATTATTTTGCACCACAATTTCCTCTTACTTGTAATTTCCCACACTGGTTTGGAACATTATTTAAACATCCACTTAACTTATATACTTAATAAATAAACAAAAAGTATAATCATTATCTAATACAAAACCAAACAATTCAATTTAAATAATATATCCTAATTTACAACTATATTGCAGTATATTTAAAAACTACAAAATATTTGTAAACTGACAGACACCTGAGGTTTGAATCACAAGTACATACTCGCACACCCACAAACTATTCCACACCACACACACCATAACCCAGCAGAAAAACAGTCAAGTGAATAGAGACTACTAAGTATTCAATATGATCTCTCCCAATTTCCATAAGCAAATTCATTAGAATTACTAATATATATATAATATTCATAATTTTTACAAAACGATGTTTTATTTTTAACAGGTCACCCTATTTAGATAAAGGAACTTTGGCCAGTTCAAGCTATAGAAGTATATATATATATATATATATATATATATATATATATATATATATATATATATATAATACAGTATGACCATGTTAACTCAAAACTGAAGGAGGTAGGTACAAAATTCAAGTTATTGAGTTTTTCGAGTAACCAAGGATTGAGTTATCAAGGTAGAACCAGCAAAATATCGAGATATCAAGGTTCAGTATTCACCAGGAAAAATGCCTGTGTAACCGCTATAGCTCGAAGTATTATGCATTTTACTTCTATAGCTCGAACTGGCCAAAGTTCCTTTACATAAATAGGGTGACCTGTTAAAAATAAAACATCGTTTTGTAAACATTATGAACATTTTATTGTACATTATTAACTACATACAGTACAGAATGTACTGTACAGGAAAAATCTAACCCTTAATCAACAAAAGTTATTACTCTTTTTTAAATTTTCTAACCAGCCGTTGCTAGTGTGAAAGTCTTTGTGTCCTAATTACTTTACGAAATGGATGTCTTTTTCTTTTAAAATTAGTCCATATATAGGAACATACCAGTCACGGCACTGTTTTAACCATGACTCATTCATCGATGTTCACGAACTCGATACTCTTACATCTCTACGTATTGTTTGACATATCCTCATTTTCATACTTTCCCTCTTCAAGAGAACCAAGCCTGAAGATTTAGTGCAGTGATGATACTTATTTCCTGCAGTTTTACTGTGGATATCCGGTGGATTTAATCGGTGGGATAATTTCCGCCTAATAGTGAACTGTATATTATATATATAAGCTACTAGATAAGTTTTATTGCTTAGTTGTAGTATAAATAATAATTTTAAAAAAATAAAAAAATTTAAATTACTTTCCCTGATTTTAAAAAATTGTTGATAGGCGTATTAGGTGGGATACCAAATTCCTTGGCTATGTCATCTTTCTTCTTTACAGCTTCATCAACTACCTTAATCACTTTCCTTTTCTCCTCAACGTCATAGTTTTTAATTTGGGTTTCACAGATATATTAGTCGACTGACGCCAAACTATACTTGAAAGGACAATATTGCAGTATTGAAGTGTGAGAATAGTGACACATTTCCTTGTTTGTTGTTGACCTTTCATGTCAAGATTTAAAACACAATTAAATGCTAACTTCGAGTAATAGAGGTCGCTCTGATGAAAATTCGACTTATAGAGGTAAACTTGGACTTGTAGAGGTTTTCAATTATAAAAATGAGAGAAAACAGAGGTTTTCTAAATATTTTAGCATTGAGTATTATGGAGATTCAAGGGGATTTGAAAAAATTCGAGTTGCAACAATCTTCGTTCCGTCCCAAAGCGTGGTTTGGTCTATCTATATATACTTTATATTTTAAAGACTTCTCTTTTTAGAGTGTATACGTATACTATTTAGTTAATGATCTACTAATTCTTTCGCAGAATTTAGCTCTGATGTATTTACCCACCCTTTAACGGAGACAAGATCGCGCGCAAGAAATTGTTCTGAATACCTCGGTTTTAAGAGATGTATTCCACAAAATCTTACTATTTAAACCTGTAGGAATTTTTATTAATTTAATTTTATATATGACTTTAATTTTGTAGTGAGCAGATTTCTTACTCTCTCACGGGTCGTGCCATTTGGAGAACTTTCATCCCTGAATTTAGTTTAAGTTATGATACAACAATTAACTTATTAACACAATTTTGTAACAAAAGTAAATACGGAATAATTTCAAAATAATAGAATCAATTGTTTTATAACAAATATATCAAAATTTATCTGTTAAAGCTTTTTTAACTTTAATGTAGCAGATATTTCTTGTTGAAACTCCATATTCAAGGATTAAATGACCAAATTGTATTAAATTCGTCACCTCTTCTAAAACCCATCCGTACCATAGTTCATTAACCTTTATCTACCTGCTAGGTCATCCCCCTACCTTTCCCGATTTCTCTATTGTATTTCAGTTTCCTGTACTTATGTTTAAATAGTTGTCTATACCGGTAAATTATCAGTTGCCCGACGATGCCGCAAGGCGAAACAATTGTAGCTCATTTATACTATTAAATATTTGAAACTTTAAGCTGTTGCTTTATTTTATCCTTGTTAAAGCTTTGTTTATAAACTAGACATACAGTCCCAAGCAATGTAAAATACATATGAGACAGATATAGAATATTACCTTATACTCTAACGTTATATAGACAATTATAAAAACAAAAAAAAATGACTCTAATAACCCAATGATAAATAACTATCTTTTTAATTATTTTGAATTTAATTTTTATCTTTAAGATTAAAGCCCTTGGCTTTGAAATCTCTATTCAAAACAACTGAAAATTTACTGATTTAAATTGTCCTTGATTTTATTATGTATTAGTTTCGATATTTTGGTACCTTGACCAAATGATGATGATTAAATTCTGGTTTCTACTATCTAGAGTCCTCCAAATCGCAGGGTCCCCGTCTCCAATAGAAACTTCGGTCTGTACGGTTGTTTGATGAAGATCTAAGTGACACTGATGTTATAGTTGTTCCTACCTTCAAAAGCTGTTGTTGCTAGATCCAGTATTCTTTCGTAACTTTGACAATGATATCGAGTTACTTGTTGTATCTAGTAGTGTTCTCAAAATTATGCTAATTTGCTATTTTGTTAGAATTTACATTTGTGATTTTAATATGCTTTACAAAGAATTTTTAAGAACATAATGCGTAGTGTCGTTCACTTTAGAAGAATGTTAGTAGCAAATCATAACAATAAAAGTGAAGCTGCTAGACTCACAACTCTTTTCTAGAACGAATGATAACTAGTATAGTATAGTATATCTCCCGGCTCCAGGAATCCAATTTTATATCTTCTGATTTTCCTTTCTTCCACCAACCACTTTTACCAAATGTTAACAACTTTCCCACTTTTGTAATTTGCGCTTACTTTATTTAATTTTGAATATAGAATTTTTCCTAACTAATTGTACTTGAAATATTGTTGGTTATACTGATTTTGGGGATGTGACGTATAAGCTAACGGCATTTCTCGACCTAGATTTTGCATACCGTGCTGGCGAAAGTTCTCACTTTAAAATATTTTCAATTTTGTATAAAAATCGTTTTAACTGTTTATTAATTACTTACTTGTGTAAGATACTGATTTCTCATTAGTTTTTACTTTATATAGTACATTTATACTATAAACAAATTTATAATTTATTAAATTACTTTACAGACTAAACTTTTAGTTTTTTTCGCGTGATACTCTTTGGTCTTTACCTTACTGTTTATTAAGATTAGAAAATACTTTATTTAAGATTATTTCGTGGTACTCACAGTAGTCTTAATTATTTTTTTAAAAAAGAAGAAAAAAAAAGAAAACGTATAAAAACAAATTCTATCGTTTTACATAATGGTTAATATATCAGTATTATCTAGGTCTTCCATTCTATTCTTGGAATTTCACAAACTTTCTCTTTCGAGCATTATTAAAAGTTACACTTTCTATTTTAGGCTTTCTAAATGTGGAATTTTATATTAGGTCCATTGAGACTGACCAATCCTTTTTTATCCGTCAAGTCCCTATTTGATCGCTATATATATAGGGTGTCCCATAAGTCAAGTGCCAAACTCTGGGAAAAGGTTATATGGGTCAAAATAAAGAGAAAATCACAAATAATTTTTTTCCCAACAACGCTTCGTTTACCAGATATCCGCCATTTTGTATTTTTTACAAAATAATTGTTATCTTCAAATTTTTTCAACCGATCTTTATGAAACTCGGCAAGTATGTTTAAACAAAAGAGACCTACTGTAGAAAAAAAATTCAACTTGGTCCAATTTAAAAATTTTAAATGGCGGCTATTTTAAACTTTTAATCTAAAATGGCGGGAAAACGGTAAAAAATACAAAAATTTACTAAGAAAAATTTATTTTATAAAATTTTATTTCCATTTACAATTTTTTTTCTACAGTAAGGCAGCAGGAGATATGGATAATATTAGGAATTCATAAATATTACCAACATCATGAAGTATCTTGAAAATCACAAAAATGAATGAATACAAATATTGTTTAGTTAAAAATATATAGAAGACAATACAAAGAAATAGCAAACGCGGGAAAAAATATTTGGGAAGATTTTTACATATATCAAAGAGTAACTCTGTTTTTACAACGTTATATGAAATGTATGATTTTAAAATTAAAATTGATTGCGATTTTGGTGTTGTAAATACATAAACAAGTTCCGTGATTTTGCCAAACTCCTTAAATTGAGATTAGATAAATCAAATGAATCCATTCCTAACATCAAACTACAATACTAATTGTATTGATTACACCTCTTCATAAATGTATTATTTTTTAAGTAATTTTCTTTTTTATCAAAGCATTAACAAACAGAACATATAAAAACCAACCTTCTCTGCCCTCCCCTTGAGCAAGAACTCTAGGATCAATGTATTCAGGTCGTCTGCCAGTTAACCATGAAGTAATCTTTTGTAGAACTGAACTAGACTCAGGTACAAACATTGCAATGCTGCAACAAAGTACAATAACATATCATTATTGTAAGTACATTTTGTAATATGAAGTGTTACAGATATATTTATTTCTTAAAAATCACATTGGGCGCCATTTTGTGACATGAAACCTTAAAAAAATAAAGTTTATTTTACCGAACACCATGTTGGGTGTTATTTTTGTAACATGCTGTTTGATAAAATAAACTTTATTTTTGTAACACTTCAAGACACAAAATGATGCCCAACAAGTCTACCCACATCGCGTTACAAGTTTTTAATTTAAGAGTCTATGAGGCATTTTTTTAGCCTATAAATATCTATTATTATAAATGTGTGTTTTAATAACGTTATTGCTTTAAACTATTACAAATGTGAATTAATAAGCAACATAATTAATTAGGTCATCACAGAACAAGCTTCTTAGTTTATAAATATTAATTACAAAACCCTTTAATTTAATAAATATATAAACCCATACCTCAACAAATTCAGTTGGTCACTGACCTACTTAACACTTATGCATTGTTTGAGACCAAATTACACAAAATGAAAAAGAAAATCTTGACCGTCATCATTAAGAAAACTTTGTGTTGTATAAAACCACATATTTCTGTTTTGTAGTGAATAAATTTCCTTGTAAGAGTTTATGTGAGGAAGTTATTGTGATATTTTTGTAAAAAAAAAATACCAATAAGTCTATGTTTGATACCACAAAACTAATATGTATTTTAACAATGAATATTTCCAAAACCGTTAACTTTAAAAAAAATTTAAATGGCTGTCATTTTGAAAATTATAAAAATTTAAAAAAATTAAATGGCCGTCATTTTGAAAATTATAAAAATAAAGTATTTCTTTGTGTTTGGTATACTTTAAATCATAACATACAAAATGCTGACATGAAATTTGAACACAATATCTTATTTATATCTGGAGTTACAATGAGTTTTTGTAAAAAAAAAAAAAAAAAAAAAAGGCGGATTGCAACTAAATTAAGACAAATTCGTATAGTTCACTAAGGTTTTTTGAAACACCCTATACATACAGTTAGTCTTCAACATATGAACTTAATGCACAAAAAAACAGTAGAGCATTAACAATGTTCATTTATCACATCACTATTTGCCATTAAAACCCTGGAAGTGGAAAATGGCTCGAACTGAGCTGATGAGCAACGTGTCTGGATAGTAACCGGCTCCCCGAGCAGTAGAAATCACTCTTATTTTCAACTCAACATTTATCTTAATAAATATTATTAAGGTCATAGTACCAGAATAGTTTATAGACTGTTTTAAAGCTAATTTTCCATAGATTCATATTCATACAACTAAAAGTCCATAAATTGGTATAAATAATATTTTATAAATAGGTAAAATTTGTGTATTTTGGCGCTAACAAGTAACACAACTGGGTAATTGTGAAACACAAATTTACGTCATTCTTTGTATAATTTTCACAAATGCCTAACAAATCTACAGTGACACTGTTCTATAGAACAATTATTTACCTTTCGATCTGTGCTTTCCAAATCTTTCTACCTTTTAGAGTTTTTAATCTAAAAAATTTAACAAAATCAAGAATTTAACACGTTTTTAGAACCTAAAAATCACATTTTATTCAATTCAACTATGAGCCTAATATTGTTTATACTGATGGCCCACGGTACTTGATAGAGTTCCATGTTATACAAATAAAACACACAAATTCTTTAGTTAAATTTTACAATTTATTGGTCTAGCCGACCATTATTTTGCCAGTTACAAATGCAGTTAGAAAGTGGAGTTTATAAATTGGCATGCAGTATTTGTAATGCTGCTTATGTTGATCAAACAGGCCGTAGTTTTAAGTGTAGATTAAGTGAACATGAAAGAAGTGCCGGTTATGTTATAACGATTCTAGTTTTTCCAGTCATTTAAAAAATCATGCCTTAACTGATTTTTATTCTAATATTAAATTTTAAATTCTCCATGTTAATGTCAAGGGTAAAAAATTAAAAAATTTAGAAATATTAGAATTAAGAGACTTTCTTGTAATAATGTTAAATTATATTTAAACGATCAAACAGAATTCTTGTCTTTTCCCCACTACTTCAACCTTTGTCAAAGCATGTTTAAAAATAGTTTACGACTCACTAGGTTTCCCGGCTACAGGTTCCATTATCTTGTAGCAGGACTTGTGGGCTTGGTCTCAAAGGATTGAACAATTCTTCATAGGTTATTTAGTCTTTGTATAAGCCTCGTCAATGCCGTAACTGATGAATCCATGGTCGGCTAGACCAATAAATTGTAGAATTTAACTAAAGAATTTGTGTGTGTTTTATATGAGCCTAATAAATATTAGTGTACCAGAATGTGTTATATATCACTGTAAAGGTAATGTTTCAACTTTTCCTAAACATGTATCCAAAAATCCTCATCACGAAAGGTATAAAGCA
Source organism: Aphrophora alni (assembly GCA_963513935.1). NCBI lineage: Eukaryota > Metazoa > Arthropoda > Insecta > Hemiptera > Aphrophoridae > Aphrophora > Aphrophora alni. The sequence goes on from OY740769.1 coordinate 34,638,439, forward strand.
AAGGATTTGTTAAAAATTTTGTGTTTTGCCACTAGGACAAACTTGACAGAACGATATAAAACAAGAAAATATGATCTCCTTGTTCATATAATTTTTGTAAATGTTAATACACGTTCAAAAACCATAAGTTGATAATATTTTATACTATTTTTCTTTCTCTTTCGAACTATGTATTCCAAATTATCATAGCTGTCAAAAGTTTTTAAGATATATCCATTCTACAAAGTTGTAACCAAGATTAACCAATTCGATATGTTTATGAATTGTCAGATATCAATTAGTAATATTTCAATTTTTCCGATGATCTTTATATGTTTAGAAAGAAGAGTTTTCAGATCTGTCGAATGTTTTATTCAATTCCCCTGCAATACTAATATTTGGGCTGGTCTGTACAAGGAAAGATGCCAATATAATCGTGACCTTCCTGCTAAAGCTAAAAGGTGTAGTGTTACCAATGTAACCCCTACTGGTATCTAGTTCCGTTTAGTGCGTTGTAAGTTATGTTTTGAGTTTTTTTGCATTGAAATGTATTGAGAATTTTTTGTTTTTTTGTTTATATGTGTTGACATTTGTTATTATTATTTATTTTCACAACTATTCCAAGTATTTGATAGTCTAAACAAATTTTTATATAAGTTGGTTGGTGATTTTAGATTTTTTTTAAATTTTTTTATTTTTTTTTATTTTTTTTTTTTTATTATTATTTGCCGTGAAGACAACTTTTTTCATTTTTCTTGTGTACTTTATTCATAAAAATTTAATGAATGTTTTCTAAATTGACATATTTTTTTATACACATTTTTATCTACAATTAGACTTCAAAACTTTTGGATATTATAAAAAAAGTTGCAACATTTTTATTATATGGTTAATAACTTATTTGTGATATTTTAAGTTCAGTTATTGCAAGATTTTTTTTATTCCCGACATACCCCAAACTTGTTACATATAAAAAATGTTTCATTAGAAATGTAATTTCATGTACCTTTCTGACAAAAATTATATATAACATGTTGTGTTGTCTATATTGTTACTACTTTTAGTGAATTTTTCAAAATAAGTAACTTTTCATTGTTTTTTTTCCATAAAACAATTGATGTTTCAACATGTAAATTTTATCAACATTTATTTACAACTACATTAAAAAAAATTGTTACATAGTATAAATAGACTCTTCTGTGGTATTTTCACTTCATTTTTTGGTCACTTTTAACTTCAAATCCTTCACATTTAAACCTTTTTTCATTACATAGATAAATTCTACTCACCCTAATGAGAAAAATGATATATAACAAGTTGTGTTTTCCATAATGTTACTATTATTTTATGCATTTTTTAGAAAAGTATTAAAAAATTAACAAAAATGGAATACACTGCTACTTGTTGGGTTAACTAAACGAAATATCAAGTTTAAAAATAACAAAAAAAAAAATATGATACTTGACCTTTAATACCTGTAATACATTTAAACATAATTTTACTAAATGACAATTTTGATAAATGTTAATTTATTTAAAATTAATTAATGGTGATAAATGTTGGCACACCAATTTTTATATGTTACATGATATGACTTTATCTTTTACAATTGTTGAAATTATAGAGTACTTCATTAGCTATACCAAAGCTATCCACCATTATTAGCCTTTCAAAATATTCATATTACTCCATTGTGGTTGTCTTTCCCCTAATTTCACACTTTAGATTTCACAATCTTCTCATTTTCCACTCATGTTTTAAAAGTGATTATAATTATAACAAAATTACTAAACGGAATTCAAACTATAGGGATAAACTTTAAAGAAAAATTGAGATAAAAGACACATGTATAAAATTTAAATTATAGAATATATGTTCAACCAACTACTTTTTAACAGTTAGTCGACAATTCTTAGAATTTCTTTATAATATAACATTTTAATTTTTTGGTATATTTTCCATATCTTCTAAAGTTCGTAGATCAAATTTTTGTAAACTAAGAACTTACTGAGATATTAAACACAGATGGTACTTGATGAAATTCCATGTTAAGGAAAAAATAACTTAAAACAAATTTATTTGTGACAGCTGTTTCATTGTTAGGTATCTGTGAGTTGACTGAAGATGGCTAATGGCAAAACAGTTGTCACAATTAAAGTTTATTTTATGTGAAATTTGTTTTGAGCTATTTTTTACATACTGAAGTGATTGTATGTACTTAATCATAGCAACATAAAACAAACCACAAAGTTACAGCCAATAAATTGATCTATTTGATTTACTATAGATTAAATAAATTATAAGTTTTCTTACACTTTCTTGGATTGCCCACTACAAGCAGGTAAGTGACAAAGACCATATCCTCTAACAACATCGTTGCCAAACACATCTGGACCATAAACACTAAGGATCAGCTGAGGCCCTGTAAAATAATATCATGTAGTTCATTACATTAACATTATAACTTTATGAACATAATATGAAGAATTAAGTGTAATATTTTAAAGTTCTGTAGGTCTAAATTTGGAAACCTAATGTGTACATGAGTACTACAAATTGTGGCCACTATGTTGTAGCCACATTTGTACTAGAAATTTATTTAACAGATGAAGTTTTATAACATAATTATAAAAAAAATTTGAAAATACTGATAATTTGGACACTGGTATGACATGACCACAACGGTATGATTTTTAAATATATTTTTTTACAAATTTTAAAAACCCTTATAAATTAATTTAAGATGTGTGAAAAAAAAATGATAAGCCATTATTCGTAATGTTTTGAAATATAACTCAATCTGGTAATTACTGAAGATCTGTAGTAGGTATCTCACTTTTTTAAGATTTTTCCCCCAAATTATAAAACAATATTACAAATGGATAAATATGAAAGTAAAAAGAAACTTAAAACTATTTTAAATAATATTTCATAACTTAACCAAATTCAACATATCTTAATTTGATGTCAGTAATGTTCACAATTATTTGAAGTCATATTTAGGCTGACAAAAAAAGAGCAGTATAACACAAAATTCATCGCTAAAATAACTCCACCAAAACACTACCTCAGTAAACAACAGTACTACACCAATTCTATTCGACCATTTTAGTTTGAGCTACTGGTGATGTCAATGTGGTGGATTCTACCAACAGATGTGTATCTGAATGCATCAGTAGTAGATTGTAACAGTACTGAGCAGTCAAAATTCATATCGATGTAAATAAAACAACATATACGGATGCAATATTTTTGTTTTATATGATAACGTAATTCTTTTGTGATACTTCTGAAAATCGGGGAATAAATTTAGTCACTGGATAATAAATTTTTTGAAAATAAGAAGAGAAAGACCTAGAAACGATGGGTACAATAAATCTTCTATTTTATAGATTATCTTTTTCTCCACCATGTTTACCGCTGTGGTAGGTGACATACCAATACAATTAACAGTGGTGGAAAAAATGGCATCCAGTAGGGAAATGACTTACTGCAGTTAGTTTAGTGTCATTCAGCCGCACTGATACCAATAGATAGGCTATTATTTATTTATAGTTCCTAACACAATCATTCTTTACACTCTATAATTAAAAAATCACACTTTATAAAAATAATATATAAACTGTAAATGAAAATAATAGGACCATACCTAACACAACTTGTTCCAGATGTCAAATATTCATCGTGTAAATTATATCTGGTATGTTATATTCCATGGATTTAATAACACTATTCAGCTAGTTCCACACCCATCATTTATTTACTGTAGAAGTGTCTACAAAACACTATAACTGTCTAATCCCACATTACCTTGTCATAGAATGTGGCATTGTTTTCCCTCATAAAAAAAACACTGTAATCCCGCATATACCTTAGGTTGATACTGTAAGACATGTAAAAAATAATATGTTTAGTTCTCACCACCCCAAAACCTCCGAATTCCCATATACCCTCTAAATTTTAATCTGTCAATGCATTTGAATTTTGACATTCTATGGTTTTAATTCAGAGTTCCAAATTACCTGAATTCACATCCCAATAGTTCATCTACTATAGAAGTGTCTCTGCTTTTTACTAGACCAGGGGTATTCAAACTTTTTAACTTGAGGGTCAAACTGAAAATCTTAAGAGTCAAGCAGACCAACTACATTTATTAAAAAGTAACAACCACTTGAACCTTATTGCAACACACTATTAGATACCTGACTACCACAATTAAAGTTTACCAAAAAATAAACTCCCCATTTAGATATCTTAAAAAATTAAAATAAAAAAAAAATTGTTTTTTTAAAAAACTCAAGAATAAATACAGGTTTAGAAAAAACATTGTTTATCAAGTTTTTCTTTGACTCTGTTGTGTATAGGTATGAGATGTATGAAGTTGTACACTTTGGGTCGAACTTTGATACCCCTATCACCAGAATAGATTTAAGTGTTCATGATATAAGTATACTTGGATGACAAACGTCATTTTTGACAACATTTGTTCACACATAAATGTTGATCCAAAACTGAAAACATTCCACTTGCAATGTCTTTAATTTCCTTGAAGTTCCTCAATGACCTGCAATGAAAGGAAACTGTAAAAATAAACAGTTTTAAAAACTAAATAAACTGATTGTAAAGAGCCTAAAAACATGACTTTTTTACTTATTAACTATGAATACATCAATCAAATTAATTACTGAATCTAGGAAATAAAACAGGTTTGAAAGATGTAACAGTAAATGGAAGAAGATCTGCATTCTTATAACACTCCTTGAAGTACTCTTTCAAGTTCTCATTTGAAGTAAGTTCAAGTTGAAGTTCTGAAGGCACATGTTCAATTTTACATTGAAATGGATTTTTAAGAAGCTTTATCTTTTCAGATGTCAATACATCATCAAAATCTGCAAAACAGGGTTGAAATTTCTAACGTAGTTTGAAGATGGTTGGTACTGCATATTGTGATGGAAAAGGCATACAATTTTCACTAGCAACTTCTTGGAAGTTTCGAAATAGTCAAAAATTGTCTTTCACAAATGGTTTTCAAAGAGAGCAATTTTGTTCTAAAAACTTTCACATGATGGAACAAATTGTTTACAAACAATTGTTAATAAATAAATATTGAGCTTGACTTGTGAGATAATAATAGATAGAATAAAACTCGAACACAAGATCTCACAAAAATTACATTTACTTAATTAAACACAATTTCTACGACAAAGTCGCCATCCTCAGTGATACTTGAGCTACAATAACTAAACTATAAATCAATATATTATATATTATAGTGTTCGAGTTTTATTCTACCCAAACGATTGTTTGCTTTAAAGATTCACATTTAAAATTAAGATAAGTGGTAAGACCAACCACAACTGCAAGCTTCCAAAACCAGTGATAATTTGAAAGCTCTTCCACAGACTTGACCTGTTCAATCATGAGCATATCAATAACTTGACCTCTACTTAGCCAATGTAACACAATGATATGGGTATTTAATTTAACCCACGTTTAATTTTAATATATTTGAATCATAGAAGGATATACAAGAGAGTCCAAAGTAGCAAATTTGAGGTCTCTATTGTAGTTTTTACGTTGGCTGTTATAGTGCTTATGTATAAGCAAGGGCAGATAGCTTGTTAAAAATCAGTTTTTCAGGCTCAATAGGCACTAAAAATGTAATGACGGGTAAACAAAGGTTAATATTATTTGTGATTACTATATACAAATACTTCTTATATTGGGTAATTAAAAATAAATTATAATCCCAAATAATTCCAACTAACCTGTCTTTAAAATTAACTACCTTTGCCATTCATCTTGGTAGTTAGCAAATCATTTCACTTTTTTCTTCCAACACGTTTCATTTGGAAATATGTTAAGAATCAGAACTACAAACAATTATTAGGGTAGTTATAGTTATAAAAAAAGTTCGAGTCTATTCAGCCTTCTGTCACTGCGATCAAAAAGAATGTTTTGTGACTTAGGATAATATCATTTATAAAACAAATTATGGACACCATACCTTTAGTATACACGATGTTTGAAAAATGTGGTTTAATAATTCACCATCATGTTAATTGCATCACTTTAATTACAAAAAGTTTATATAAACATATGTTATAAAATATAAATTTTTTCGTCTATCCTGCCTTTTGTTTTTTTACAGAAAAATATTATAACTATGGAAATAAATAAGGTATTGGGTTCAAATATGGTACACACATACTACTTCATATTTGAATGCTATTTCTTACCAGTACACCAACAACCAAAATTTTATTATGAAAATTTTCAAAATAACAGCTATTTAAATTTTTGTAAAATTTAACATACAAATTTTAAACGGCCATCATTTAGAAAATATAATGTAAAGTTCTAGTTGTTGGTATACTGGCAAGAAATAGCATAAATAACGTGTAACAAATTTGAACTCAATATCTTACTTATTTCCACAGTTTTAATATTTTTCTGTGGAAAAAAAAAAAAAAAATGGAGGATAGACGGGCAAAAAACATTTTACAACATATGATTACATGAACCTATATCCTTAAAATGATGCAACAAACACGCTGGAAAATTATTAGATCACATTTTTCAAACACCCTGTATAATAACACCCTTCACATGTTTACGCCCTTGCACATCTTTACTTTCATGACCTGTTAAATTATTTCATATGAAACAAACACCCCTTACATTCATAATATTCCTATTTCACAGCAAAGTAAAATAATTGCCCAAAGTTGTATTATACATGCATAATTAGTCTAATCGATAATCGATACTTACTTTAATGTGCAATATCTAGTAACTAGTCATCTGTAATTTCTTCAATGGCAGCACTTCCCTAGACTTTACATTTTTATATGAATTTAGTACTTTTCATTCTCAATCTTTGCACTGAAAACATGAATTTAGCCGAAAAAAAAATACTATTTTTCCTTTTAGTAAGCTTTATACTAAATGAATCCTATAAGGAACTTAAATTAGTAATAAATCCTGGTCATGAAAACTAGAATTATAGAGACGTAAAGTTGATGTACTGACCCTACGTAGCTGAATGAAAAGCTAAGTCTAGGCTCCAACACGCTTTTTGGACTAAGAATTTATTTATTTCATTATAGCAATAAAAGGATTCAAGTTTCAAAAAACAAAATCACTACTGATGATGTTTAGTGTGCATAGTATCAATCTAATCAAACATGAATCTTGACGCTACTCTGTTTACAATAACAATACTTCACTGACACAACTATTTTGATTTACCAAACCTCTTTACAATATATTTTCATCTTTCTCTTTTAAATTCCATGGTTAAAAATTATTTTACATAAACAAATCGTATGATAGTTTATCTTATATAGTATTAAATCTTACTGTGTCTTAACTCTTTGACCGAAGTCCCGGTTTCACAGATCACAGGGAAATTTCAACTACTTATATTGGCAACACTAATTAATTAATACGAGCGAACGTCCCAATACCTTCCTCCCTCCATCCCCTGGTCCGATATCACTTCCATTTGTTTAGTTTGAGAAAGGCGATCTGATATACCGGGGGTTTCTATTAATGCTAAACAGTGTTTTATGTCTATTTTTAATTTTAGTTTTAGATGAATAAACTGTTAACTTTATGAAGTGAAACAATATACCTGAATCAAATCGACTGGACAGACCATGTAGGATTTAGGATCCAGCAACCCAAAATTTTCAGACCAAATCCATGCTTTGCTCATTGAAGAAGGTGTTGATGACCCAAACAGTGATAGCAGTGTTGTGGATGATTCGGATGAAGATCCAGACTTTGTTGTATCTGGCATAACCAGACATGAATCCACAAATGAATAACAATCAGAAGAGGACAACAAAGTTTATACAATATAGAGAAAGCTGTTGTTGAAAAATTACTATCACAAAATGTTGCATGAAGAACAAATTTTTGTGTAGAGAATGAGAAAAATGAAATTGACCCTCCAAATGTATGGAGTAATAAGAAACCAACAAGAAATGTCAGAACTCCTACAAATTACATAATCTGCACGTTCCCCAAAATAAAACAGAAGTTCGGGGGCTTTTATTTGATCCCACTATCATGGATTCAATAGTACATAATACCAAGAGAAAGTTACCTTCAGTAAGAGCTGGCTTATCAGTACAGACAAAAACAACAACTACAGGGACACAGACCTTGAAGAAATAAAAAACCTTATCGCTTTAGAGCTGTTGTCTTCAATTTTGAGCTCCAATGACAAAAAATCACCACAAATTTTACAAAGGACTGTTTTAGTTGTCCCATATATTCAACAATGATGTCTGAAAAACGTTTTGAGATATTTCTTATGTACTTGATGCTTGATGACATCACTGCACACCTTGAAGAAGAGAAACAGACAAAACTGCATCTATATCAGAACTGTTCGACCAGTTTATCTCAAACAGCAAGACTGTTTATTCTGTTTCAACATATGTAACGGTTGATGAGATGCTGGTACCGTTTCAGGGAATATGCATGTTTAGGGTTTCCATGCCAAATAAACCCAGAAAACAAGGGATAAAAGTAATGTGTTTTTGTCAAACCAACACTTCATACCTTATAAATGCAAACATTTACACAAGGAGAAGCAGTCATTCCACTGACTTAAGTTAACAGGAACAAACTCTCAGTATACCATGTGTATATATACCTCTGTGTATACCAGCAGTGATAAAATTGTGACCAGTAACCGTAATATTTTTGCCGATAAATGGTTTACGTGTGATGAGATTCTTAATGAGAACTACTAAAAGACAATTGACCTACGTCGCAACCATAAAAAAAGACAAGAAACTAATTCCACAAGAGTCTCTCCCAAACCCAAATCGAGAATAAAAGTCTTTACTCTACGGTTTTGGGGGAGAAAACAACGTTGGTATGCTTTGTACCAAAAAGAACAAGTCAGTAGTTATTGTGTTGGCGAAGCACCATAACATTAAAACTAATGCTGAAGAACAAAAGCCGGAAACCATATGAAACAAAAGCTGGTGTAAACATTTTAAATATGTAGTGTGGAGTTTTCTCATCAAGCAGACGAACAAGAGAACTAGCTTTGTTTTACCAGATAGTAAACATTACTTCTGTGAATCCTTTCACTCTGTACGTCATACAGGATTCACCAATAATGACTCGATTTGACATTCTTTAACAGCTGGCATTTGAAGTCATAGTTCCCCACCTTCACAAGATATTATCTTTTCCTAGTCTTCAGTGATATTTGAAGGAAAACAAAAGTATGGTTTTAGGTGAAAACACAATCACAAGACGAGGAAGCAGGCCCAAGCAATCGTTTAGAAAAAAGACAACTTGTTCCAAATGCTTTTCAGTAAAGAAACAAAAAACTGTCTATAAATGCACCGTGTGGAAGCAGCCAATATGTCTCGAATGTAACAGAAAGGTTTGTGTGAGATGCACTGGAAGATGTAGTCCAAGACTAAGAGACAAACAAGGATTATCTTCTAGTAAGTGTAAAACTTTTCATGTGAACAAGTAAGTGGTACTTATCTTTGGATGAACTGATTTGTATTTATTTAATCACATATACTTTTCTTTCACAATATTTTACAAATTTATATACTTTTCTTTTTCTTTTTAAAATATTTTATATATTATTTTCTTCAACATATATACTTTTACTTTTATATTTCTTAAATAAAAATATTACTTTTATTTTCATAAATAAAATTATTTTTGAATACATATTGTGTTAGGAATTAGGAACATAATTTAGTTAGAATAATAGTATATTAAGTTCTTTTAAGAACTCAGAATGATAAACAATTATTGTGACAAACCTAGAAAACTGATGAAACACCTTGCCTTGCAAGTGTAGTGGACATCACTAGTCATAAGGTGTATATAAACTCTTGAGTGGAAAGAAACCAGGTCAATTATTGAAGAAGGGACCGACTGCAGGATTCTATAAGAGGGTTAAGTTAAGCTTGGGGTGAGAGAACCTCCGAAGATTTCAGACCAGACCAGTGAACCATACAAAGACTTTGCAAAAGGTGACAGCAAACTTTATATGTAAAAGGAACTTGTAATTGATCGGGACTAAAATAACGTGTTTAGAGTCACAATAGTTGGAATCATTCTGAGTTTATGATTTGATATGCTAATAGATAAGTTTGTTTAAAACACTAAGAAATAAATTGTATTAATGAACATGAATTGTGTCATCCTAACAACTGTATCAGTTTTTAGATAGTTAATAAAGAAAACTTGTTTAAAAGACATAGTTTTATTTAAAATACATATCTCTAAAAGAACATTAATTAATCGTAAACATACTAATTTTTAAAATGTGGTCTCACAGACCGGGGGTTTTGGTTAGAATAAATCTGGGTAAGGTTTCGGTTAATATGAATAGAGAAAAATATTAAAGCTAACAACAATGCTCTTTGAGCTTTTACCGATTGACAAACTAACTGGTTGAAACAGAGATGTTGTCAACCATATACTTTTTATTGTAGTAGGCCAGTACCTACAAAATCATGTATTGTGTGACTTTTCACATTTTATAAAATTACCAATTAAATTCTTTACTGATAATTGTAGATTTGATAGGCTACTAGTAAATACTTACACCCATGAGGGTTTGTGCTTTTAAAAGTTATTTCAAGTGGAAAATTCCAAACAAAACTCTCTTCATCGTAATTACTTTTCTTTCCAATTTGTGAGATTCCTTCTTCAACTCCCTAGAAATATAATCATAAACTATAAGCATCTAGGCTAATATAAAAAGTAATGTAGGCTACATATAAGTGTAGAAAAAGACTTAATATCTTCTTTTCATAAAATGTCTTATTGACCTCCTATTTTTATTTTACAAAATATTTTCTACTTTATTTATATATGTAGGACAATTTTAATTTAATTAGATTAAAAATAGCCCATGTTTTTTAAGCACTGAAATTGAATATGAGATTACTTTTTGTTATTCGATAATTTAGTATCCAACAGTTCGACAAGCTCGATAATCGAGCACATCGATAACCTTCGGAAAGAAAGTTATTAGGCCTACGAGCTTTAACCTTAATTTTCTGTTAGTCACTATACAAGTGGTTTAAAATTTTATAAGAAATAGAATTTCAGACAAACTCATTATTTGTATATTTTAAAGCTCAGGAATTAGAACCTTTAGTGCTGCTATCTAACGGCCCACTTCTGATAACTTCAAGGACAGTATGTCATATTGCATGCTCCAATTCCTTCAGCACTGGCATGTTGACTGTGCCCACATATTTGAAACCTCTCATTATCATATATCCTATAAGTCCACTATCCTATTATAGTATGTTATTGGACCTCTTCTCATAGATATAAATTCATTAGCTTAACCTAATAAAATTAGCCTAATTATTATTATCATCCACAAATAACTGTATTTAAAAAATACTTGTGAATTACTTGTAATATAAGTTATTGTGATTATTATAAATTTAATTTTAATTTTTTATGTGACTCTTGCTATGCGAATTATGTTCGTCAACAGCAACAGAAATAAATAATAATAAAATAATAATAATAATAATATGTTTTAATTACAGCATACTAGTTTATCTTTACAAGTCTTATAACTTACTTTAGAGATTTTTGTATACTTACAACAACAAAATCTGATAATTCAGCACATTTGGTAATCAACATTACTGAATACCCAACATTGCCAGATTATCAGACTATTAAACTACTATAGTTGGTTACCTTTAGGCCTTTAAAATCTCTACTATAACTCCAATAGCAACAAGAAAAGCCATTATTATGGCCCCTGTCAACAAAATAAGAGATGCTTTTAACGATAAAGACCGAGTAGTTGAATATAAATGTCCCACATTTTAAGCTCTAGGTACTGATTACCCAGATAAAACACTAACTGTTCATCAGGCTGTCCTTCTGAGTCAAGTTGTGGTGATACATTTAATTCATTGATTAGATTAAAGAGGAGAGATCTAGGCTGGTAGAGTGGTCGCCATCACCTTGTAAAAAAAATAATTAGCCCTAGTACTGTAAAAAGTTCTAATGCTGACATTATTAACAATGTATTGGATTTAGTCACTGTGTGTAACAAGACAAGACTGGTTGTGTATATAGCTAAAAATCAAATGACATTATTGGGCCTTTAATGCTATCTGGGCCTTCTTTCATTACCCATATAAACTAAAAGCATATAATAATATTTCAAGTGAAAAATATACGACCTAGACTGGGAATCGAACCCAGGACCTTTGGCTTTACGCGCCAATGCTCTACCCCCCCCCCCTCCTTAGTTTCATTATAGTTTTCTATAAAGTGGGTTTTCTTGTAGCTGATATAGCCTAGTATGTTCACCAACATGCATAGTTGAAATGAGATATACAATTTGTTTCGTTTTACCATATGTGATACAAGAGTGAAAGTGTGCCATCATAAAGAAATCTGATGTCTTTAATAGGTCTAGGCCTATTTTTAGGATTGATCATGCAATTGGGCAATTCAGGTTTATCAGATCAGATTGTGCCTATGATTGTTAGTTTGTAAGGATCATTTAACAACTCATTAACCAGTGACATTGGTAAAGCAGTTATCCATCAACAAATTCCTGTTTGTAGGCCTACCGTGATATGGGCTTGATAACTTTTTGACATAATATTGGCTAGCTGGCATATATCTTGGTGTAAGAACCCGTGTAGGGCTCAGCATTAAACATATAATTTGTGCCTACATCATAAACCATGACTATTTTAATACTGTATTTACAAGATTTATTAAGTATAAACATCTTAAATGGGCATCGTCCCCTAAAACCAAGAAGTTGTTCATCAACGGTTAGATACAGGCTTGGTTCGTAATTCTCGACCACGTTTCAATAAAAGTGTTCAATAATTTTCTGATTGGAGCAAACTTATCATTCTCTCTTCTTGCCTGACAAGTTTGCTTATTGTCAAATCTTAAACAATCTAACTGAAAATTGAACCTTTATTTCGCCCATTCTGGCTGTATATATTGCTCCGCTTAGGGTTTAATTGAACATTTCAGTATAATTTAAATGGTCAACTTTGTGTACAGCAGAAAACAGTAGTATTCCAATCAAAAGATTTTAGTTCTAAAATACTCGTGGGTTGATGTGTTGCTGTTAGTTCTTGATAGTTTCTATGTTTCAGAATAATTTCATCATTAGTTTTTAATGTAAGAGCAGATATTTCTTGTTGAAACTCCATATTCAAAATCATTTATTAATATAAACTGTGACCATCGAATGCACACTTGCATATTGCTAATTTTTGACAGAAATATTGGATTTTGAAACTTCAAAAGGGTCTTCCCAGTTAAAAGATGATCCAATACTTTCAAAATAAGGTATGTAGAACACGATTTGCTTAAAATTCAGTATTAAATCGCTGATTACGTAATCTGCTACGTACATATTTACCAAATATTTTAGTATTGTAAAAGGAAAAAAAGTTTATTAATTAGGTATTTTTAATAAAACTTCGGCTTGTAATAAAGTTTGAATAAATTTAACATAGACCTACGAGTGTACAATATTTATACCCAAACAAAATAAACATAAGCTAACATATGTATAAAATTGGCTAAGAGATTTAACCTAACATAAATAATAAGATACAGCCGAGCGCCCGAATATAAGAGGGGACAGGGTGAGGTTTGATTGCACTCCCCTCCCCTAGCTATCTAAAGGTGAATGCAAATTTTGTATAAATATTATATAATTGAAGTAGAAGACAACAAAAATAGTTTGTATTGGTTAAAACAGAAAAATATTTTAAAATATTAATTGATACCAAGTTGACTGTCTCGTTAGTTATTTAATGTGACAGTGTCAAACCTTCGATCCTCCTCAATTTCTTTTGATATTAAATAATAAAATCTGATGATAATGTAGCCTATAACAGATATTTATCACATTTTTTTAGTAGGCCTAATTGGTTTAATTCAAACTTATTTTCATTAGGCTTATTCAAGATTTTGGGTTCAGGTCATAAACTTAAACAATACGATCTACCCTAAATCGGTAGGCCTACATAAGATCTAAAATATTTGTACAAAATAAGTTAGTAAATAATGCAGGAGATTTAGGAGCTCCATATGAAAACTAGTAAAAAAGACCAATGTTTCATAATGTGCTACTAAAAATGCATAGATGTTAGCCCATAAACATATTACGATTAAAAGTAGCCTGTCATATTCTGCCTAGCCTGGACTATATATGCATACCAACAACGGTAAATATGGAGAAAGGTTGTCAGATCGATTTAAGTGCGAAATCCCAGCATTTCCGCTTCAAATAGCATTTTCTCCATCAAGTAGCCCTACTTATTTTCAACGCAAGTGGTTTTTTATCTCTCACAATTCATTATTTATGTAACACTCTTTGAAATTGACAAATTCGTAATATATTCAATCGTATAGCCATATTGAAAACACTCGTGGGGCGCATGTGCACTTCATTCACTTCTACAGGTTGATATTACTATGCTTCTATGATATAAGACTCATGATGACTAGGTTTCTGAAACCCAGACCTAGTAAAAGAACTATAGGTCAAGTAAGATAAATCAAAAGACCTTCCTTGACCTGTATCATTGATACTAAATGATATCCGTAAATATTGGTTTATGAAAACATAAAGTATTTATTAAAAGAATCAGATCATATTATTATTTCTAACTTTAAAAGTGTCTTACGAAATTCAAAATGATCCAATTGTTTTAAAATAAGGTACAGTAGTCATAACACATACACTAACCTCACTAACATAGTCATACATAACCTAACAGCTGTATTCTCTTGTTTACTATGTTATTTCACAATGAAGAAATGCATTTTCAGACTTGAAATGTTTAATGCGCCATATAATATGATCTGATCCTTTGAATACAAAGTAAATACTTTATATTTTCATGATTTTTTATAGAAAAATCGAAGGACGATCTACAGCCAATATTTACCGATAAATCTGGTACACAGATATAATATAATAATTTTAAATATATAAGCTACAATATTAAGTATTAGGCACTAATACTTACAGACACTATGTCCCAATCAGGTCCAAACATAAAACAATATTTACAATAAAGGTCATCAAATCCTGGAAAATATGCCTTTTCTATCTGACCACAAATGGACAAAAGGAATCCACTACTCATGTTCAACATTAAAGATCGCTAATAAATCATTCAAAAACAAGTTGTAAAATTTTCACCTTTGAAATGAAATTTATATTTATAAAATTATATCAAAAGTTCATTCTATAACCTAAATTTCAAAATGTAACGCAAAACACAATTTGGACCTAGGCTACGTCAGAAATAGTATTTAGAAAAATAAACTTTTATTGTCACTGTTGACTACAGTGAAATACAAACCCAGGAAATTAAAATTATTATTTCTTATAAGTGAAACTACTGACAATGATTTCAAATCACTTTTTTGATATCCTCAAACAAATAAACAACAGATGAGTTGTATTTTTTTTTTTTTTTTTTTTTCTAGTTCGCCAATTGGCAGGCTTGGAAACTTTCCATGCAGCCTCACACTACTCTATTGCTTATCTTTATTTTTCCCGATATTTTTTTTTTTTTTTTTTTTTTTCGTTCCTGTGGTTACCTAAACTTTTTTGGAGTATATCTACACATACACATTAATAATGTTAATTTTTAATCCTTAGTTATTTACAATCTACTGTTTTTTTGTTAGTTGGGTATTTTGTATTGGTTACGTTACTATCTGTCCTATATGTTTCTGTTTGTGTCTAAATGTGTCTTGTTAGTCACATTAAAGAGTGATAAGTAAATATATGAGGAATGAATTGATTGGATTTTTAGGAGATATGTGTTGGGTATGTATCTTCTTAGCCTGGGATCCATCAGGCTCACCTATCCCGAAAGGAGTGGACCACGGATGAAAGAATCCCAGAATGGATAAACATTCATGTGTTTTGTGTTTACAATTTGATTATTTGTGATAATCTTAGATAATTATTTATTTTAGAGAACCCTTTTTATTTCATATAGGAATTGGTTGATTTCTTTATGAATACCTATGTCAGTTTTCCCTAGTATAGTTTTTAGGTCTGCTCTGTCTAAATTATTGTTTATTTTGGTTTTTTTAAGGAATTGGTCTCTCGCGTGGGAATATTTCGGGCATTCCAAAATCACGTGATCTATTGTTTCTATGCTACCCATATTACAGTTTAAACATAATGGTGTGAAATATAATTTTATCATGTGTAACCTGCTATTGACTTTTGCATGCCCTATTCTTAATCTGCATAAATTAATAATTTCCCATCTACTCATATTACTATCCTTATACCAGGGATATTGAGTGTATTCCTTAAGGACACTTTTGTACCAGTTGGCTTTACTAGATTCGTTTAATTGTTTGATAAAGGTTTTTTTGTGTGTTTTTTTCCTGTATGATTTAAAATCATCTGTTGGAACTTGTAGCTCCATTGTATGTATACCACTTAATATTGCTTCTTTCGCGAGTTTATCTACGAATTCGTTTTGTGATATGCCTGAGTGGCCTGGTACCCATTGGAATGTTATTGATTTGGAGTTTTGAGTTAATGCTGATTTTAATATATTTAAGTTTATATCTTCTCCTTTACAAATTTGTAGACAATTTTCCAACGACCGTATTGCCGATTGAGAGTCTGTACATATAACAATTTCGTTCTCTTGTAATTTTTCGATGTATTCTACTGCTTTGTATATGGCATACAATTCTGTTGTATAGCTCGACATGATTTTATTTAGAGCAAATTTGAAACTTTTTTTATGTTTTGGAATGTAAAATGCCGCTCCTGTACCCTCTGAATTCTTTGATCCGTCTGTGTATATAACTATTGCATTACTGCTGAATGAGTTGATCTTATTTCTGAAAATTTGTTGTAATTGTATTAATGACACTTCTTTCTTGTTACAATTGACTTCCTCTGGCCCTATCGTTGTATTAAATGTTAGATTGTGTTTCAACATCTGTAATGGTTTATTAAATTCCCAGTATCTAGTGAATTCTACTTTGGTTTTGTTAAAATATGGATTGATTTCGTTAATTGTATTTAAAGCTTGAATATATAGTGGTGTTTTTTTCTTTGCCCAAAAGGGTTTATTTTCTATCAGAAAATTTAAGTATATTATTTTGCTATATACTGGGTGAGTATTATCACACATTATTTTATACATTATTCTTTCGGTAATTAATTTTCGTCGTAAATCTAACGGTAATATTGCGCATTCAGATTGAAGTGCAATTATCGGTGAAGTTCGAAAAGCACCTATAGCCAGTCTCATTGCTTGGTTCTGTATCATGTTGAGTTTATTAAGTACATTTTTTGGTAGATGGCCAAATAGAAAACAGCAATAATCTAACTTTGCTTGAATTAAACTTTTAAATACCTGTATTATAAAATCTGGATGTGCTCCTATTCTAGCACATGTTAGTATTTTTAGGATATTAATGTCCTTTATACATTGTATATATAAATTGGTAATATGCATTTTGAAAGATAAATTGCTATCAAGGGTGATTCCCAAAAGTTTAATTGTGTCCACAATTATCATTTGTTGATTGTTCATAGTAAAAGGACTATTTGTATGGTCTATTGATTTTTTCCTTGTGAATATAATTACTTTACTTTTAGTGGAATTCACTTCGAGATGCAGAGACTTAAATACCATATTTAGTTGATTTAACGCATTTTGAATGTTTACATATGCTGTATTATATGTTTTGTTTGAAGTATATAATATTATGTCATCGGCGTATTGTAATGAAAAGATTTGTTTTGGTAAACAACTATTAATTTCTGCAATGTATATGGAAAATAAAAGTGGACTTAAAACACTACCCTGTGGTAACCCTCTGTTTGTGCATCTAGATATGTTATATTCTGGGAATATTAAATTTATTTGCCTATCATTAAGCATTGAGGCGCAATGTTTTATGAATTTAGAAGGTATTCCGTGTTTATACATTTTGCTTAATAAGACTGGAATATATACATTATCATATGCTCTAGCTATGTCTAAGGATGCTAATATTGTATTTTCACTATTTGATAGGGCTATCTGGATGTCAGTTACTAAATTTAGCATATAGTCTGGGCATCCTCGCTTTTTCCTAAAACCATATTGAGTTTCGGGGATAATTTCTAATTTATATGTCAACCATTCCAGTCTGTTTTTAACCATGGTATTCATAATTTTCATGAAGCATGGTATGAGTGATATAGGTCTGTACGATTTTTCGTCATATTTGCCTTTATCAGGTTTTAATAATGCTACTATTTTATACTGTTTCCATTTAAGTGGGATTTCTATTATACCGTTCCAGATTTTATTAAATATTTGGAGTAATATCGCTAAAGCATTTTGTGGTAAATTTTTAATCATGCTATATGTAATTCCGTCAAGCCCTGGGGCCGTATCTTTTTTTTTTGTGTTAATTGCTGCCGTTAATTCTTTCAAGTTGAAATCGTCTTCTAGGAAGTGGTTTGAATCATTTATTATTGGATACTTAATCTCGGATTGATGGGGTACATAGTCTGGAATGATGAATTTCATAAATCTCTCACCTAGATCTTGACTGGTGGCCATTTCTGATATGTTATTTAATTTTTTACTGCTATTTAATTTTTTTACTATCTTCCAAGCATAGTTACTATTATTTTTTATGTTTAATTTCTGACATAGATTTGCCCATCCCTGTTTTTTTGCTAGACGTATTGTTTCTGTGGCCTTAAGTTGAGCTATTTGATAGTTTCTATAGTTTATAGCGTTCATGTTTTGTCTGAATTTTTTTAAAGTTAATCTTCTATAGGCTACTGCAAGTGAGCAATCCTCGGTCCACCAGGTTTTAGGTGTGAAATTTTTATTATCTAATGGGTTAAGATTTATAACATTAGGTATTGCTATTTCTGCTGCTTTATATATAATATCATAAAATTTTGGTATTAAATTTGGGGATTCTACTTCTGATATTAAGTTTAGATTATTGTTAATTAATGTTTTATACGAAGTCCAATTTGCCTTTTTGAAATTTTTTTTGGTGGTATTATTAAAATGAGAGCTTAACTGGGGTACATTATTTATATTGTGGTGTTTTAATTTAATTTCAAAAATTATTATTATTGGGAAATGATTACTTCCCATTGCATCCTTTTTTATTTCCCAGTTTTTTAATATATTATACATTTTTGGTGAAATGAAAGTCAGGTCTATTACTGATTGTCTGTGGAATAGATTTGGAACTGTTGTATACTCATTATTATTTGCTAATATAAGTGATGATTCATTATATTCTTTGAATAATATATTACCCCTACTGTTTGAATTTGCACAGTTCCAGAAAGGATGGTGTGCATTGAAGTCACCACAAATTATGGTATACCCTTTATCTTTGGAAAAAATTTCTTTATGCCAAAAATCATTGTCTATTTTTTTGTTTGTGCAGTATATATTATAAATTGTTATTGGAATTTCCATATTATTAATTGTAAGAGCTAAAAGTTGTACTGAGCTAGAATTAATTTTGTGCGTTACGTTGCAACTTATTGCTTTATGTATAATAAAAGCAACCCCCCCATAACCATCTAATCTATCTAGTCTATATATATTATAACTATTATCACTTAGGGTATCTGATTTGGTTAACCATGTTTCTTGGATTATTCCGATATGTATATTCTGAGATTTGAATGTGGCTATTATTTCTGGCCACTTGTGTTTAAGTGACCTTGCATTCCATTGAAATAAGTTAAGAGCTTCACCTAGCATATTTTTAAAAAATTGTTTTTTTTTTTTTTTTTTTTTTTTTTTTTTTTTTTTTTTAAATTAATTATTATGTTGATTTAGATTTCTTTATTATCTCTTTATTTTTATTATTAATGTCTCCGTTTTGATTTTTAATGAAATCAGAGATAATTTCATCCAGTTTCTTTTTTGATATTACTGATGTTTTTTCCCCTTGTATTTTAATCCTAAGTTCATTTATTTTTTTATCTACCAACTGTTTTAATTCTTGTTTGTTTATTAATGATGTAGGCCTAGTATCACTAGGTGGTGCCTGAACTGCCTTTAATTGTTGCCTTGAATTTACTGGTGTAATATCTGTAGGCCTATTAATATTTATTTTGGTATTATAACTACTGTTTGTTTTAAATTTTGATTTATTGTAGTTTATAACAGGTATGGGTTTAATATTTTGGTGTGTATTGTCCTCATTAGGTTCCCTTTCATCATCAGTTTGTAAAATTGTATATCTATTGGTAACATTGTTAGTTCTATTGTAACTGTTTGGTTTAATTAAATGTGGAAATTCCTGTTTGTTTTGAATATTAACTGCTTGGGCATATGCAATGTTCCTATGTTTCTGGTGGGTTTTACCCTTATACCCTGGGATGGGGTAGAAAGTACTCGCTTCAAAATAATCCTCTCTATAAAGACTCATTCTTTCCATAATATGTTTTTGCCGTATATATTCTGGACAAGTTTTATTGTTACTACTGTGTGGTCCAAGACAATTTACACATTGTCTTGGCTTTTCACAATGTGTGTCATGAAACGGTTGACCACAATCCCTACATAGTTTGTCTTTATTGCAAACTGGTAAAGCCGTGTGGCCATATGCAAAGCATTTGTAACACTGTTTCACTGGAATTATATATGGTTCTACAATCATACGCACGTGATTTAATGCTATATTGTGTGGTAATTTGTCTGTATCAAATGTAATTTTAACAAATTTTGTATTTACAAGTTGTTTATTTAGCCTTTTTTTAATTCTATTTACTTTGATTATTCGTGCTTCACTTAAACTATCCATTAGAATTTCTTCCTCTGAAATATCTTCTTCTACATAAACTACCCCTGTACATTCTACTTTATTAGCTGGTATGAAAACTGTATAATTTTTCAATTCTTCCGAATGAATTAGGCTATTTGCCTCTGTAAATGAATTGCAAATAACTTTTAAATTTTTGCCAGATCTAAGGATCTGTTCTATATCATGATGTTTTATGATTTTGCCTACATGAAATGGATTAATTTTATTTTTGTCATTACTTTTAATGATAACTACGAAAGGACCATCATTATGTTTGTTATAGTACCTAACCTTTTGCTGATTTATTTTTTTTAAACTTGGTGACCTGTCAGGGCTTGAGACTATTGGTGAGGTTTGGTCATGTTTCCTTTTTATAGGAGTTGTAATTGTTTCATTGTCGTGATTATTTTGTGAGAGTACTAAATATTCTATTGCCTGCTGTGTTTCCATATCGGATACGCTAGGCATTTGTGAGGCTGGGCTCTCAGCCATATTGGTGGCTGGCCCAGCCGGTTTTTACTTTAAAATATAGCTCCTATTCAAGTTTGGTTATTTTTAACAACTTAAATTTAATTGCACTAAACAGATTAATGTAATTAATTAACCAGAAAAGAGATAATATATTCCAACTTACGTACAAGACATGGATTATGTTTATCTACTACACAAATACTACAATTTACAATGTTAGAACGAGAAATAGATTTAACTATAACTACAGGTAACCACCCGAACGCATCATTCACTGCGCAGATGAGTTGTAATAACAGATACTCAGATAGGAATGTAATAATGTAACCTATCTTCTAATCTCAAATCACCTACGCCTAGAGGGTAACGAAAACTGTAGATAAATTGTGACATCTTTTTTTTTTTTTTTCTTCTTAAGAATTTCACAGGCTCTAGTTTATTTATATTTATGTTGTATAGCTTTATATATTGAGTATAATTCAGCGGTGTAACTTGTCATACATTTATTTAATAAGTACTTGTAGCTAGTATTTTGCTGTGGTAAAGACGTGTGGTATATAAAAGGCAGCGCTTGTCCCACTACTATTTCTTGAACCATCTGTGTAAACTGTAAACTGTAAAGTAAAAACTAATATGTACTCCTTAAAGGTTATTTTTATTATTTTTTTATAGTTGTTAAAATTTTGTTTTAAACTTAGAGTATTCGTGTTTTTTTTATTTCCATTTTCAATGTTTACAATACACGAAGGCTAAACATATTTACCATAGCTAAAGGCTAAAATCAAATTCTTTCTGACAAGTCAAGTCTGATCTTACATCAATAGTTGTACTTCTAAGGTTAACTTCTTCCACAGATTTAAAAGTATAAAATGAATTTTTCTTTTTTTCCCCAATAAGGGTGTATTTCTATCCTTAAATTAAGGTACATAAGTTTGTTATATGCTGCATGATTATTTTCCATTGAGATTTTATATATTAACCTTTCAGTTAATATGTTATGTCTCATTTCTAGAGACATCATTGAAGTTTCTGTCTGTGAGGTTATAATTGGAGATGTTTTGAAAACACCTACACTTATTCTCATAGCTTGATTTTGTATTATATCTAATTTGCTTAAAACACTATTAGCTAAGTGACCAATTAAATAACAAGGATAATCCAATTTAGAACATATTACACTTTTATTTAGGACAGAATCTGGTTGTACACCCCTTCTACCACAGGTAATTATTTTCAAAATATTTAGTTCCTTTAAAGACTGCATTATGTAAATTCCTAACATGATGCGTAAATGTACGATTTCTATCAACTAAATTCCTAATAGTCTAAGATTATTCACTATTGGTATTTTTTGTCTTCCCAGAAAGTAATTACTATTGTTTGGATTTAGTGTTTTCTTTCTTGAGAACATTTTATTTTACTTTTGCTAGCAGTAATATCTAAATATAATGTATACACAAGCTCCTCAATACTCTCAAGAATGTTTTGCATCCTTGAATGGAGTAACTTTTGAGTGGAATAAATTAACACACCATCAGCATATTTTAATGAAAAAACCTGATATGGTTAAAGTTATTAATTTCAGATATATATATATATATATATATATATATATAAAGAAGAAGAAGACTGAGTACATGTCCTTGTGGTAAACCTCTGCTTGTAAAATGTGTACATGAGTAGTTTAGGTATATTATAGTTAATTGCCTATCCAATAACTAAAGACTACAATACATAATAAATTTGGCTGGATTGCTGTATTTGTACATTTTCTTGAATAAGGTTGGTAAGTGAACTTTATCATATGCACTAGATATATCTAGTGAGGGGGCTACCATAGTTTCAATGTGTGTTAGGGCATTATACCCATCTGACACTAAAGTTATCATGTAGTCAGAACGGCATCTCTTTCTTCTGAAACCAAATTGTGATTCTGGTATAATATCTAGTTTATCTACTATCCATACTTAATCATAGTGTTCATTATTTTTATAAAGCATGGAATTAATGAAATTAGTCTATATGAAGATTCTTCTTTTTTTATTTTTCCTTTTTTTTGAATAAAAATAACTTTTATTTTACCATTTCATATGTCATTATATATCTTTAGAAGAATTTCAAGAGCCCTATCCAGGAGTTTCTTAATCATAGTGTAATTTATTCCAGGTATACCAGTATCCTTTTTCTTAGATAAAATAGCTAATTAAGACCTTTCATTGAAAAATCTACTTCAAGAAAATGGTTTGTCTCTGTTGTTATGGGTGAACATATTTCAGAATTCTATAGAACTTAGTCTGGAATTATATGTTTTTAAAAACCTTTCACCTAATTCTTTATTATTTTCAATGTCTAAAATAATTGGAATTGGCTTATCTTCCCTGTGCAAGGGAACACTTCTCTGTCTACCAATGTTTCGGTATGAACCCTAATTTATTTTTACAATTCGAATTTTTTAAGTTTGAAATTGTTTCCATTATAGTTTCCAATATGATATAATTGCATATGTGTTGATAAGTTTGATATAATATATATACTTGAATATTGAGACCAGTTGGCCTTTAATTTTATTTTCATTATTTAAAATTTCTATTTTAATTATGATCTAAATTATTTGCTCCATATAATCTATATTTTGTTCTTTAATTGAATGTAAATTGGGTAGTGATTACTTCCCATGGCGTCATTATTATTAACTTCTTATTTTATTAAAGATGGGTATAGCCTAAGTTAGGAGTTATAAATGTAAGGCCAATTGTTAATTTTTATGATATAAACTTGGTATGGTAGTGTAATTATTGTCATTAACTAATATAAGGTCTGAATTACTATATTCTTTAAATATTATATTAGGTCTACCCTTACTATCTGCTTTATTGGGTATCCAAAATGGATGATGTGTGTTCATATCTCCACTGATAATTGTATAACCATCATCTTCGAAGAAAGGTTATGCCAGAACTTAATATATTTTTTAAAATTATTTAAACAGTAAATATTGTATAGTTTTAATAGTTTATTAAGATTTTTAATTTGGATGGCTATCCTTTGTACAGAATTTGTATTATATTCATTTATGATTTCAAAATTTATTGACTTATGTAATATGAAGGCATCACCTCCATATTCATCTAGTGTATCTAACCTAACCAAATGATAATTGGTATTAGACAATTTATCCTCACAGGTCAACCAAGTTTCTTGTACAATTCCTATGTGAATTTTATTGTGAATAAATGTATTGATTAATTCAGGCCATTTGGGATTTAATGACTTTGCATTCCACTAAAAAATATAAAAATTACCAAATGTCTTTACTATTACTAATATATGAGGACCTGTACAATTATTGCATTGGGGGGGGGGGTTAGTACATTTATCTGTATGATATATATCCCCACAAACTCTACAAATCCTTTCGTTCTTACAAGGCGAGTTTGCAACATGACCAAAAGTGAAACAATGCTACAATTTGTAAATACAAATATTTAAGTAAATATTTGTACTTAGAACAATCAACTGGTTTTCCCAATATGTATTGTTCCGATGGTCATTGCCCAGGTTGGGTATTTCCCCAACCTTCCATTCTTTGTATCCTAACTCCCACCCTCTAGTTTTAAGGTTTTCTGTTTTTTGTCTTTTTTCTTCAGTCTGTAATACAGCCTCGTCAATGCCTTAGCAGGCGAAACCATTGGTCGGCTAGACTAATAAAAAGTGGATAGTACAAAATAAAAAAATATATATATTTCAGTAAAAATGTATTAATTACTTGAAATTACTTATATATACTCAAAATTTTCATTTAACTAAGCGATATATTTGCCAATCGAGAGGTTTTTACCATTAAACAGACAAAAAATCAAATTTAAATTTTATATTTGCGTTTCACAATTCATGAACTCGTGATTTAAAATAAGTCTTCTGTTCTTTAACAAAGATGTAGCTCTTAAAAATTTGAGGGGACTTGTGGGTTATGGAATTTAGTTATATTTTTTATCATTATAAATAGCTGTCGTTCATAACAATGAAAGTATTAATCACTAGGTTTTGTTTGACTATGTTATGTTGGACCTAACTATCTACTGCAGCTGGTACTGCATCAATGCCCTCTTTAGATAATAATAAACGGGTATTTCCATTTTCTCAGACCAGATTGTACATTGATTCCCCTAGAGAAGACTAACAGCCACTCTTATTCATTGCTTCTCCTGAACACCATGGTTTACTATGATTATTATGATTTGCTAAATATAATATCTGTACTGTATATCAATATCCACATTAATTAACTACATCAGTATTTATTAGATAATAAATGAGTTCTCTAGTTTTTCTCAGACTAAGATGTATATTCATTGCTTTAGAGAAAACTAACAGCCACTTTTCTTAATTCCTTCTGAACACCATGGGCTACTATGATTTATTACAACCCTCAGAGGTTTAATATAATAATTACGGGTTTGAAAACCCAAAGGGACCTATGTGGATCTACACCCTCTTTCATGTAGTCTTATGTTAGATGCCTCTGTTTAATTTATCAATGGGATCTCTCTTGACCAACTTTTGTTCTATTCTAACCATTCACTATTAGAGTATTCAAATGCTAGGAGTCTTTATTTTATACTCTTTTCTCCTTTGTTTTACCAAAATTAAATCAATGGTAACTGATCTCGAAATTTATAATGGAGAAGGTGGGCAGTTATTAAAACTGTACCGGTACTTATCTTTTCAATTTTTCACTTGACCCTGAAGGTCAAGTCTCAGTTGCATGGTAAGCTAATGATTAAAATCTAATATGTACAAAGAATTAAACACAAAAAGAAGGGGGAAAATAAATATCCTCATTAAGAAAAATAATTTAAATCAAAATTATGTCTTTAGTTTCAATTTTTATAATTAAGGATTTTTTAAAGTTTGGTTGAAAAAACAACCAAATAAGGGGAATACTTGACTCTTCAAACATTTGTATTTTTAACTTGTTAAGTATTTGGAGTAACTGAGTTTTTAAAAACCCAGGTATGAAACAGTTTTCACAATACTTTAATTTTGAGATGAAACTAACATTATTGGCAAAGCTATTTCAGGGTGTTTATTGTCATGAATACACTGCTTGGCATGCTCTTCACAAAAGTATGGCTACTTGGGCTACACTCTACTCCAAGATGCTCTAGAATAGAAAGCTACAGAGAGATTTTATTTTGTTAGTCAAGATCTAGACAAGATGTTACACATTATATGAAAGGACAGGCCTATTGTTGTAGGGTGTAATAACTGCTTACTTTCTCCCAACTTTCAAAATAATTATAAAAGTTATAAATGATTTATTATAATCATATTATAAACCAGCATAAAATTATTGTTGGAGATTAATATTGAAGTTTCTGTCATTTTTTTAACGTTCTCAACTACTAATTCTTTTCCACTGTACTACCATTGCACATTGTGCCAAATTTATTCAAAACATAAAATATTAATTATACTAATTATAATTGTTACAAAAACTTTTTTAACAAAGTTACTTTTAAAAAGTAGCTGTATTGAGCTTTAACTACTATTAGTCGGGTATAAAATTGTCATGCCATTAGTCGGGTGTAAAATATGTTTCCCCCCATGACTTAAAAATAATAGTATTTATTTATTTTAGTTCTAATATTTTTTTTTTTTTTTTCATTGCTGTAAACGAAAAAAATTATATAGCTATAGTCAATTTAAAATACACAAACAATACAACAAATAAATCAACAAAAACTATTCAATAGTTGGTCAGTACACACTAGACAAAATACAAAACAACATTTCTCAAAATAATTCCAATAAACAATAAAATTAGCAACAACAAAATAGTTATTGACAAAAGTAAATTATTATCAACATACATAATACAAGCACATTTAAATATAATTACAACAGTATAATCAGTCCTATATATAAATTTAGATACAAAGGAGAGAAAGAGACCACATCCATCAACTCAAGGGTCATCATAGAATACACAAATACTTCTTTTAGCTTTTTGTTCATCCCCAGAATAAGATTGTCGAAGTCCTGAAGGTCCAGGACGTGGAGAGCTTCCTAAACAATTGAATATATATTATTTGAAAATGTTTGAAAACAAAATTGTACTGCATATTGTAAAAGTAATATACTTACTAAATTCGGAGTCAGCTTTCCTTTTCCTCCCATGGCGAACACTTTTACTTGTTCCAGGTTGTGATTCAGAGGTTTCTGAAGAAAAATAGATCATTTTTGTTAAAACATTGTTTGAAAAATTGAAAATAATAAACAGTTATATTTATAAAACAAATACATACCAGGATTAGAGCTCATGTTCAATTTAAAACAAATTGTTTTAAATTTATTTTTTATGATCGATCAATAAAAAGAAAAATATAAATTAAATAAACTTTTAATTTAATTTTTTAATTTTAGTATTTAAAATATATGAACAATCATTCAATTTTCATTTGTTTTCAAGAAAACATTAGGAATTAACAACAAAAAATGAGTTATTTTTCACCTACCTTTAAAATAAAATATTTCTTCAATAGAGAGAGCAAATTAAAATCGGTCTTCACGGTAAAATATACAAGACTGAAGTGATGGTCGGTTCAAATTTTCTACCTGTTCCGGCCAACGATTCCCCCTCCAGCTCTTATTCAATTTACCTACGACGACATAAACATTCAGGAATGATATCCGACTGCGAGTGAATTCAACCGGACATTCCAGAATATCATCCGCGTTGAACGTGTTAATACTCTGTGGGAGCTTATTTATCAGTCTAGCACCAGCCTGGGAAGGATGTTTGCTATATGAATTCGGTCTGTGCTGCCCAGCATGATAATTACTAACTTGACTAGTGCTATAATTATGTACATGTTTATTTTCGATATGCTCACATTTGAACCTGTAGTAGAGTATCACCTCAAGTATATATATATATATATATATATATATATATATATATATATATATATATATATATATATATATATATATATATATATACTTGGGAGTATTAGAACTCCAAAATTCTTTAAACACAATCCTACATGACTCAGCTTTTTTAGACCTGCTATAAGCCTTATAGCTTTTTTTTTTTTCAAGACAAAAACTCTGCATATTTTTCAGATACGGATATACGATGATAGTAAGTTGTTAGTAGAACATATGTTATCATGGAGAGTTGAAAGCATCAGAACAACTTTTTTCTGTTCCTTATCTGGAATGTAAGAAACTATAAAAGAATAATTTCGGGGTTTTAAAAAAGCAAACAATGATGAACACTTGGGTCTTTGAGTGGCTTTTCTGGAATTTCCCTTTTGTCTTTACGAAGTGTTCTGACTTCCTGGTACTTTATTTTTAGTGTAGAGGCCATTTGCTAGAAGTAGAGGTGAAAAAATTGACCATAGTCACGTTTTGTCCTGTACCATTAATCAAGTTAACACAGCATTTAACAAGATTCGATGCATCATTTGACACAAAAAAAGGACTATCCTAAGCTGTTGACCTGCATATATCTCCTTGTAAGATGTGTAGAATGTTCTTGTATCCTTGATATCATAGATTGTTATTATGTACCTATCAACAAAGTTTACTCTTCATATACACTCTGAATTTACAATGCCCCCTAAAGGATTCCATTATCTCATCTACTGTGACGGTTTCTCCTACTCTGTAACTTTCATCACATGTTTTTACAAATGCATCAAGGGAGAGGTAGGGTGTGATGTGTCTCTGTCATCTGATGAGTCATGTAGGAGAGGGCAGTATTGCCAACTTTTTACATTCCAATTTGCAAGATGCAGACTAAATTTTACATTGCTTTACCATAAATTACAATGTATTTTCTTTTATATATAAACTCTTCACTCATATAATAATTATTGTTTTGTTATACTGTTTTAAGAACATTTGTAAGTTACATTTTTCATAATTGGTTCTGTTTCTTGATCTAAATATTATCACCTTTGTTTCAATGTTTACATCACAAAATTTGGTGCCCCTAAAGTCTGCCGCCCTAGGATTGGCAACAGTCACCCTTCTTGGAGCCACCTATGTATATACTTATTTTATTTTCCAATTAAGCTACATATTAGGGAGAAATACAAATATATTTTCAAAGTGCACACAAACTATAAAATTCCTAATACTGTATTTACATATAAAAATGTGGGCCAGAAATAAAATTCCACAAATTATAAAAAAAAGAAGAAAAAAAAAAAAGTAATGATCATTACAAGTTTACCTCCATGTGTTTATTTATTTTTATGAGCTTAAGATCCAGGTGAAAAACATTGTTCAGTGTCCATGCACTTATTATTTGAATTGTTTATAAATACTGACTGTATGATTAGCCTTCTTTTACAATTTGGTTTTGTAAATCTATATGTCATGAAGTCTGAATTTAAAACAGTTGTTTTGACATGTGAATCAATATAATACATATGTAAAGGGCAAATCTGAATCCAATGCTTGATACATATTTAAATTATTTTGGGTTGAATTACATTCTTTGGAAACTCTACCACACAGTTGTCAATTATTCCCTGTGATTGAAGAGTTTGTTTATGATGTGTGTCTAGTTTAATATCAAAACAAAATATAATTAAGGATAAAATAAAGCAAAAGCTTAAAGTTTCAAATATTTATTAGTATAAATGAGCTACAATTGTTTCGCCTTGCGGCATCGACGGGCTACTGATAATTTACAGGTATAGACAACTATTGAAAACATAAGTACAGGAAACTGAAATACAATAGAGAAATCGGGAAAGGTAGGGGGTGACCTAGCAGGTAGATAAAGGTTGATGAACTATGGTACCGATGGGTTTTAGAAGAGGTGACGAATTTAATACAATTTGGTCATTTAAGTTGAGAATAGGCCTAAGTGAAATAGATCTATTTATTTCTAAACATTCTAAATTATTTAATCTATTGCTTTTATTTTCTATATGTAAGAGTTTAACATTCAATTTCGGATCAAAACTATGACCCGAGTCCAAAAGGTGGTTAGCAAAGTTAGAGTTTCTATAGCCATGTTTCCAGCTATTTACATGTTCTTTAATTCTAACTTTTATAGATCTACCTGTTTGACCTATGTACTCAGAGTCACAATCTTGACAAGATATTTTATATCTAATATATATATTCTAATATATATAATAATATATATAATAATATATATATATATATCTAAATATATATTTAATAAAATATCTTGTCAATATTGTGACTCTGAGTACATAGGTCAAACAGGTAGATCTATAAAAGTTAGAATTAAAGAACATGTAAATAGCTGGAAACATGGCTATAGAAACTCTAACTTTGCTAACCACCTTTTGGACTCGGGTCATAGTTTTGATCCGAAATTGAATGTTAAACTCTTACATATAGAAAATAAAAGCAATAGATTAAATAATTTAGAATGTTTAGAAATAAATAGATCTATTTCACTTAGGCCTATTCTCAACTTAAATGACCAAATTGTATTAAATTCGTCACCTCTTCTAAAACCCATCGGTACCATAGTTCATCAACCTTTATCTACCTGCTAGGTCACCCCCTACCTTTCCCGATTTCTCTATTGTATTTCAGTTTCCTGTACTTATGTTTTCAATAGTTGTCTATACCTGTAAATTATCAGTAGCCCGTCGATGCCGCAAGGCGAAACAATTGTAGCTCATTTATACTGATAAATATTTGAAACTTTAAGCTTTTGCTTTATTTTATCCTTGAATATGGAGTTTCAACAAGAAATATCTGCTATTACATTAAAAATGTAATTAGTTTTTGTCTGTCTCATTCTTATGGTCTTTAGGTGTGGTATGGATTTACGTGTTTATTTTTAATTAGTTATTGGAAACTAAAGGTAAATTTACTAATATAGATGTTTTCACTATCACCACTGCTATTAAATAATTCACATTTATATTCAATGAAGTGAATATCAAAAGTGAATTTCTGTATGTTTACTATCGCTCATAAATTTATGATTTATAATTCATGGAATATGCGCATATTTTATTGTTTTAAATGCTATAATACTACATAAACAATTTAATATTGTATGTTTTAAACAATATTTCAATTTTGTTACTTTTCTTAAACACCATGGGATTACAGTAGTCATTATTGTTGACTACGTGTTAATTAATTTATTGTTAAGTAAATTGTGTTAGAATTTGTTAATTGTAATAAAAAACAAGAATACAATTATTTTTCGAGATTTGAATGGTGAAAAAAATGATGGTTGGGTTGTCCAGTCCTATCAGTCACAATAGGTTTTTTTGCTCCATAATACAGGAAGAAAACAATATTTTGTTTTGCTAACTCATCACACTCACCTTATGCACTCGGGTGAAATGGCTTCAACTGCTTGGCATGCCATTCATAGAAGTCAGGTTAATTAGCTCATACTCTACTTCAGAACTGTCTGTTGAAGATACCCTGTGGTATATTTTGTTTGGTTACCTCATCACAATATGCATTCGGGTGAAATGGCTTCAACTGCTCGGCATGCCATTCATAGAATTTAGGTTAGATAGCTCCATACTCTACTTCAGAACTGTCTGTTGGAGATACCCTGTGGTATATTTTGTTTGGTTACCTCATCACACTCACAATATGCACTCGGGTGAAATGGCTTCAACTGCTCGGCATGCCATTTATAGAATTTAGGTTAGATAGCTCCATACTCTACTTCAGAACTGTCTGTTCGAGATAGCCTGTGGTATATTTTGTTTGGTTACCTCATCACACTCACATTATGCACTCGGGAGAAATGGCTTCTACTGCTTGGCATGCCATTCATAGAAGACGGGTTAATTAGCTCATACTCTACTTCAGAACTGTCTGTTGGAGATAGCCTGTGGTATGTTTTGTTTCATTAACTCATAAATAACACTAACCTTATGCACTCGGGTGAAATGGCTTCAACTGCTTGGCATGCCGTTTATAGAAGTCGGATTAATTAGCTCATACTCTACTCAGAACTGTCTTTTGGAGATACCCTGTGGTATATAAAGTCCTAAGATACAATGTTATCTATTGGTTGTGACCATCACATTATTTAGGCAGCAGTAACAGAGTGCCCAGTTTATTGTATGATGTAACAACTCCTTACTTTATCCCAACTTTTTAATTTATGATATTCATTATAAACCAGCATTGAATGATTTTTTCAGATTAATATTAATACTTACAACTCTCATGTCTGCTGTCAGCAAAAATCTTAGATTTACTGCTCTGATTGCATGTTGGCCAATGACCGATAATGAACAATTCAATATTCGAATGCTAATATTTGATAGTTTACAATATTTGGTTATATTGAAGTTGTTTTATACACATTGTTCTTTTATTGTGTAACTATAATAACTATATTAAAATTTGAAAGAAAATACATTGTTTATATTGTATTTTATACAAATTTAGGTAATTAGTTTTAGTCTGTCTCATTCTTATGGTCTTTAGGTGTCGTATGGATTTAAGTGTTATTTTTAATTAGTCATTGGAAACTAAAGTTAAATTTACTAATATAGATGTTTTCACTATCACCACTGCTATTAAATAATTCACATTTATTTTATATTCAATTAAATGAATATCAAAAGTGAATTTCTATACGTTTAACTAACACTCATAAATTATTAATTTATATTTCATGGAATATGGACAGATTTTATAATTTTAAATGCTTAAATAGGTTACATAAACAATTTAATATTGTATGTTTTAAACAATATTTCAATTTTGTTACTTTTCTTAAATACCGGGGATTACTGTAGTCATTATCGTTGATGTGTTAATTAATCTATTGTTAAGTAAATTGTGTTAGAATTTGTTAATTGTAATACAAAAACAAGAATACAATTATTTTTCAATATTTGAAGGAAAAATATGATGATTGGGTTGTCCAGTCGTATCGGCCACAATAGGTTTTTTTAGTAGCTCTATTTCAGTTGAACAATTCGATATTTTAACACTAATTTTTGATAAGTTACGATATTTGGTTATATCAAAGTTGTTCTATACCCATTGTTCTTTTATTGTGTAACTATAGTAACTAAATTAAAATTAGGAAAAAACACATTGTTTTTATTTTATTTTATAGAAATTTAAGTATTAGCTCTATTTCAGCTGAATAATTCAATATTTTAACGCTAATTTTTGATAGTTTATGATATTGGGTTATATCAAAGTAGTTAAAGTCTCTATCATTTTTGGACATTTACTAAACTACCAATTCTTCTCCACTGAATAATCATTGCACTCCCTCATCCATCGAATGTAATCATGATATAAAATGTTATTTAAACTAATGATAATTTTTACAAAGACATTTCAAATAAAGTTAATTTTAAAAATTAGCTGTAGGAATGAACATTGAAAAATTGTTCACATGTTTAAGTGGTAAAAATCAAGTAGTACTAAATATCTTGGGTAAGAGGACCATCCATTTGTAAAACAAATTATGCTATTTTTTTCTCAGAATAATATGAAACACAATATTATACATTCTATTTTAAACTATGGGATACATCCCACTCTCTCCAGATAATAGAATTATAAAATATTGTTACAATTCCAGATAACAGATAACGTTAACATAATTTAAAACCATAATGTTACAACAAATATTTATTTAATTTGCACTAAAGCATAATAAAATTCAACCATCACTTTCTTCCATATTTATTTATCTGAAATGCAAACGCCTTGAAAACAAGTGTGAATTGAATTACTGCTCCCAAGAGTGTAGGAGAAGAGTGTCTAGCCCTTGTATATATTTGTGAACCACTTGCCTCGATTCCAGGGGGAAGCCATGTATAAAACAAACACAATTCCCTTATTTAAGTTTTATTATGAAATATTTGATAAGAAGTCTATATATATATATATATATATATATATATATATATATATATATATATATATATATATATTATTTATACACTTTATTTCTTATTATATTTAAAGGTGTTTGTTAAAGCCAATTGACTTATAAGTATAATATATTTTATTTTTATTTCAATTCAATGTATACAAGTAATTTTTACATTAAACTACATGTAGACATCAAAACATTATATTATTCTTATACAACAATACTACATTATCACTTTGAAAATATGTGATATGAGGAAGACCTTCCATTTGTGATCAAAATAAGTGATATATACTGCAGTTTAGAGTAATAAACAGAATGTATGTGTAAGCTTTTTATAAACTTAATACACAATTATTGTAGAAGAAATTGGGGTCCATGTTTATTTATGAAAATTTTGCTACTCTATATAATTCCTTTTTCTCATACCTCATGTATCTACCCTCCTTTACCCTCCTACAATAAGTTTCCCTATAAACCAACAACCTGTATTCCACAAAATTGTATTGAATTGGAAATTTTATTTATTTATTTACTTTTCTTCTTTGGTGAAATATTGTATAAAAAAACAGACATTAAAAAAAATTCTCAATGTGTACATATCTATAATGTTTAAAAGTATTCTCGTAATATTTTGTGTATATATTGTGTAAAACAGTGCTAGATTTTAATATTTGCAATTTTTCAAGGGCAGATAGTTTAAATTGTAGTTATTATTTAGTAAGAAAGTAAGTCATTTTTGTCCACATCATATCTATCTAATCTTCTTTTACAGGAGTGCTGACATCATTAAACTATATTAAACTTCATCAGGTCATAATGTAAATAAACCCATCACACTGGATAGAATATAACATGATTAAATAAATCAATATAGATACACCATTTTATTCACTGATTGTGTGTACATAAGATTAAGAGTAGAGGGATGTACATTAATTTAAACTGTTTATAATCAGAGAATGCTGTGCTATTCAACGGTGACAGGCAAAATATGTACTCGTATTATTTTCCAACTAGACTACATATTGAGGAGAAATACAAATATATTTTCAAATTGCAAACAACTGTAAATTTCCTAATATATACTTATAAAAATCTGCAAATCCAGGCCAGAAAGCCACTTTACCATAGATTACTAAGTAGTTTTTGTACATATATTTATATATTGTATTGTTATACTGTTTTAAGAACATTTGTAAGTTACATTTTTCATAATTGGTTCTGTTTCTTTATCTAAATAATATAAATAAAATAATATAATAATTTAATAATTACTTCAATTTTTACATCACAAAATTTGGTGCCTCCTAAAGTCTGCCACCCTAGGAGTGGCAACAGTCACCCTTCTTGGAGCCACCCCTGTATATACTTATGTTATTATACACTTAAGCTACATATTGAGGAGAAATACAAATATATTTTCAAATTGCAATCAACTGTAATCAACTTAATATCATCTTATAAAAATCTGCAAATACGGGCCAGAAACACAACTCCAAATTACAAGGATCAAAGTATACTTAATATGATGTTTTTATGATGTGAATCAATATAATAAATATGTAAAGGGTAAAAAATAATCTAGAGGCAAAACTGAATGCAATGCCTGCATATCCACAGCTGGATACATATTTTAATTAGTTTCGGTTGAATTACATTCTTTGGAAACTCCACCATACAGTTGTCAATCATTCACTATGATTGAAGAGTTTGTTTATAATGTCTAGTTTAATATCAAAGCAAAATGTTTACAAAATGATGCAGAATAATGGTTATATTATTCCTACATCGCCACAATGTACAAAATGTCTTGTATTTGTGGGGAAAAAAATATAGTCCAATATAAATAATTATACATAATTCATATATCATTGCTTTATGATATCTATACAAGTTTTGTGAAAGTGTTTGGTGTCTATGCCTACTTGTACAAGTTTGACAACTTCCTGTAATTCTGTTTTTTGTTTTACTCACCACTTTGTTCTTTCCACTTACTTCAAAAGCAAAGACGTTTTAAAACTATGATATAATTCTTAGAACAAACCCATTACACTATATGCAATGTAACATGACTTAATATTATTATTATCCATAGAAGTGGGTTTTACCCACTAGTCACTTCACCCTATAAGACTTTTTGTATATTTCTTTTTTCCTGACTAGATTATTTCTATACTCTTGGTTAAGGACAGGATTTTGCTATCCAGGTTGCTTGTTGCTAAATGT
This sequence comes from Aphrophora alni, assembly GCA_963513935.1. Taxonomy (NCBI): domain Eukaryota; kingdom Metazoa; phylum Arthropoda; class Insecta; order Hemiptera; family Aphrophoridae; genus Aphrophora; species Aphrophora alni. The sequence goes on from OY740769.1 coordinate 34,674,857, forward strand.
TACACCTGGGCCGAAGATCAGTTGTCTTCTACGTCCTAATGCTTCAGACTTTAGAATTTAAGTGTTCTGCAGTTTCTAGGTGCTGGTCGCATAATCTTCATTCCAGGTTTCCTTGGAATAATCCCACGGTAATAAGATGCTTCTTGAAAGCGTCATAGCCTGATACAAAGGTTGATATTTTTCTCTGATTACATTTACTTTGTGAAATGACGAACTTGACAGTTTAGATCTAGTTCAACCAGTGATCCATAAAGTTTTCCTGTGGAGTATTTTGTTCATCCTTCCTTAATTTCTAAGTTTAGCATTGTTTTAGACTATCTTTTGCTACGGCTTTAATTATTCTGCATACAGGTTCTGGACCAATGAAACATATCTTGGATCCAGTTTTTGCCAGTTTATCTACCTTTTTGTTGCCTTCATAGCCTCTTTGACCTAGTATCCAGCCCATTACTATCTGGTTTTGGGTCGAAATCTTAATTAACATTCGGGGATAATCCTCACTAGTGATGAATAGTGTTCGTGTGAGTTTACAGACTTTAAAACAGACTGACTCTCCGACTTGATAATGATGTACTAATTGGAATATCCTTTTGCTAGGCATAGTTGGCACATTCCAATATTGCCATAACTTCTGCTTGGAATACAGTTGCATATTTTCCCGAAGCTATATTTATATTTTCTTTGCTTATATTCCCGCACCTGCAACTAAGTCAGTACAAGATCCATCAGTGTAGTATTCTATACTATTCTTTATTGATGACTAGTCTCTGTTATATACCTTATTTTTTGGATTATAACTTCAAATGTTATATAGTGTAGTATATAAAGTTTTTTTTTACTGATGTAATCATTGATGTAAGTAAATGATTATATGATTAGTGTTTTTAATGGTGCTGTGTCCTTTTTGCCAACAGCTTCCTTTCTACATTCCAGAGTATTCTATTCTGTATACTGCTGAACTTGCCTCAGCTATTATGATTAGGTCTAGTACAGCTATTCCTAACAAAACTTCTATTACTACTGTAGGTGTACTTCTATAAGCTCTTGTTCTTCTTTTTAAAACCTTTGTAGACTAATTAACATATGTCTAGTGACATATAGAAGTGTTTTCCTCTACCACACTAGGGCGTCTAGCTGTATCTTAGGCTTAATTACCATACTATAACGCCATTTGGTAGTTGCTGGTCGGAGACTCCAGTTCTTTCCAAGAATTTGCTTACAAATGATCTGGTTGACTTCTGCAGAATCTAGTTTTCATGTTTACTCCAGGTTGGTCTTCTATCCAGAATAACACCTATGTATTTTAATAAATGGGTAATTAATTACCTTATTTCTCACCCTCAAGCACTCTAAATATATCCTGTCAAATTATTGGTTTCAGTGTTTATGCTACAATAATTATCAAATCAACCTTAAAAGATGTATTTGATTCCACTATTGAGGACTATGTTGTTAAAACTACACAAAACTAACACATAAATCACTAAACATACACAATCACTCGAAAACATGTACACTGTATGACAATAGTAAAACATTTCAAAGATTAAAATCATATTATATACTCATGGGCGTACAAAGCGAGGGGCAGGGGGGGGGCAGCTGCCCCCCGGAAGCAAAAAAAAATCTTTATTATACATTTTGTTGCTGGAATTTAATACAATTCTAGAAATAACTATTTTAATAATCAATTGTATATTTAATGACCATGGCTTGCCCCCCCCCATAGTTTTGATCCTGGGTACGCCCTTGTATATACTCTCTACAAAGTAACATATGTTTAACTGAGTCTTCACATAACATATTGCTGATAGGTTGCTGGAATATGTTGAAATAGAGATTTTAATGCACAATACACACACACACACACACACACATATATATATATATATGCATAATACGCATACATATGCATACATACATAATATGCATACATACATATATATATATATATATATATATATATATATATATATATATATATATATATATATATATTCTAACGGTAAACCTTTTCTTGGTTAAGTTGAATGATGTTTTCGGACCCCACTTTTTTTTGGGACGCCGATTTATTCAACGGTTTTTTGTTTGAGAATAAGTTATTTCCACCTACTGGAAGTTTTATAGGCAATCTCGCTTTGTTTGGCCTAGGTGAAATAACTACGTGTCGAATATTCAGTTTTCTGAATATCCTGACTAAAAAAAAAAACTTCTACATTATACTTCCAGTACTTTATATTTGATTCTAGCTCAGTTAGGACACAAGTGAATGATTTTACTTTTTGTAAACCTCTGAGTAGTGAGTACACTGAAACTAACCTTGTAAATTGTTTATTTGTGCTTGCAAATATTTTATGAAATTTCACTGTATCAATTCTTAATCTATAACTCATAAACTATTGGGATATTTGAATACTAGGTGTTTTTTGTAAATAATAAATTTTTTATAAAGCAAATAAAATTTTAATAATTCTTTTTATATATATATATATATTTTTTATTTGCCTTTGTGGCTTCAATTACAATAATTGAGAGTTTTTAAATTAATTAATTGTTTATTTGTTTAAGTTTTTTTTTTTTTCTATTTCCATTCGTTTGTTTTGATAAGTTTTCATTTGCTTTTTCTTAAGTTTTTTCTAAGTTTTTCCTAGTACTTTCCTTCATGTTTTTCCTTTAAGTTTTTCTTACTTCAAGTTTTTCCTAGGTTATTAGTTAAACTTCTTTCTTCCAGAATCCTAACTACTCCGATTCTCCTAACAACTTTTACGCATAATTAATTTTCTGGTAATTAATATGCAACCCCTATACACCCCTGACTCGTGTATTAGGCCATTCCAGGCACCTGATTTGTTCGTAGGTTATATTCGAACGTTTTCTTCCTGGATCTGTATTACTATTTAATTTAAAACTATCAAACACATTAGCATGTAAGATAGAAATACTTAGGCCTTTCAATCAATTGAGATGCGTTGAGTTGTTTATTTAGGCCTACTTCCTTCATTTCAGTCTTGTCAGTCTGCCGTGTTCACTCTCTCCACTTCCGTCGACCTTGAACTTCCCTTGACTTTAGTTCAGCTGTGTTACAAACCGTCCCATCCTAGCCTACTTTAGTTCCTGTCCTTTTCTATCTTCATTCATTGCGTGTTTACTAATAAATTCATAATATTTACATTTGATATCTGTCTTCATTCCTTGTCTAAGTCCACACAGCTGACTTCCAATTCGGCCTACTTTCTCTTTGTACAGTACATGTTTCCTACTTAATTTAGTTTTATTTACAACAGAAATATCAGTGTTTTTAAATTTGACTTTAGACATTTTTCCACGCACTTTTGACATTTGATTGTAGTCACGCGTGTCTGTTCCTTATACAGATATTAATTCTTCTTGTGATTGTTTATTATTATACTTTTTATTGTTAATCGAGTGGTCGGAATATTTACAGTGTAGTGCAGTGCTTGACTTCGCCTGATTTGGATTACAACGCTTATTTGGATATTTACAGTTTCGGCTACTTTGGCTGCGTCGCGACGCATAGTTGGTAACTGGATATTTTTCACCACTATACCTAACTTTAATTGGTACATTAATCTTTTTTAATGCCCTATTACGCGAAATTTCGTCCTTGGCTTCTTTAGATAGCATCTTAGGTACGATTAAATTTTTGGATTTTTGCCCCTTCCTTCGTTGAACAGATAACCTCTTCGGTATCATTTGATCCAACCCTTCTTCGTTTTGTATCCTAACCTTATCAATATTCCTAGCTGTTGTGTTCGGCTTCCTGTCTTGACTCATGTTACAATTCCCTTCCATTACATCGTTGATGCCCGTTTTTTCTATTTCCGGTACATTAACGATTTCAGCTTTGTTTACTAACTCATTTATGCTAATTTCATTTTCATTTAACTTATTGGTTTGGAGTTTAGTATTTATCGCCTCGATTTTGTCGGATTTAATTACCTCCGATTTAATTAAATTTATTGATTTATTGTTTTTATAGTATCGGGAATTAATATTAAAACATTTTCCCTTTAAACGTGTTATTGCAACTTTTTTGTCAATAAACGGGATTTTAATATTATCCTGACCTATTTTAAACATTGCAAATTTTTCTTGCATGTTTATTTTGGCTTGTAAATTATATAAAAGGTCACATCCCATAATTATCCTAGATTTTAGACCTTTTACTACCAAAAATTGTAGATCTACGCATTTATCTAACAGTTTAATTTCAATTAGGACTTGCTTGTTAATTTTTTGCACCTTCCCTTTTAATGCCCCGATTATTTCTAGGCACGCTACCGGTAATTCTAAGATTTTGACATCTTCCGATTTTAATTGATCGAGGTAATCCTGTTGGATAACGCTTACTTCAGCTCCTGTGTCAATCTCAAGGTAACCGGTACTTGTTCCAAGTTCGACTGGAATCGCGGGTATTTCTTCTATGGGTTTTTCAGTTATAATTTGCTCGTCCTTATTATCTAGCAAGTCTTCTCTAATATTGACATTTAAACTACCTAATTGTTTAGGTTGATATTCGCGCTCCTTTTCGACGACTTTTTCGCCTACTTCAGGTTCGATCCTACTACAAGGAGTAACTTTTTTATTTCCTAACTTTTTGGTATTTGCCTGCACTTTAACTTTTTTAACTTTAATCTTTTGCTTTTTTGTTTTTTCTACAGCCCTGTCATTCCGAAAACATCCATCCTTTGGCAGAACCTCACTTATTGGTTTTTTTTTCTGCTGGTTAGGATTTGAGTTGAAAGGACGTGGTTTATTGGAACTTGGGTGATTAGAGTTATTTGGGTTTTGAACATAGGATCTTTGGATAGGTAGGTTATTTCTAGGTATGAAATTTTGCCTGTTTTGCGTGTCTTGAGCGTCCTGGGGCCTGCCTCGCCGATTTTCCTCTACCATATCGACATTGTTTAAAAAGTTTATCGCATCTTGAATCGTTTCACTAGGCTTACCTATGCTTGCTAGCCTAATTTGTTCGCTAAAGTGTTGCATTACTGTGAATACTAGGAAACCTTCAGATAAGGGGGGATCTAAATCTCGAGCTTTATTTACTACCATACAGAAATATTCTGTTCTACTAGCATTCCCCTTCTCTACATACTTATTGTTTTCGATATAATTTCTGATCGCTTTTTGTTTTTGTAGTGACCAGTAATTATTTAAAAATGCTTCCTTAAATTCGGCATACTTCATCTCTTCGCGGTTTGTTATGTTAAACCATTCGAGTGCATAACCTTTAAGATGGCGTCTAATGAATTTAATCTTCTCCCTATCTTCTAAATAGGGATTCAACTCGTCCATTAACCCTTCTATGTCCCTTAAAAATTGTTTAGGCCTTTCTTTACTGTTTCCCCAAAATTCAATTTTAGTTGCTTCGCTCTCATAACGCGGTATCATTATTCCTACACTCCTACTACCACCTCCCTGACTCAACACGTCTCCTATTTTCTTTTCGACGCGTTGCACCCGACTTTCCATTGTTCTGAAGCCCTCATCTACTGTGTTCTTCATTGTGCTCGACGTTTCTTCCAGAAAATGAATCGTTCCTTCAATTTTCGCGTATTTCTCTTCCACCTTGGTCTGTTGTTCCTTACACCTCACGCTTTCTTCCTCCAGGCTTCGTTCCAGGTCTCCCAGCTTTCCAGAGATTAAGTGGTATAATTCTTTTTGTTCCTTCTCTCGCTGTAACCTTCCTGCCTCCTTTTCTTCCCGGATTTTTTCATCCTTGAGCCGTCTTCTTTCCTCTTTTCTTTCCAGTTCTTCCTGATCTTTCTTCGCCCTTTCTTCTTTATCTTTTTTATATTGTTCGAAGAACTCTTTCATGGCCTTATCCGCCATTTTAACTTTTGCTTGTTTATACTATTTTAATTTGATTTAATTGTTTTTATTTATTTAATTTTGTTTTGATCTGTCGCGTCGGAAAATTCCCAATTTTTTAAAATTTATTTTTACTCCAATCTTTTTATTCCTACACCCCCAATTTTCCGATTTTACCACGACAAATGTAATTTATTGGTTAATTAATTTTAATGTTTTAATTTCCTCTCTCCCCCTCTGAACCTTAATACGACACGAACCCGGGAAATACTTCAGACGTGGAAAATAGCAGTAGTATGGCTTAATATTAAACACAATTCTAAAGCTAACATACACAGTTTCAAGCACAAATAAATTTATGTTAGTTTTTTGACTGAATTTTACTTTTGGTTAATTTTTTAACCACAAGTGAAATCGAGCCCCACGTTGGGCGCCATTTCTCTTACGGTAAACCTTTTCTTGGTTAAGTTGAATGATGTTTTCGGACCCCACTTTTTATTGGGACGCCGATTTATTCAACGGTTTTTCGTTTGAGAATAAGTTATTTCCACCTACTGGAAGTTTTATAGGCAATCTCGCTTTGTTTGGCCTAGGTGAAATAACTATGTGTCGAATATTCAGTTTTCTGAATATCCTGACTAAAAAAAAAACTTCCACGTTATACTTCCAGTACTTTATATTTGATTCTAGCTCAGTTAGACACAAGTGAATGATTTTACTTTTTGTAAACCTCTGAGTAGTGAGTACACTGAAACTAACCTTGTAAATTGTTTATTTGTGCTTGCAAATATTTTATGAAATTTCACTGTATCAATTCTTAATCTATAACTCATAAACTATTGGGATATTTGAATACTAGGTGTTTTTTGTAAATAATAAATTTTTTATAAAGCAAATAAAATTTTAATAATTCTTTTTAAAATTTTTTTTAAATTAAATTTCAAACATAAAATAAAACTTTTTGGATTTTACTTTCTCCAACAAATACAAAATAATAACTTTCCTTTCAATTTAATAATAATTTCTTAAACTACAAGGCAGAACCAATTATTTACCTAACTATAATTTATTCTAATATTTTATACCCAATTTGATTTAATTAATATTTTAATAAAAGATTTAATTCGAATTTACGATTTAATGAATTTAATTTTTAATTAATAATACAAATATTTTATCTAATCTAACATCCTAAGTAACCCAGTATTTTAAAATAAATTTATTTGAATTTATTTCAGGCAAATTTAATGAGGGACTAACGTATTTACGTTTCTACCGACCTTTTCACAACTGTCCAGGCGTCGCGACGTTTGATATGAAGTCCGTGAGCGTTGTTTAGCGATGGCAGGCTACAGATGCTCTGCGTGCTGGTTAAGTTGTCTCGTTGATGAAGGTTGATCCCTGTAGGGTTGTCTGGAAGAATGTTGGATGAATTTTTAAAGATGGTTGTGGTGATGTCGTGTCTGAAGTCCCGGTTCGGCTATTCTCTCGACGTTAAAGTTGCATGTCCAAGTGGTCGCCTGGTGATGTCCTGGAGTCCTATCCGGAAGCTATACGAACCACTCCATGTATCAGCTGCTGTGTAGGTTATGTTACTTCTCCAGAATAATCCAAGTTAGGCCAACTTTGTAATGACTAAGTTGCCACTGACGTTCTTGTAGATTATAGTTGTGTCTATTGCTGCATTCCAAATTAATATCGCAATGACGTATGTTCACACTTGTTATACAAATTATTAGGTTAACTAAGAAAATACTTAGCTTTTTCCATACTATGGTATTTTATAAAAAACGAGATCAAGGATCGATGTGTTCACTTACATCGCAGAAATATCAAGGCTCTCGAGTTTCCCCGAGCAATCGTTTATATAGACTCATCTTCAGCCAGCCCCTTCTACTGTTCCACTCTTATCTCTCTCCGTGCAGTTTTGGCCATTGAAAATCCTTTTCCTTTGTAACTCCTCCAGGGTTTTCCCTATTTTATTGAGAGTGACATTTTTGAATTCAGCTCGTTGTCTTCTTTACACAAGAACTCGAGTGATGTTCGTACGATTCTTGGTTCGCGTACACGACCCGCGCCCGTTTTTCCGCGGCGATTTCTCCCGGAAAAGTCTTTGTTTTTCCCGGTTTTTTGTTTTCACTTCTTTATGTCCTTTTGGTTTGTGTTAACTAGCCGGATTTTCTCTTTTTTTCTGCTTCTGGTTGTCTTGCTGTAGGGTTAGGGAGTTAAACGATTTTCTACAAACTTGGGCTTTCCTTTACTTCCGAAACATATTTTAAATACTGGATTATTTTTACATAACTACCTTATCAGCGTACTATTTAGCGTTTTGAGTTAATAAAAATTTAAGTTTAAGTTTTTATCTTGCTGTAAAGGTGCGAATTCTGTCACCTTTTCCCTTTAATAAAATTTCAAGTTTTTCTTTTTAATTATACATTTTGTTTATCATTACTATAATTTGTTTTGGTTAGAATTTAAAAAACTTTCTTTTTTATATACTTTTTTATCATTTGAACTTAGTGGATTAACATTAACTTTTTTATTTAACGAAATTTCGCAAAAACTTATTTTACCTTTATTTTAGGCCTTCTTATGAAAGGCCTGAAAAACCTTTTCTTTTTCAATTTAGAGGAATTTTGAATTTCTCCCCATACTTTAATAGTCTGTATTTTACGTAACTTTGTGACTTTATATTATCTAATCTTGCAGTAAATACACCCGCGGTTAGCGTAATGCATTTCCTGAAGATATTTGTTTTTATTTAATTTCTGGATTTTGGCTTCCCGTATTAATTTTTAAGTATTTTTTACAAGTCCTTATTCCTTTTCGAACAGGCAGGGTCCAAGAGTTTAACTTAGCCAGATAACTACCCTCCCGCGTCAACATGATTTTCGTGACCTACATGCGGCTTTAGCCCACGGTAAGTCCGGACTATTCAAATTTATAAAATTAATTACAAATTCAAAATCCAGGACCTACAACGGGTTGTGTCCGTTGTAATATATATATATATATATATATATATATATATATATATATATATATATATATCAGTAGATGAATTAATACCAGTATAATGTAGGCTTGATGTTTGAGGCTGCCCACCATATATAGGCCTAAATAGTAGGACCTAAATCCAATAAAGTACATATGATCACACATCAAACACTAGATCAGGTCAAATGACAGAGTGTGTGTCTCTTAAGCAGCTAGAAGACCTGGCATATAAAAATATCCAAAATGCATAGATAGTGCACTGGTGAACATTTTTGAAACATGTACTCGATGCAGAACAAGATTATTGGAAAAAAAGGTGTTATGAGAACGCAATTGATAAATTTGTTATCAAACTTGGTGTTGAAGATAGTGATTCGGTCAGTGTTCTAGATAATGTTGAAATTGGTGAAGAAAAAACATTTGAAGAAGATACTATCATAGATCTTGCAATTTCTTTATAGAATTAACAATGATTTTGTAATTCTGGTACCATTAAATTTCATTACGTCATGTAGCCACGTAACAAATATTTATGTTGTGTACACCAACACATAACTAATAATCCCAAAAATTCATCCATATTTATTTATCTAAAATGCAAAAGTACAGAAAACAAGCATGAATTGACATACAGCCTCAAGAGTGTAGGAGAGCTTTACGTCTTGTAGGCCTATATATTGCCAACCACTTGCTTGAAATCCTAAGGGAAGTCAAACCTAACCTTCCACTTAAGTCTAATTCACAACCATTTATCAACAAAGCTAAATATACTTTAATATACTCTTTGTCTTCTTCTTTTTTTTTTTTTTTTTTTACTTGTAACAGTTTTTGTTATAATACTAATCAGTTAAAGAATATTATATTTATAACTTGATTTACATATTATGTCTACAGAACCTCATTACATGTAGACACTGAAATATTTATAACACTCTTATATCTTATATAATTCTAATTTTAAAATAAAGATAAATTTGTAGCACAATTTATTATATTTCGTTATGTACCAAGCCCTCCTAGATGTCTATTTATTGGGTGATGTGCTGTCAGTAAGAGTTTTCATTGTCAAACCCTTACTTTCATGTTCAGGATTTACTATTGATCTAGCTCTTCACTTTTCCTTAAGTTGTGAGGTCAACACCGAAAAAATTTTTAGCTCTTATGTGTTTCAAACACAGAACCTCCTGTACAAAAAATGAGAGCTCCAGTCATTATCACTATGCCAACAGAGGGCACCATTCTAATATACACAATATTACAACTACTGGAGTGTAAAAGTACGATACTAGGAATGATGACTACTTTTACTTGTGAAAAAATGTTTGCAAATTCATTACAGTATGCACACAATTTTTTAACCATTTTATAACATGGATATATGTCTAGAAGTCATTAGGTACTGCTTTAGCCTATTTGTAAAAGTTTGGTAGCTCCCTATATTCCTGGGTTCTAATAATGCATCTATTTTCCCACCTACTATGTTTAATTCTAATATCTATAAACTATGTTATAAATATCAGGATATAATGTTAACAAACTCATCACAATATATGCAATTGTAACATGACTAAATAACTAAATGTTGATACAACACTCTAATCACTGATTGTGTATACTTAGTAGTAAGGCTAGGGGATGTAAATTAATTTACACAGTTTGCAATCAGGGAAACTGTAATTGCTATCCCATTCAATGGTATGTCACAAGTATTTACTAGTGCAATATTGTTGTTGATTTAAAGTTTATCTTGATGTCATTGTTATTTTGCAACATTGACAGACAAACAAAACAATAATATATATGTTCATAGTCAGAAGACTCTAAACTGAAGATAAAACAATTTTAGAATAATTTCAAAAAAAAAGTAAATATTTACTATATTCAATAAAAAATTGGTATCATAAAACCATCTATTTTTAATAAACAATGGGTGTATTCAAAGGTATTATTAAAATTGGTATTCAAAGGTATTATTATAAAGATTCATTGTTTTATTTTAAATCAACATGATAGCAGTAATCGTTAATAAGAACTTAATATTTGTATGCAAAGGCCTATCAGAATTGAAGTTTCACACAAGTTTAGTAACCCTAAGCTTAGTAACTGATAAAGGCTTAGTTATTTTAGAAACATGACAGCCTTTCATTCTACCAAGTTTCAAAATACGGACAATATTGTATTTTTGATTACGAGCTTGTAATAGAGAGAAAGTTTGTTTATTGTGTTTTATTTTATCATTTATTTCTTACCCAGTGTAGGAAGTATAACGTAAGTTTGGTAATTGCAACAAAATTCAAACTCCTTTTTTGACTGATTTTCCTTTTATGGCCTCAAAAATCTGAAAAAAATGGTTTTCGACATGGGGTTCATCCATCCTCGTAGGCGACTATAGTGTGCTCATATATAAGACATTAATTTTTTTCTTTAATAATTAAAAATACCTAAATGGAAGCAATTTTAAACTATTTTTGGTTGAAGTGTTATTAAATTTATAACAGACTAAATTAAATTAAAATTTTTAAACATCAATTTTTGGTATAATTATAGATGACATTCATCCCCAACTCTTTATGATGACAAAAGGTGAAGTTATAGACAAAAATGTAATTTCGAATTCTGAACACCTAAGAAAATGTGATGTTTCTATAGTTGCAACATCCGGCAGGACCGAGTCATCGACAAGATCATAGTGAGTGGATACTTCTTCATTATAGCTTAGAGACATACCAGGGCAGAAGTATTAACATGAGCAAAGAAAGTAGAGAGTTTTCAAAATACACAAATTTAAGAGGTTGGTTAGAGTCTAGCCGACGAAAAGAATGTAGTTATCTAATCAATTATGTGGTTCACAAAACCAGTGTAATAACTGTTTTAAACAAGCTTACCCTACTCGATATCCTATAAGACCAATTTTTAGGCTTGAAATTTAGAGTGTCTGCTTATATTACGTTGTATGATGATGGTGAGTAAGTAGCATGATGTATTAACTTCTTTCTTATTTTTCATAGCCTGTAATACCTGACTTTTAGCATTACCCTCTGTTTTGCATTTTTATACAATTTGGTATTACAAATTTACATTTCATATAGTCTGAATCAAAAATAATTGTTTTATTCTAACATATGACTCAATACAATACACATATTTATAGGACAGAATGTATGCTAGAGAAAAAAATGCTGTATGATTGTATACACATAGTGGGACTCATTGGAATATACAAATGGTTTGCTGATAAAAATAAATATAAAATTTTGGTAACAGCCATTTGATTATGTGCACAGATTTTATTATTTGAAACTCTTGTTCAGATATTTGAAAATTATGAGTATGTAGGTATTGTATTTTCTTTTAAAACTATATTGTCAAATAATTATAGACCATATACAACTTTTTAATAGGTTTGTATGTTTGCTAATCAATTTAATTGATTAAAAATTCTATAAAAATGTCAGTCTTTTACGTCAATATCTTTTTGATATAAAAATTCATGTAGATAATAACAAATAATACAGTTGGGGAGAGGGATTTTATTAGGTACTTAAAATTATTATTATTTCTATTGTTTTATCTGAATAAGTTTAATTTTTAAACTTTTTATTAATTTGTTCACCAAGCAATCTCTTCTACTAAAATACTGAGATTTGAAGAAATATACTTTTATTTTTTTCTGGTTGCTATAGTCATAATATTTTACAACCATGGTAGTTTATATAGAATTTCCTTGCAAATGTTTTTACAGAAATAATGGTTCAGCTAAATTGAAATAACCCTCAAATATAAAACTTGAAGTCTTTTTAAACAATAGGATTTGTGGTTTTTCTCTAAAAAATGATGAATCTGAAATTATTTCCTAAAATATTTATTTCCTTATACATTGCAGAGTTTTTCATTTGATAACAGTTCGAAAATTTCAATATGTTGAACTAAAATGATATATCCAATCTGAGGTTATGTGACTCCTAAAAACTAGTTTATAAACAGTTAGTCCCTGACATCACCAAATTCAAAGCAAACACAATGCTTTCTTAATGTGTTAACAGGTAATATAATATATATGTATTTTGTATTCTTCACAGTCTTTCATAGAGTAATAAAACAAATCCATTACATTCAGCATATCTGAGGAACATCATACTTCATGAGGTTACTTATCTTCCTCTTTTTTAATAGGCAATGATGACAGAGAGGTTTGTCCATTTTAAACAAGTGATACAAATTGATACAAGTTTTTATTGCCCCCACATTCAAAACTTTAGTCTGTGTCCATTCAACATTTTAGTAGTGGGCCTGTTCAAGTATATTGCATGGAGGAGGGGGCCCAAATACCTTCCATTTATATACTTTTTAATTAGCCTCTAATTATTATACTTAACTATATACCAAATTCTCCAAAATTCAAAATATTTATTTTTGAAAATATTGATTTGTTGATTGATTGACTGATAATATAATATTTTTGTTATATTTAAATATGGTTTGGTTTAGTTTCTCAAATACACGAAATTTATAGAATTTTGTGATGTGTCAGTAACCTGATTTTGAGTTTACTACAGAAATACTCATTTTAAGATTCCGGTGTACAAACATTTAAAAAAGTTATATTTCCCCATCAGGCCACAGAAGATAAATTTAAATTAGCTATTTCTACATTTTTATAGACAGGAGAAAACACCATGCACACCAATCCACAAAACCAAAAAATAATATCTGTTGTTATCTCCCCAAAAAAGTCTTCATTTTTATTTACATGTGAAAAAATGTCTCTATTCTAAATGGATACGAAATAAAATATTTTATTTTACTGATTGTTATCCTTTTATTTATCATGGTTTTTTTGTTTTTTACTCATAAATCCAGTAATGTTACAACTAATGTTTACAGAAATCATTAGTGCCGATTTTGGAAAAATCATAATTAAAAAAGTTTTTATTTATATGATAGCTGTTCCCAAAATTCTTAGTCATTAAAAATACTGACTGAAATATGACCAAATTTTGCATAAATACAAAATTTAATTAAAATCAGTTCACTTGTTTGGGTTTCAGCAAACTGCATAGATGACAGACAGACATCATCAAATACTGTGAAGAACTTGACATAGATTTGTTTGCCCTTTTATATAAATTACTCTGTAGAAATCATTAGTGCCGATTTTGGAAAAATCATAATTAAAAAAGCTTTTATTTATATGACATCTGTTCCCAAAATTCTTAGTCATTAAAAATACTGACTGAAATATGACCAAATTTTGCCTAAATACAAAATTTAATTAAAATCAGTTCACTTGTTTGGGTTTCAGCTAACTGCACAGATGACAGACAGACATCATCAAATACTGTGAAGAACTTGACATAGATTTGTTTGCCCTTTTATATAAATTACTCTGTATTACTTATATGTGCGAAAGTGAAAACATATTGCAATTTGTGCATCAACTTTTTTTAGTGGGAGAAAGAATGAAATCTGAGAACGGTATCTAAGAAAGAAAAGAAAAGATTTGTAAAGAAAAGATAATTGATTGCCTTAGTTTCCAGTGGAAACCATTAGCAAAGAAGGAAACAATTTGGCAACAGCACAATTTACTCTCGTTTTGTGTTTCACAATGTGTAAGGGAAAAGTTTTGTTTATGTTTCCATACCATTTGTAGAAACATCTACAAAATAAATATTGTGCCTTCACAAGCCCAACTCCTAACTTATGAGGCATCTCATACCAACTAACTAGTGGTTCTGTTTCAAGATCATTTGCAGAAACATCTATAAATATTGTTTCTTCCCCAAGAACAACTCTCAACTTATGAAATATCCCATACTATCCAACTAGTGGTTCTGTTTTCATATGATTTGCAGGAACATCTATAAATTTTGTGTCTCTTCCAAGCCAAAACTCTTAACTTATGTAATATCCCATACTATCTAACAAGTGGTTCTGTTTCATATGATTTGCAGGAACATCTATAAATTTTGTGTCTCTTCCAAGCCAAGACCCTTAACTAATGAGGTATTCTATACCACCTAACTATTTGTTCTATTTCCATGTAATTTATCGGAATATCTTTTTATATATACTGTGTCTTCCCAAGCCCAACTCTTAACTTATGTAATATCCCATACTATCTAACAAGTGGTTCTGTTTCATATGATTTGCAGGAACATCTATAAATTTTGTGTCTCTTCCAAGCCAAAACCCTTAACTAATGAGGTATTCTATACCACCTAACTATTTGTTCTATTTCCATGTAATTTATCGGAATATCTTTTTATATATACTGTGTCTTCCCAAGCCCAACTCTTAACTTATGTAATATCCCATACTATCTAACAAGTGGTTCTGTTTCATATGATTTGCAGGAACATCTATAAATTTTGTGTCTCTTCCAAGCCATCCCTTAACCATTGAGGTATTCTATACCACCTAACTATTTGTTCTATTTCCATGTAATTTATCGGAATATCTTTTTATATATACTGTGTCTTCCCAAGCCCAACTCTTAACTTATGTAATATCCCATACTATCTAACAAGTGGTTCTGTTTCATATGATTTGCAGGAACATCTATAAATTTTGTGTCTCTTCCAAGCCAAGACCCTTAACTAATGAGGTATTCTATACCACCTAACTATTTGTTCTATTTCCATGTAATTTATCGGAATATCTTTTTATATATACTGTGTCTTCCCAAGCCCAACTCTTAACTTATGTAATATCCCATACTACCTAACAAGTGGTTCTGTTTCATATGATTTGCAGGAACATCTATAAATTTTGTGTCTCTTCCAAGCCAAGACCCTTAACCAATGAGGTATTCTATACCACCTAACTATTTGTTCTATTTCCATGTAATTTATCGGAATATCTTTTTATATATACTGTGTCTTCCCAAGCCCAACTCTTAACTTATGTAATATCCCATACTATCTAACAAGTGGTTCTGTTTCATATGATTTGCAGGAACATCATCTATAAATAATGTGTCTTTCCAAGCCATCTCTTAACCATTGAGGTATCCCAGACCATCTAACTAATAGTTGTATAAATAGTAGATTTTTCTCCGTGAAATTCAATAATAAATTGTAAACTCAATATGGCTACTGCTTAAAACGGACACACAACAATATTCATATACCAAGGATTTACAGTAAATAACACAACACATACTGTAAACAGAGACACCACTTACTGAGGGAAATAATAAAAGTGCTTTAAGAGTGGTTTTCTCCTTGCGTTATAATTGTTTTGACCATTATTGAGATCACATTGTAAGTAAATATTATAATGTACTCATGGATGTTTAGAAGCGTTGGAAGCTGTGTCTGCCTTAATTGAAAAATTATTCTTTATACCCACTTCTGGTTGGTCTCAGTGGTTGGTGGTCCAGTTTGTTGGAAGCGTAAATGATCCGAAGAGTGTTTATATTACACTAATTCACATTGATGCATAAAAAAGTTGTAAGAAAGATGCATCAGCTTTTAGAGAAAATCTCAGGGATAAATACAGTAGTCTATAATTGTATGTAAATTCTGCTTTTAAAGTTATTGGATAGAGATAAGATCTTTTTCATATTATTAACATAGTTTATTTGCCATCACTTTTGTATATAAAACGTATAAACTTTGTTTGGAGAGTATAGATCAACTTTCGTTAACAAGTGAAAAATGCAGACCATGACAAAATTAAAAGGGGAAAGTAAAACCAGGACAAAAAAAGTAAAAAAGGACAAAAAAAGGGGAAAGATAAAAAAGATGCCTTATATCTTAGGAAAGTAAAACTAAAACTAGTAACCTAATAAAGGAACCCAGAGCTAAATTAGGCGTAACTTGTTAAAATAACTAAATTTTATACACAAGTTGGTGAGTGCAATAACTTATTTATATAATTATTATTGGTAAAAATTTAATACATTTTTTGTATATATTTGAAAATGAATTTTATGATCTTTTGAATTGATAACGAAGACTGTAGTCTTACTTTCAATATAAATGGCAATAAATCAGCTAGATATTGCCATTAGATTTAGATAAATGATCTAAATTGGTATAAAAAATCGATCAAAACCTTTTGTTTTTGGAATATAAATAAAACAATATTTCTTATAAACAGATTATGTTATGTTTTTTGTACCGAAAATATTTAATCTCTACATAATTAAATCATTTTAAATGTTGGTAGCATTATATTTTTTTATATTCCTTTAAAAAATTCTGTAAAAATCATCTATGACATAAAAATATATATTTTATTTATTCATAATTGCTATTAACTATTGAATAAGTTAAACTTATTATAATATATTAACATAATATAATATTAACATATAAACTTAACATAATATATTAACTATCGAAAAGAATTAAATTAATATTTTGAATATTTACAGTTTATAATTTTGGGGGTTGTAAGCTATGCTCTCACTTGACTGAAAACCCAACTCTGTCGGATAAGCTAGTGGGTTAATAAAAAATTTGTGTTTATATCTAGATTACACATCAACTGTTGCATCTGTCTAATATTAAAGTCACTGTTGCAAGAAAATAAAATAATAAGTGCCTGGGAAGTATAATCTAAGCATTGTAACATGTAGCTTCCCATCGTTCTATTGTTTTGTCTCTAATTTTTCTTGTTGCTTAAAGGTAAGAAAACCTTTTAATCATACAAAGTTTTATACAAAAAAGGAAGAAAAGAACATAAAATAAGGACCCCTAACCATGATTACTCCAATAGTGTCAAAGTCGGAAGATAACAAAAGTAACAGAGACTAGACAGTAAAGATAAAAGAGAGGGATCTAACCCAAGACTAGATGAAACAAGATCCTTAGAATTGCCACGCCCTTATTCTGAAAAATGTCATCTTAATATAACTTAAAATTCACGAGTTATATATTTTTTAGTTTCAAAGTTATTTATATGTCAAAAAAATTTGTTGAATGTTATGGCAAATATACGTTTATAGGTACTTTGAGCCGAAAAAGTTAGTTTTGGAAAGCCTATAAAATACTCTGAAGGATAAACGAGTGGATGACAGAATTTAATCAAATTTGACAACTGGGAATAATTTGGCCATATATTGAGATATTTCTGTAAAATTTTCTCAAGGACTATAAATTTGGTATAAGCTGCCACAAAATCAAATTCCAAATTACGATTTTCTCCAAATTTAATCAAAAAAATTGTGTGATGTTTGTTCAAATGTAGTCTGCAACAACCTCATCATAATAAACTAGCTGCCATATCCCCAAAAATTCCAGTTGTGGGAGTTACCGGTTGAGAAATGAAAATAAATGTTCAATATGAGACATGTTTTTTAAGCTTGTCCAAAATTGAGTTTTTAACATCTCAGTTTCAGATAAACCATGTGGTCATCTCCATTCTACCTTGTTTAATAGAACTTTCAATCTTGACTTTTAGTTAGTCTAGTTGTGCATTAAGTAGCCCGATTTATAAACTTTTTGTAATATAGTTTTTGCTTAAATTAATTTCTTTTACTAGGATGTTGTATATTTTTCAACGTTTAACAAATTTTAACTGTAACAATTATCAATGTCAGTACAGTAGTGATATTTTAATTTTGATATCTTTATAAATTGCTACCCAGAGGTTCAGCTGTTTTGTTTATGGACTAATATTTTTAGAAAACAGTTTCAAAATATTTGGTGATTTTGTAAAAAAAAAAAAAAATAATAATAATAAATAAAGGTATAATTTAAAGTACCAGTAATTTAAAGTAACAATTTTCTGAAGATTCTGTCCACCATTTAGTTACTTGATTTAATTTACAGAAATAAAATTAAATTTTCATGGTCGTACTAACAAAACGTGAGTTATACTACTTTCCTGTTTGTTATTCTTTTGATAATTTGAATGTGTTTTAAACAAAAACAATCTTGTTTCTTTATGTTTTGAAATTGTTTCAGAGCAGTGCTAAATTACTAACAAATTAGTTTTGTTATATTTAAGTTAAATTAAACTGTTAACCTAACACTAAGCCATGAAACAATACTTGCATTAAACCGAAGCAAAGTGTCTTAGTCTAAGATTTATACTCAGTGTTGTCTGTTTCATCTATCCTTGCCTGAACTATGGAGGTAATAAAGTTTCTATTGTCTTGAGATTTATTCCAATATTTATGTTTATTACTCCTTAGACAATATCTGTGAAGATTAATTTCACGTTATTGGATGAACACTTAGTCTGCTGAATGTGTTTTAAAGTAAAATATGATATTTTAAAAGTAGTTAAACTTTATAAGTAATGGGAAATATGGCGTGACAGTATTTTATGTATGGTTTAGTATCTTACCTGCATTATCACTATTCCAAAGTTGGATTTTATATGAAAATACTATAGCTGCTAAATAATTTTTATTTTTTAGTTGTAATTTGATACACTTCTGTTTAAAGTTGTGTACGTCGCTTTTATATCTTTAAAACACATTTATAACGTTTGTTGTTTTTATTATTTAAAAACATAATTTATTTATTACCCTTTTCAAAGTTCTGTATGCACAAATTCTTTTGAGAATTTGAATTTGAGAAAAAAAAATTGTGTGTGTTTTATTTAAAAAACATGGAATTCTATCAAGTACCGTCAGTCATCAGTATAGATAATTTTTTGAAGTACATTAAAGGTGTAATTCTGTGAGCTATTTCCATGAGCTATTTTTGTTTTAGTCAATTATTTTGGAGCCGCAACTTAGTTTTACAGTTACTTTCTCTGGTTTAGGCAATTAATAATCATGTTGCACAAAAATGTTTCTAAATGAGACCTTTTATTTATTTTAAAGATAAATTCATAACTCACGAACGGAATATTTTGACAAGAAAGCAACCAATACGTTTTGATTTAGATAATTAAAATTTGGCCAAAATTTGATTGATGAGAAAGAATAATTCACAAACTCTGTTATAATCAATTTCAAAAGTTTAATATTACTATCGGTTGCAACTTTTCTGATCATATTATAAATGACACACTTAAATTAAAATACAAACAACACTTAGCAAATAAACCAAAAACGAATCCATGGTGGATGGGGTAGGAACTGCTAGGCTATTGTACACTTATTTATTATCACCATTATATTATTTATGTTTTTGTATCACTTCATGCTTCCATTTCCATTACCATACAATCGATGTATTCTCTATTTATTTATGTGATTATTTGATCATTGTCTTGCTGTCATTATTTTATATTATGTTTCCTTTCTAACATTACTTATTCATTCAATATCGTCTTTATATTTTCTATTTATTACTTATTGTTAGTTTACCTTTGCATTTTTAATACAGCTTTCTTTGTTATATTTGATACATTATTCTATTTTAACCTTTTTATTTATACATCAATTGTACTCTATAAAAATTTATAATGACACTTGTATTACTATTCATCATGTTGGATCTTTTAAATAACTGTATATTATTGTTTATTTATCAACTATTTTTTTGCAATTTGTATTTTCATACATGTTTGTTGTGGTTTTCAGACAACCCTGTCTTTAACATTTTTGTTAACCTTATATACATCACTTTATATAACACCCCCTCTATATATATATATATATATATATATATATATATATATATATATATATATACCGCCCCCTTCTTTAATTGCTAGGTGTTGCGAATATTTTAAATTTAATTTGTCAATTGTAAATAACGAGTATAGGTCAAAACCAGTAGAACACTCATTTTTTGTAGGGATTATACAGAAACACAGTGTTTGTGTTTTCTTTTTCTCATATAATGTTACCGTGAACTATTGATTTTACATATATAATAGATGAGCTCTCTCCATGGTATGTTCTGATGTTCAGAAATTAGTGACACTAGTCCTGCTATAAATATATTTTCTAGATATTTAAAGATGAAAAACCACTCAATCGTCATCACCTTATAAAGAAAAGGAAAACAGAAAATGAAAAATCCTAGCCCACTAATACTCTAAAAGCATCAGGGTCACAAAAAACAAGAGTTGGTCAAGAGAGACCTGATAGGAAAGATGAAAGAAAGGGATCTAATCCATGGTTATATTAAAAAGTTGTAGATAAAGTTAGGTTCACTCCAGCCAAGGTTAGCCCCTGAGGGTTTTATCCCAGGTAGCAGTACTATCTAAACTTACATGAGCTGAAGAGAGGACCTGAATATTAATTGTATAGTTCAACCATCTGTAATTTAGGCATTCTATATGGAAAGAAAAGGTCGTCGACTCAGTTAACCTGTTGATAAATTATGTCACAACTCATGGTTTCCTCCATCTAAATGGTCACTTCTCGTAACTTCAATGACAGTAATCCTTGTAGCATGTTCCAACTCTTCATTCACAAGCGCATTCTGAACTGAACCCACAAAATTAAAACTGTTTCATGCGCATATTGAAGCCCCAAATTATCATATGGTCTTATCTTTATAAATTCAATCCTTCCACATAGTTAAAGCCTTAGTTTCAAAATAATTGAAATTGTTAGATTCGCAATAGGAATATATCAAAAAAATTGATAATTTATTTAAAAAAAAATTATCTCTGTATATAAAAGAGAAAGTAAAACAGTTAAAAGCTAGTTGATTGAGTTACTCTTCATTCTAATGGCACATTAAAAATCAAATTTACAGGAGAGAAAAAAAGCGACAAATATCCAATCTATACAAACATTATAATTATATAAATTACTGTAAATATATTATTCAAGTAAATTTTTGTAGGTTTGAATAGTTAGGACTACCGCAGGGAAACATGGAAGTTTGTCAGATATATAAAGATCCATGAAGAAAGAAATGGTCTCTTAATGACTTCTATAAATCTTTCACACTCCATTAACTTTGTGTGTAAAGATAGCTGGAGTATGGCTGCTTGTAGAAACATATTGCTTCATGTAAATACAGTATATTTGTAGTATTTCCTTTCAATATTTATGCAGTATTGGGGGTGTCATCCAGTCAGAATTCTTTGGGAGAATTTGAGAGTAAGAAATTAGCTAATTGTAAAATACCACTAACAATGGGTTTAGTTGTTAGTCAATAAATAGTAATCTCATAAATCAAGAACAAAATACTACTATAGCAACTTCAGTACGGTCTATTACAGGTGGACAACTGTCTAAGAAAGATCACTATGGACAATGTAAGATGCAAGAATAGAAGTGGAAGAGAGTAAGAGATACATTTAATAGAACTGGAGTGATCCTGATGGGAATTGATTGGTCTAGTACTTTTTCGATACGTAGTACATGACGGGTCAAGAAATTGTCAGTTATTTATATCTATTTTGAGGTACCTCTGGAACGCTGTCTTTATGTCGTTTGTTCAGTGTTCTATAGCTAAAATGAGTCCATTGATTCGGTCTAACTCTGGAAAGTGGGCATTCTTTGGCAATAACTTGAGGAACTTCTCAATAACTCAGGATTTGTGAGTAGTTATCATAAGACCAAAACACATATTTCCGATTATATCGAAATTGGCTGGAAAGATTAAATTTTGGTAAAATGTACACCCTAAGAATCCAAACAAAATGTATTGCCAGTTATTAAAAAAAATAATAAAGTACAAAAATTGCATGGAGTTGTTATAAATGACTTTACCAATTTTGTTCATATTTAGGTGATATTAGAAGGTTATAACTGACACCAGTGTGCCAAATTACAAGTAATAGGCAATTCCCTTTCATAAACAATGGACAATTATAAAAATATCTTGGCTGCCATCATTCTTTTTCTATGCATGATTAACTAGCACCGATACTGAAAGCTGAGACTTCAATAAACATATCATCCATGTTCACCTCTTGTTGCTTTTGTGTTTTGTTATGTATGTGTGTGCTAAATTTGTTTAAAACTTTCAACAGCCTCCAGTTGGAGTGAACCATTTTTAATTAATGTATGTTTGTGACTTTATGTTTATTTTTATAATTGTGGATCTGATGATGGAATGGATCAATGTGCTTAATCAGCTGTAACCCCAAGAGGGTTAAATATGGTTGTACCAGAGTTATTAAAAAACCTACCATTTTACAGTAGGTTAAATATATATATATATATATATATATATATATATATATATATATATATATATATATATTTAATGAATGAGTAATAAAAACAATTAAAAATGGACTAATCCACAGCTTTCTCACATTACTTGAATAAACGTTTAAACAATACATTACTAGCTGTAATATAAAGTTGACAAGCT
The DNA here is from genome assembly GCA_963513935.1 of Aphrophora alni. NCBI lineage: Eukaryota > Metazoa > Arthropoda > Insecta > Hemiptera > Aphrophoridae > Aphrophora > Aphrophora alni. The sequence goes on from OY740769.1 coordinate 34,697,881, forward strand.
CTAGTAACTGCATTGCCTAATGCTATGTGATGCCAACAACCAAGAAGAGAATATAACAATATTTTCATTAGATAGTATCTGAAACCTATTACAGATATACTGGAGAATATAGAATTGAATGCTGCATTGCAGGAATAAAGATTTATTGCTGATAATATTGCAGAAAAGATTCAAAACTATAGCTTTTAGAAATGTATTAAAGTAGGTACAGACAGCTGATAATTTAATCATAGATTAGATCAGCTGATAAAAAGGTGTAGTTTTGTTAAAATATTGATTTTTATCAGAATATGTGAGATATGTAAGTATGGTCCATACTGTCGGTCTGTCATTTTTGTTGTTTATACAATAAGTAGGGTCAAATATAACAGTATCCCACCTCGATTCCACCAATCCTTCTGTAGTCATACATCTTCCACCTTCCCACACCAAACTTCTGCATCATCAAGACAAGGTCTGTTATAAAATAATCATTCATAAAACGGCTCAATTATAAACATAGTATTTAAACATTGTTAAAAAAATTATCAGCTTAAATAAAACACATTCTTCCACAATAAACACTTACTTGTAACAAGACGACGTTTCCACCAGTAAGTCATCATCTGTAGTTGTTACATGTACACAACCCTTCTTGGTACTCAACTAGAATAAACAAGGCCAATAACACAAATATCCCAAATGAACAATCTAATGGATGACTCTTGTCTTTTTCTAAAGAAGATTTGTGTATACGTAAAAACTTCAGAAGACTACTTAGTCATTCAAAGCGAAGCAACATCTAGTTACAAATAAACTCTTTATTGTGGAAAATTGTGTTTTCTTTCTTTGGGGGATTGTTCATTTCAAGTAAACTCAAATTAGATTTTTGGAATTAAATAACAGTGCATGTTATTATTGTACATTTATTATTCTGCAAAATTAATCAACAATACCAGTTTTCACAAAAAGGGAAATACTGAATTTTATGTTTATAACAGTGACAGTAAATACATTTATATGAAGAATAAAGTACAAATATAACTACTTTTTTGGACCAAAAAGAAAATAGCTGCAGAGGAAATTGTACACTTAAATATATTTAATACTACACACACTCATTAAGGATAATATGGTAGGCGAGTATTGTTGAGTTTTAACAGGTCTATTATTTATATTAGTTTTTAACATGTTGATTTGGAGTAGCAAGTAAATCTTAAGCTATAAGACAAATGATAAAAACCAACCGGGGATATGACTAAAATATATCCATATACCAAATTTGACTAAAATTGGTACACGCTTTTGGGCTGTAGAACACTCCACACACGATAAACGAGAGAGAGACGTTAGGCGAACAACATTTCAAAAACCACTTCAGCTGACCTCTAGATGGATATTTCCTCAATAATTCTACACCGATTATTTGATCAATCACATGGCGTTCTCTTTACAATGTATATGTGAAAAAAAAATCTCATCGCCTGAAACGGGTTTCTTCTGGTAGCAGATAATTGGCAAATTTGCTTGAAATATAGAGATCATTCATACCATTACTTGCTTGAAGTGCTACATTGATACCATTATCGAGGTCGGTAAACGAGTGCAACTCAAAAATTTGATGGACCTCATAGTACTTACTAAACCTCATTATGTAATAGTAGCAGATTCTCGTAATGTAATGCCAAAGGTTTGTTTCTTCGACATTGTATCGGCCCTTCGAGATTGAAACTGTACCAATAACACATTTTATTTTCAGGATTTGGTTCCAATTTACATTTTTAGTAATAACTTTGTAATTTGTTTCGTTGAGAGGTCGCGTTGATACCTTTACATAACTGAAATGTAATTTAATTTGTTTAAGTTTTATAAGACAGAATATATCAACACAAAAATTGTCGCCAATTTTACATTTTCAAATATATTTTGTTGAATTTCAATACGGTACACTATCCCGTATACCCAACTTTTTGCTCTTGTCTTAATTTTTGTGGTCATGTATTGTGCTTACGTACAGACAATGGAAACTACAACAACTGAGCAACATCGTCAATGACGATGGACGGAAGGAAACGTTGAAAATCACTTTTTCGGTTTCCTTAGTTCATGAAATGTGAAGATCAGTCAAAAAACGGATTTCAACTCTTATGTTGTTGCTATTACTCATGGGCGTCAACGCGTCCCCCCCCAATATTTGAGATGTAAAAATATTTTTGCTAAAAACGAATGATTTACTTAAAACCTTAAAAGGTAAACATCGGGCTTTGTCTTTACTAGGGTTTTTAACATTACATTTCTGTTACAAACGCATAAATAAATGCATAAAAACGATGTTTTGAGAAGTTTAATTTAAAAAAAAATTCATACCCCCAGACCTCCTTCATATGTCCCCCCCCCCCCCCAATAATGAACTGGTGATGACGCCCATGCTATTACTAATTTTACGTCCTATTAACCTACAATCATATTATGATTGAAAACATTGTACCATCTTGTTTATGTCATTGCAGTATTTATCCATCATATGTTGCATAAATGTTCAGCTGTTCGTAAAGTGATGTATATTTCACTTCTTATGATTATTTAACAGTCATGAAAGACTCAACACGTACAATATTAATAAATGAATTAAGGCAATATTTAAGTTAAAATACTGCACATCTTATCAATTCGCACTAACCTAGGTAAAGATAATCCTTTACAAACGTCAAAAGAGTTAGTTATAGCTTTATTTGTATACACCTATACGATATATGTACATATATTGGATGTGCCCAGCGCAATGCAGTATGTATTGGACTTGAATGTGGTGGTTTGCTGAATGTTACATTATCTACATGTAGAATAATATTATATTTAAATTTGGGTCCAATATGAAATATTAAAATGTCAATTGTGAATAAAAAAACTACATATAACTTATTGACCCGTTTCGGACAGATCATACTTGAGGAATATATATCTACATTGATTTATTTTACAAACTTCGGTTACTTTCTCACATGTATGTTGTATAAAGAAATTAATCGAATGCTAAACAAATCGATGACGAGCTATTTTTGTGAATATGTCAGTTTACAGCTCCTCTGAACTTAAAAGGCACTTGTGTGTGTTTTAAAATGATGTCTGTCTGCCGTCTGTGCAGATTTGTAGGAAATTTTAAATTGTATTGGGAAATCAAGGGAACTTACTCAGTAGAGTAAATTAAAAAAAAAAACTTGTTAACAGGTTTACTGATCCTTTTAATTATGAATTGTATATCAGTGTTTTCTTTACTTTGGCTAGGACCTAACGAGCCTCCTAGATGAGTATATTTTAAAAAGCATCCACTTATTTCGTTAGTTTCAATGACTCGGCCTTGCCAGATATAGTATCTGTAAGAATTTAGAAAGTCAGGGTTTGAAATTATATTTTTGACAATAACTTCGGTATTTGTCATCGTAGAAAAGTGGTGTTGGTACAAATACATGCAGAATTGAAACTTAAAAATTTGTAATTAATTTAGTGTATTATAAGGTGAACAAGATAGGGGATATGAACAAAAAATTGTTTGCAACGGCTGCCAATTATGACATTTTCAATTTGATTTTTCTAAATTTAAATATGATCTGTATGAGTACACTACTGTACTTTAAACCACATTCTATGTTTCTATCTTAATCTGTGCAGCCGCTATAGTGAACCGCATGTTGATGGTAGTTTTAGGTGTCAACTATTAAAGCGAATATGCCATTTCCTTATCACATCACAACCCCCGGTTGGTTATGTCTAGTAGATAACTATCTTGCTTAGTGTGTGTGAGGTCGCGCATTCAACTCATAAGGGCTCTAAAAGTTACTATGTTGACCCGAAATCGGGGGTCGGGGGAACTATCACTGGTAACGAATTCGTTTTCGGGAAGGCTGGAACATCAAGAGAACAGAAAAATTAGCACTGGTATGCAAGTCTTTTCCGAGAAGACTGGAACATCATGAGAATAGGGAAACGATCACTTATAACGAAATCTTGTTCGGGAAAGCTGAAAAATCGTGAGGACAGGGAAATTATCACTGGTAGGGAATTCTTTTTCTAGAAGACTGGAACATCATGAGAATAGGGAAACGATCACTTATAACGAACTCTTGTTCGGGAAAGCTGAAAAATCGTGAGAACAGGGAAATTATCACTGGTAGGGAATTCTTTTTCTAGAAGACTGGAACATCATGAGAATAGGGAAACTATCACTTATAACGAAATCTTGTTCGGGAAGGCTGAAAAATCGTGAGAACAGGGAAATTATCACTGGTAGGGAATTCTTTTTCTAGAAGACTGGAACATCATGAGAATAGGGAAACTATCACTTATAACGAAATCTTGTTCGGGAAAGCTGAAAAATCGTGAGGACAGGGAAATTATCACTGGTAGGGAATTCTTTTTCTAGAAGACTGGAACATCATGAGAATAGGGAAACGATCACTTATAACGAACTCTTGTTCGGGAAAGCTGAAAAATCGTAAGAACAGGGAAATTATCACTGGTAGGGAATTCTTTTTCTAGAAGACTGGAACATCATGAGAATAGGGAAACTATCACTTATAACGAAATCTTGTTCGGGAAAGCTGAAAAATCGTGAGGACAGGGAAATTATCACTGGTAGGGAATTCTTTTTCTAGAAGACTGGAACATCATGAGAATAGGGAAACGATCACTTATAACGAACTCTTGTTCGGGAAAGCTGAAAAATCGTGAGAACAGGGAAATTATCACTGGTAGGGAATTCTTTTTCTAGAAGACTGGAACATCATGAGAATAGGGAAACTATCACTTATAACGAAATCTTGTTCGGGAAGGCTGAAAAATCGTGAGGACAGGGAAATTATCACTGGTAGGGAATTCTTTTTCTAGAAGACTGGAACATCATGAGAATAGGGAAACTATCACTTATAACGAAATCTTGTTCGGGAAAGCTGAAAAATCGTGAGGACAGGGAAATTATCACTGGTAGGGAATTCTTTTTCTAGAAGACTGGAACATCATGAGAATAGGGAAACTATCACTTATAACGAAATCTTGTTCGGGAAAGCTGAAAAATCGTGAGGACAGGGAAATTATCACTGGTAGGGAATTCTTTTTCTAGAAGACTGGAACATCATGAGAATAGGGAAACTATCACTTATAACGAAATCTTGTTCGGGAAAGCTGAAAAATCGTGAGGACAGGGAAATTATCACTGGTAGGAAATTCTTTTTCTAGAAGACTGGAACATCATGAGAATAGGGAAACTATCACTTATAACGAAATCTTGTTCGGGAAAGCTGAAAAATCGTGAGGACAGGGAAATTATCACTGGTAGGGAATTCTTTTTCTAGAAGACTGGAACATCATGAGAATAGGGAAACTATCACTTATAACGAAATCTTGTTCGGGAAAGCTGAAAAATCGTGAGGACAGGGAAATTATCACTGGTAGGGAATTCTTTTTCTAGAAGACTGGAACATCATGAGAATAGGGAAACTATCACTTATAACGAAATCTTGTTCGGGAAAGCTGAAAAATCGTGAGGACAGGGAAATTATCACTGGTAGGGAATTCTTTTTCTAGAAGACTGGAACATCATGAGAATAGGGAAACTATCACTTATAACGAAATCTTGTTCGGGAAAGCTGAAAAATCGTGAGGACAGGGAAATTATCACTGGTAGGGAATTCTTTTTCTAGAAGACTGGAACATCATGAGAATAGGGAAACTATCACTTATAACGAAATCTTGTTCGGGAAAGCTGAAAAATCGTGAGGACAGGGAAATTATCACTGGTAGGGAATTCTTTTTCTAGAAGACTGGAACATCATGAGAATAGGGAAACTATCACTTATAACGAAATCTTGTTCGGGAAAGCTGAAAAATCGTGAGGACAGGGAAATTATCACTGGTAGGGAATTCTTTTTCTAGAAGACTGGAACATCATGAGAATAGGGAAACTATCACTTATAACGAAATCTTGTTCGGGAAAGCTGAAAAATCGTGAGGACAGGGAAATTATCACTGGTAGGGAATTCTTTTTCTAGAAGACTGGAACATCATGAGAATAGGGAAACTATCACTTATAACGAAATCTTGTTCGGGAAAGCTGAAAAATCGTGAGGACAGGGAAATTATCACTGGTAGGGAATTCTTTTTCTAGAAGACTGGAACATCATGAGAATAGGGAAACTATCACTTATAACGAAATCTTGTTCGGGAAAGCTGAAAAATCGTGAGGACAGGGAAATTATCACTGGTAGGGAATTCTTTTTCTAGAAGACTGGAACATCATGAGAATAGGGAAACTATCACTTATAACGAAATCTTGTTCGGGAAAGCTGAAAAATCGTGAGGACAGGGAAATTATCACTGGTAGGGAATTCTTTTTCTAGAAGACTGGAACATCAAGAGAATAGGGAAACTATCACTTATAACGAAATCTTGTTCGGGAAAGCTGAAAAATCGTGAGGACAGGGAAATTATCACTGGTAGGGAATTCTTTTTCTAGAAGACTGGAACATCATGAGAATAGGGAAACTATCACTTATAACGAAATCTTGTTCGGGAAAGCTGAAAAATCGTGAGGACAGGGAAATTATCACTGGTAGGGAATTCTTTTTCTAGAAGACTGGAACATCATGAGTATAGGGAAACTATCACTTATAACGAACTCTTGTTCGGGAAAGCTGAAAAATCGTGAGAACAGGGAAATTATCACTGGTAGGGAATTCTTTTTCTAGAAGACTGGAACATCATGAGAATAGGGAAACTATCACTTATAACGAAATCTTGTTCGGGTAAGCTGAAAAATCGTGAGGACAGGGAAATTATCACTGGTAGGGAATTCTTTTTCTAGAAGACTGGAACATCATGAGAATAGGGAAACGATCACTTATAACGAACTCTTGTTCGGGAAAGCTGAAAAATCGTGAGAACAGGGAAATTATCACTGGTAGGGAATTCTTTTTCTAGAAGACTGGAACATCATGAGAATAGGGAAACTATCACTTAAAACGAAATCTTGTTCGGGAAAGCTGAAAAATCGTGAGGACAGGGAAATTATCACTGGTAGGGAATTCTTTTTCTAGAAGACTGGAACATCATGAGAATAGGGAAACTATCACTTATAACGAAATCTTGTTCGGGAAAGCTGAAAAATCGTGAGGACAGGGAAATTATCACTGGTAGGGAATTCTTTTTCTAGAAGACTGGAACATCATGAGAATAGGGAAACTATCACTTATAACGAAATCTTGTTCGGGAAGGCTGAAAAATCGTGATAACAGGGAAATTATCACTGATAGGGAATTCTTTTTCTAGAAGACTGGAACATCATGAGAATAGGGAAACTATCACTTATAACGAAATCTTGTTCGGGAAGGCTGAAAAATCGTGAGGACAGGGAAATTATCACTGGTAGGGAATTCTTTTTCTAGAAGACTGGAACATCATGAGAATAGGGAAACTATCACTTATAACGAAATCTTGTTCGGGAAAGCTGAAAAATCGTAAGAACAGGGAAATTATCACTGGTAGGGAATTCTTTTTCTAGAAGACTGGAACATCATGAGAATAGGGAAACGATCACTTATAACGAACTCTTGTTCGGGAAAGCTGAAAAATCGTGAGAACAGGGAAATTATCACTGGTAGGGAATTCTTTTTCTAGAAGACTGGAACATCATGAGAATAGGGAAACTATCACTTATAACGAAATCTTGTTCGGGAAGGCTGAAAAATCGTGAGAACAGGGAAATTATCACTGGTAGGGAATTCTTTTTCTAGAAGACTGGAACATCATGAGAATAGGGAAACTATCACTTATAACGAAATCTTGTTCGGGAAAGCTGAAAAATCGTGAGGACAGGGAAATTATCACTGGTAGGGAATTCTTTTTCTAGAAGACTGGAACATCATGAGAATAGGGAAACGATCACTTATAACGAACTCTTGTTCGGGAAAGCTGAAAAATCGTAAGAACAGGGAAATTATCACTGGTAGGGAATTCTTTTTCTAGAAGACTGGAACATCATGAGAATAGGGAAACTATCACTTATAACGAAATCTTGTTCGGGAAAGCTGAAAAATCGTGAGGACAGGGAAATTATCACTGGTAGGGAATTCTTTTTCTAGAAGACTGGAACATCATGAGAATAGGGAAACGATCACTTATAACGAACTCTTGTTCGGGAAAGCTGAAAAATCGTGAGAACAGGGAAATTATCACTGGTAGGGAATTCTTTTTCTAGAAGACTGGAACATCATGGGAATAGGAAAAACTATCACTTATAACGAATTCTTCTTCGGGAAGGCTAAAAAATCGTGAGAACAGGGAAATTATCACTGACAGGGAATTCTTTTTCTAGAAGACTGGAACATCATGAGAATAGGAAAAACAATCACTTATAACGAATTCTTCTTCGGGAAGGCTAAAAAATCGTGAGAACAGGGAAATTATCACTGACAGGGAATTTTTTTTCTAGAAGACTGGAACATCATGAGAATAGGAAAAACTATCACTTATAACGAATTCTTGTTTGGGAAGGCTGAAAAATCGTGAGAACAGGAAATTATCACTGGGATTCTTTTTCAGGAGGGATTTAATTACGTTGGAGGAAACGTACATTACTATTCAAATGCAGTTTAGAAGGCTATTGAAATTAAGTAATATTATTATACAATGAATATGAAATAATTTTGACTATTTAAGTTAGCAGACGCAATATTTAGTTTTGTTTTTGATATATTTGATTTCTTATAATATATAAATATTTTTCAACGTGTACGTCTTCAGTTTTGGTTTCATAAGAAGCTTTGATTATTATTATTTGATAGCTTTGTTGTTACGTTGTTTTATTGATTTTGACCCGTTTCATCTTGTGTAAGGAAAATAACACAGAATCAACTAATGCCGTTAAATAGCTTGTGTGACAATATTCACACCTGTTAAACAATATGTCGTGATTAAATATGCAATGTTTCTCTCGTATATAGTCATGTGCATGTCCCTCGGCAAGTTCCGTTTGAACGAGTGAAATGGGAGATGTAAATTTAGTTTGAAAACACTATGAATGTATAGAACAGTACATTATTCACAGTTGAAACATAATACATAGTTTTTTAATCATTATTTTTATTTTTGCAACAATAATGATGTTTTTAATTACATGTATATAAAACTCAGTGTAATTTCACTACTGGAGGAGGGGGGGGGGTATTTAAAAATCTAATGCAGGACACTCTATGTAGACTGATCAAATTTACTTTTAATATACATGTAGTTAAATAATATGGCGGATGAAATAATTGTTTAAGACTTTATAAAATTGGTGTTTTTTTTTTAAAAAAAAAGAAGTTATTTGGGATCACAAACAAAAAACTGTAGCAAAACTCCATCATGATAGTTTAGTAGAATATATGAAGAGTAAAGTTACAAACAATACCATGTTTCATTAACCACAGAACGTGTACTCTCAAGATTTCGAACAGCATATTATTCTCCAACTTGTATTTAAATAAACTTTTACTTTTGATAACAAATTGTACTTCTATTATATTAAACGAATCGTTATTCTTACGAGGACTTCAAGTAAGTTGTTATCACCAATACTTGTGAAAATTACTATCACCAAATATAAGAAAACACTATTTAAAAAAAGAAGAAGAAAAACAGAACACTATTTGTTCAACACGACGTTTCTATAACTAAGTCATTATCTTCAGTTGTTACATGTAGACAAACTGTCAGATTATTAGACATTTTGTGCAAAATTGTATATTTTGTTTCATTTAATTTCAAAAAATGATATCGTACACTGGGTCGACTAACCGAAAATCTAAACAAAGCATTTATACAATTCAGTGAAATATGACGATTATTGATTTAAATGAATACAAGAAACTTTATATAGTCTACAAGACATAAAAGACAATATGCTTTCAAATTTTTAACAAATACAAATTTGTTAAAATTATATATTAATGTTTAGATCATTATTTGTCATAAAGTTGAAATTAATTTTTTTTAAATTTTTTTTTTTAGTATGTGAGACGATATGAAACAACAGAAAAAACTGCATACAAAATTTAGAATTACAAAGCTTACCTTTACTACAAAGCTACAAAAGATAAATACAAATAGGATTGTAAAGCACAAGAAGCACTAAAACAGACCCTCCCTCGGGGTAAGAACTACTCACTGGGTCAAAGTGCAGTGAAATCAGGTTAACCTAAATATTTCAAAGTAGGTGAAAGGGCTGCAGATGAAACACGCCCTTAGTGGTACTCCTGAAATTGATGGACTATAAACTCTTTCTTGATGGCAAGAACAAGTTCATCTTTAGTTTGATTATTTTTATGTAGTATTAAAGTCTTTTGTTGACGCGTGAATAGTGATTACCTTTCCAATGTATCTTGTGGCGCATGTTTATCTCAGTATTCTGAACCCTGATCTATCATGATAGATATGTCGTATCTCTATCTTTCAAGATAATGTACGTGATTATTTATTAACAAATTTCATTACTCATAGCTCTTAAAATAAATGTTTAAAAAACTATATATATATATATATATATATATATATATATATATATATATATATATATCGTCTGTGAAGTGCATTACAGTGGAACCCAATAAAACCAGTGTCAAAAGTCATATACATTAAATTTATTGATATTAAAAGCTCAGCGTAAACTAATATTTAAATAATACAGTAATTTAGTTGTTTTTCAATGTTTGTGCCCCATCCACGTACCACTACTGTACCTATATTTGTTTTAACGGGCAAGCCCTTGAATATTACATTATTTCATTCTTTCTTTTATAGTATTAAAATTAGAAGTTTCTTATTCGATTGACTTTATATCACTTTGCTAATTGTAGGTTCGATTAAGTTTTTATTTTATAGCTTGATCAAAAGACTTATATATTTATATATAAGACTAAGTATAAGTACGCATTTTTATTTGAAACTTATGTTTTTTTATTGTTATGTGATATAGATGTACATATATTTATTTTGTTTTGCATTGTGGTAAAATTTAGATTTTTCATTTTTGTGTTTGTATACGAGGGGACAGTTTTTTTTTTACCAAATTAGATGGGGACGTACTTGAAATGATTGCATATTTTGACAATATATCGATCCCTTCTCTAATACTATAACTCGAAAATTTAGGCGAATGCTGACTTTAGGTTAATACTTAAATTTCAGATATTCTTAAAATCACCTTGAATTATTTTGATCAAATGTTGCTCAAACATGGTATTTATGGATTGAAACCATTTGTCGTTGTAAGAATTTCAGATTGGAAGTTATCGCCAATTAGGGGAATGAATAATGGATGTACCTTTAAAGTTTGGATATCTGAAATCGGCATAAGCGATTTCAATAAAATTGTCGATTCAAAGGAAGGTGCCAAACCGAAAGTATAAGAAAATGATAGTTCTAGAGTAATTTGGGAAAATACCGTAATGAACTTTGACTGCCGTTGGATTTTAGGGTTTTTCACATTAACTCAGCTTTCACAAACTTTTCAACTTAACTGGTGTGTGCTTTTGTTTATTAGTGTTTGAAGTTGTGTGGACCTACCGTTTATTTTAGATTCTTTTTATATCAATGGATATAGGTTTTGTTTTTACTATTAATTCCAGAATCCCCATTTTTGCTGGGTGGTGACCAATATAATGTGGACTCCCTTAAGGTTAAATTGAGAAAAAATTAAGTTTAATATGATTAGAACCTAGTTTTATAAAATCTATTTTTTACGTCAGGGAGTAGATTTTCATTACGCCTTAAACATATTGGTAGCCCAAAAAACCTGTACTCATCAATTTTGAACACAGAATCAGTGATGTCTGTGGTTGATGTATATACAGACAAACATTTAGAAGAAAACATTTGTTTTACTCAAGGTGATCTGAACCAGATAATTTCTCGAAAACCTCAATATATATTTTTAAAATTATAATATTTTTTTGTCTATATTATATAAAGTGATATGTTAAAATCCAGAAACATGTTTCACTGAAATACTGAATCTAAATGGTTTATTTTATAAATGCGAATGACACAATATACAATGTATTTTCCCCCAAGTTAATTGCTTTATATAAATATTCTGTGCTAGCATTTATCAATTCAGATAATCAAACCATTATAATTTCATATGTTATGAGTTTAAAGTTTATCTTTGATTAAAGATATTATTTAAATTTTCTCATTAACAGATTAAGAAAGTATTGTTCTTTATTTTGTCATAACAGCTGTCTCGATATATCTCATACCATAGTCAGATAACGAACACAATTATTACACACATTGCAATTAATATTCATTGCACCAAAACAAATAAACATAGTTAACAATTTTTTATAATTGTTATTATAGTACACGTCAAAGTCTGTAGTAAAAATTATTTTAAGAGTTATGAATGCATGTTTCCCTTACAGACTGTAACGTATACTCTAGTACTAAATATTAATTATGTTTATTTGTGTTTGTTCGATGAATATTCATTATCTTAGCAAGTCGTAAGGTATTGTGGAAATCATAAAAAAGTAGTATTTCTATGGTTTAATCAAAATTGTTCCATCATTTGTGTTTACAACCAATACACAACGTTTATAGAATACAAATTACCTCGCTCTTTCCAGTGCTAAATCTAGAACATAAAAAAGGAGAAAAACACCAAAAGTCATTTTTGATCTTTCACAAAAAGAGGAGGTTTTCGTAGAGTTCATCAGAGTTAATCCAGTCACTTTCCTCCCAAAAGGAACAGTTGTACATTTTTTGCCAAGTTTACCCGTATGACTATATTTTTACACCCCTAAGGGATTTACTATAGGGATTACGGTTGGTAATCCCGAGGGACGTAGCTAGATCATGCAGTTTTGCGTTATATTCCTCCCTATCTTTTATCTTTGTTATCAGTTATCTCTTGAACAAGTCTTGATCTCTTCCGTCCCTGACACTATTAGAGTATTCGAGGTCTGGAGGGGGGGGGGTCATTTTATGCTTTTATCTTCTATTTTTATAAGACGATGATGACCAAGAGATTTTTTTTCCCTAAATAACAATTGAACAACAAAATATTATCAATTTAATATCGACATAAACCCATCATCTGTGTACGTGTTAATCTACTTATGTGATATACAATAGGCATGTTTTCTCAAGATTACTGAACTATATAAATAGTACGCGGTATAATGGGACTTGGAGACATGTCGAAAGTCACTTAGACGTCAATGAAACACCCTTGTTTGAATACTTGACTATTAAGGCCCTGCTCCACCTGCGCCATATTGGATTCATCTCCCATAAGAATAATGCTGCACTTGAGCAGTTATACTGATGTCAATTTTCATCTCAGAATTGTCGTTAAAGGATCATTTTAAAGATAACGTGAACACGGATGTTTCCCTTTTTTTAAAATTGAGATATAATCATTAGTGGTTGAACAAATGGTGTGGACGTTTGTAAATCGATTTTCTATTTTGCTATTTTTTTGTGTGTCAGCGACTGATATATTAGAAAAATTTAAAAAAGGAAAACACTAAGTGATTTATTATTTATTAAAAGAAGAAGAATCTTTTCCAAGCCCAATTGGTCCCACACCATACAATTCAGTGGTAGTAACCAGTTTAGCACCTTTTGGATTACCTTGAGCCTTAAATGGTGACTTTAATTTTACACTCGTAGCACAATTTATATAAATGTTGCGTGGTTCAAAGGTAGATTCGCTTCACCGCTGTCAACAATGATGGCTAAAATGGAGTGTACAATGTACTGTGACAATAGCCCTTCAATATTTTGTTTATGTCTATCTCAGCTATACCCAATGGTTTAAGAAAAGCCTTCTTTATGGAAACCCGAATTGATATTACTTTTTCAAAAAAAGTGTTGTGTGCTTATTGAATGTGTTGAAAAACTTCGTTGTTGTCCCCCTTTTTATTCAAAAATATCTTGAGACTCTATTTAGGGATTATTGTCAAAATTATTGGTCGAGGAACCGTTATCAAGTGGATTCATTGGTCCAAGATAGTTAAATCCAGGAAAATTTAAAACCAAACTACCCCTGAATCTTACGGTGTGGGAGCAATTGGGCGTGAAAGTCGTCGTTCGTCTTCTGAAGAATCAGTATTTATTCAAACGAGGGCGTTTCAAACGACACGACGTCTCGTCAGATTAAATGTCCTACGTCTCTGAGAAATGTCTCTAGGACTGTGACCTTGAGAAAACTTGCCAATCGTCACATAGTATATCACAAGATTAGATTAACACTTACACAGTTGATAGCTTAGGGTTAATTCAATATAACTTGAGTGTAGAGAAAAGCAAAAACAGTGAGCCTGCGGCTGACGCGTTTCGTTCTAGCCTAAGTAGCACTACGAGCCTACACATTAGGATTTGTTTATTAAACCTCCATTGTTTATGATGGAACTAAATTATCGGCATTCTTAGTCATAGCTTATTTATACGGTTAGTATTTACTATGTATTTTATATTATTATTTAAAGCGATTTAGTTGTTTAAACAATTAACATAATTATTATTATTCAATAACTATAATAATTATTATGTGATCTAATGTTTAGCAGGTTACTCAACTTACATTTCGTATGCCTCTACTCTATTCACCTACCAAAGACAACTGAGGTATTCGGACATCAACGCCAAAAATTAACGTGAGATTAGAGTTTGTAAGGTTGTATTATTAGAGGTCTATTTGCTGTTTTTCACCAGACTGCGGATAAATTTGCTAGACAACCACGATATGAAATACCATTTCATAAAGTGATAACTCGTGAGAGAAGTTGGTTATGTTGAAAATGATATTATTTAGCAGAGTTTTAACTAATTAGTTTAAATTAATTATGACGCCTTTATTATATATTTTTAATATTTTTAGTGCGGAATATCTATTTTAATTTTTGTAATTATGGCTTAGTTACCGAAAAAACAAGCACGCGGAAAACAGTTAAAAAGTGGAGAACACCAAATAGTTTTAAATATTGATTCAACTTTAAAAGGAACAAAACCAGATATTTCAGTAGATAATATTGTTGAAACTGTTTCCTACTCCATGAGTGTGAGTAAGTCAAGCGTGTGAATAGTTGTGAAAAATTAAATCGTGTACGCCATCCAAGAAAAGAAATAATATAAAAAACCGGTATGGGATGAAGTAAATTCTTTCAGCAAATCCGGAAAGTTTTTTTTTTTAGTAGTTGAATACAATATTAAAATCTCTAAACGATGGTCTACCAAATTTCACCAGAACAATATCTTTTTAGATTAATTAAAAGCTTAAATTTTTAATTTCTGAAAACAAAGAGATGATATATTTGTAAGGCGGCGAAATGATTTTAAACTAATTTAAACAGTTTAGAGAAGAGAGAAGAAATATCTATTATTTCGACGAAACTTGGGAAAATACTGGTTATAGAAAAGCAAAGGTTTGGATAAATACTGAAGTATAAAGTTGTAAACAAGCTTTATGTCTTGTTTATCAACGGGACTTAAATCTCTAACGGGAAAGGAAAACGACTAATGATTGAATACACAGGTAGTGTGGAAAGGTTTGTTGAGCAGGGTTTATGGATTTTTGTATTCCATTCATGAATATCACGTAGAATGGACGGTCGCGTGTTTAAAAGTTGGTTTCGGAAAATAAACTCCCTCATTGAATCGTCATCTGTTTACGTCATGAATAACGCCGCTTTACAAAATGTCAAAATAGAAAAAAATATAAAACAAATAATTCTTCTAACAAATCATCAATAATTAACGGATTACAAAGTAAAGGAATATTCTGCGATATGGGTATGAATAAAATTGTACGTTTAGAATAAGTATATATATATATATATATATATATATATATATATATATATATATATATATATATATATATATTATAATGAAATAGAGGGCTCCCAAAAGGTCAGTGCTCGGCAGGCCATAAATTGTAAAGAGTTGAAAGGGTTGACAGCTAGAAAAAACTATTCTAACATTTGTCACGGATCTCAAGAAGTCAAATAAACCATTCCAAAAGCCAATGCCTTCAACTGAAAATGTTTGAAATGGACCAATGAAAGAAATTGCGTCAGTCTTGAAATAACGTAAAAGATTTAAAACAAGCCAATGAAGGAAGAGGATCGGAAGAAAGCATTTGAAATTTAGAACTTATATATAGGGGTGGAAGAGAGGCGCACGAGGTTCATTCTTTTAGGTTGTTACTGATTGAAGGAGGGAGTTCCGGAGCAAGTGTTTCTTTAGTTGAAAAGAAGATTGTTGTGAAAGATTTAGCCGAGATCAAACGTCAAAATAAAATAGTATCTGCGTCGTTTTTTTGTATAAGTATTAATAATAATCTCCGAAGAATAGTTTAAAAGATAATCGTCGTTATATGTTTAAAAGATAATCGTCGCCATAAAAGTGAGTGAGAAATTTGCGTCGTTATAAAAGTGTTTGAACAGGAATATTAATACAATAAATTAAAAGTAATCGTCGTCATAAAAGTGTATGAGATACAAGTGAAAAGAAGATTCCTCCAAAAGATCAAGGCAAATCGATCCATCTACTGGCAGTCTACACGGGAACCATGTGCAAGGAACCACGAACATCGGAGCAGTGATAAAACTTCCAAGCGATAAGTAAAAATTAGTGGACAATCTAAATTAAAAAAACTACCACCAAATTCTATTTTATATGTAAATTATAGTCACCAAAGAACCTAACGAACCCGTAAAGAGAAAATAAATAAAAAAATTATTAAAATAATACATATCAGTTAGCCGGAGCATTTTATAATATTAAATTGAAAGTAAAAAATTTAAAAGTAAAAATATGATGCACTCTTATTTATTTATTTAGGTTAAGACATGGTAGAATTAGAATTTTATTTTAACTATGTACTTAGAATAAGTAGTAGGTTAAGACGTTAGTGTATAAACACTACGTGTGTAGTGGACGTTAGTATAAAGTCCATCAGATTTGGACAATAATTGATTTTATATTGTAAAAGATTTTAAAACTCAATGTTATGAAAAAAAAGAAAATGTTTAAATTCTATAATTGTGTTGAAGTGGAATTTGTTATAATATATATATATATATATATATATATATATATATATATATATATATATATATATATATATATATAACAAATATATATATATATATATATATAAATTCGACAAATATAAAATTGATGAATTTGCAAAAAAAATAGCTGCACTGTATTGGGTTTATCTTTTTATCAGTGTGGACATAAGTTAGATATCACGTTGCCAAAAATTGTGAAACAACGTTAAATAAAGTGAAGTGTAAATCCATCTCGAAAACTGTTTAAATAGCATTACGGCAGAAAAATATAAGAAAATGTTTAGAATGTGTACAGAAAGAAGAATTTAAAATGTGGAACAATAACTAATTAAGTGATGTATTGGTTGAAGAACTTGTGATAAATCTTGAAAGTGATTCTATCAATAGTAGTGACGTAGAGTTATGTGGGATCCAAGACAAATCAACAAGTCTCGTCACTAGAAATATTATTCAATGTTTTGGTAAGTTTTAATTAAACAGTAAGGTCGTTTATCATCTAGTGGTAAGGTGTACAAATATTAATAATTAGTTCGGTTCTTACAATAATTAGGGCGGTTTTATTGTGTTATCTTTTTGTTGTAATTAATTTTAAAGCATTATTTTAGCTTATTCCAAGCGATTCAGCTTGTCTAAGAATTAAAATATTGTTTGAAAAATAAGTTGTATATCTAAAAAATATAAGAGCACAAGTAGCTTTCATCTCTAAATCGTCATGTAGACTATATACAGTTTCTTAAACTAATTTTAACCAATAATCATCAAATTTCACTTTATTTTATAAATATTTTTGATTTTATATTTTCCTTGGTTAGCATACTCAGGTTACTATGTTACTATTTTTTTTTTCGATGAATACTTACCAAATCAACGAAAATAGGCAATTTTCTACAATATTTGTATTAAGCTGACAGTTTACGTACGTGTAACAACTGAAGATAATTTCAAAGTTATTGAAACTTCGTCTTGAACTAATAAACTGCTTTTTGAGGAAAATTGTGTTTTTTCTTTTATTTGGCAATGAAAATTGCCGCAAGGGTTGTTAATATCAAGTGGACATTTTATTTCGACTTTTATAGGAATAACCTGATTTTTAATTATTATTGAGGTTACATTTTGAAATTAAAAATTTTCACAACTAAATTTAGAACGTCTCTTCTTTTGTTTTATCTGAGTTATAAACAACTGTAGTGTAGTATGTTACTAAGTCAAGTTGGAAAAAGATGTGGATGGAAATCTTATTCTATACTGAAGTAATTGCACTTAACTGCAAACATTCTGTGATCAATGAATCATCGCATTGTTTGAAACCTTACAGTTGGTAATATTCAACTAAACCGTCGCAAGGAAGTGTTTTCCCAACTCTTCTGTTTGTGATTCAATTAAAAAACTAAAAATTATTGTTAAATCAAGAAATTTTCTATAGTCATTCATATTTTCTTCACAATAATCACCTACGTATTGTCAAAGGGAAAGCAAAAGTAAATTTGTTCAGTAAATAGACTTTACTAATTTTGTTTTTCCAATAGAGCAGTGAAAATACAGGAAGTTATATTCCGAGCTATACAAAGCGACGGAGATTAAAGTGTAGTAACATTTTCAATCATTGATACTGTTTACAAAAATGATTGTGTTTAAAAGTTATTGTTTAAAATAACAATACATTTCGTTTGAACTATAATAGAGTATTGTTCTATAATTCCACAATGTGTGCAAACCTAACTTTACCTCCCCATCTACTCGTTGCCAAGGGATGTAAAATGACTACTGTATATACAAGAGAAACTCTGAATAGTTCAATCACCTAATATTGTTTATTGGTTGTGATATTTATATACCGTTATTTATTCGTGTTTTTTATACAATGTAAACTTTATGAGACTGAACAAAGATATAACAAAACGGAAAAACAATCAACAATAAAGCTAACAATCCATTCAAATTCAAATTTATATTTTTAGGCTTATACAATTTTTTTTTAAATAAACTAAACAAGCAAACGTATAAAACAAACAAAATTATTAAATATATCAAAATAAAAAGAATAAAATTATATAATATACCTGCCAATTAAATGTCACAATGATTTTGTATTCATGTTAGAATAATAATATTTCTGTGTTGTAACACTCTACTAGATAACTTTTGAGTCAGGTAAAATAATTGCATTTATATTTAAAAAGTCTCATACGATAATCTGAGGCCTAATATGTGTATAGAACAATATTGTAGTTTGATGAGTTCAGTTTTAGAATGATATTGTGGGAGGAGTTGGACCATACAATGAAGAATGCTGTCCTTGCAGTTTACCAAAAGCAAACCGTTACATAGCAGCACTAGAGCCTCTAATTTTCGAGCTTCTACCCATATTATGGAGATGGCCATCTATTTAGTGTGTAAAATCAAAGGTCCGGTTTATAGAAGTTCCCTTTTGTCGTAATTCTAGCTTTTATAACCAATAGCTCACTACCAATCACAGTCCAACATTGTCGGGACAACACCATATCTTTTCTAGCCCCCCAACAGTGATTGAATCCAAGAACGTTTCACATACCAAGCAAGAGAATTAGTAACTTAAAAGCAGGTAGTCTAACAATTAGACTAAACTAACCTGTAGCTTTTGTATTCATCTTGATTAATTTTCCAACGTTTTTTTTCTTTTCTTTTCTTTTTTTTTTTTTTTTTTTTTTTTTCATATTAGCTGTTTTGTCACATGATGTGGTAAGAAATGGCCTACTCGTTTATATAACTTAGTTGCTTTCTCATCGAATGGTATGTATCGTAATTATTTATTATATTTATCAATTTTGAATGGACAAACTGGAGACAGGCGTTATTTGAAAAACAAAACACGAACACACAATTTAGGCTTCCAGAGAATCTCTAAACGGACATAAAAATTGATTTTTTTGATCCCCACCTCATAACTTTCTCTATATTAGATTATGTTGAGAAAGGAAGACAAAGTTTGGAAACAAATCAGCATACATATATGTACCTGAAGATTGATCTTTCCAAAACGCATGAAGGGTTTGAAATGATGAAATGAAATAAGACAGATGCATAGAGCAACAATTTAATAAAATACATAAAAATCCACTCGTCATATTGAAGAAATGTAGATACATGAAATTCATATTGAGACCATTTTGAGTTGTAGCTTCTTCAGAGTTTATGCATTTATTTTTATTCATAATAAACGTTTTAATATTTTTTAAACAGAAAACTGCATATATAAAGTTTTGCATACGAAGGAAATGTAACGTTCAACACACATCAATACAATCAAGTCCAACTGAATTGCTCTGGAAATTTAAAAATACAAATAAATCACATAAATGTATATAAATACAGATATAACTCACTCATTTAACTTTTCTAAAGGATTATCTTTATCTAGGTTAATGCAAATTGATCGCTATAGTGTATGTCTGATACGATGTGCAGTATTTTATGTAAATATGACATCGTTTGTTAAACGAATATTGTACGTGTATGGTCGTGCAAGACTATTTATTTAATCGTCTAGAAGAAATATATGTAAGTTTAAGAACAGCTGTGACCAACATAGTATAATCATAATGTATATCATTACCGAACACCTTCGTAATGTAAATTAATCATAACATAAAACATTTGAAGCAGATGTAGTAGATCAAAATAAATACAATTTATAAGAAATAACTTTCCGAAGATATATTTATCCAACTTATGTAGTGAATGAGTAATCTAATAATATAATGATTTTTATAGATAATATGATTGAATTAATTTAACGCTAGGCATCCACCTAATAGATTGACATGATAGGACGCGTTTAAAAAAGAAATAAATAAATTGTAGTTAGCGTATAAAATTATAACTTTAACAGCTTTTATTGCAGATTTTATTTTCTATATTTGAGGTTTTGTAAACAACTCATTTAATTTCTATAGTAGAAAACAGATTTCATCTATATTGGATGAATATTTTATAGCCGCACAAAATTACCAAATGTGGGACTTTGGGCAACCAGTGAAACTGTTGAGGTCCATTCATTTTGAAGTAGAACTCTACAATAATAAATTATGTAATTTTACAATTAGCATGAGTAAATTAACTCAAGTTACGTGAAGTTTATGAGGTTAATAATTTTCTTTAACAGGTATCCTTCATAGTTATAGTCTAGACGTGACTGGATCGTCACTTGTGGATGAATTCAAACAAATAACAATAAGAAGGATTTCTTCTTCAGATGGTCATTGCTCTTTCTCCGCAAAGACGTCTCAACATAAGAGGTAAGAGTGATTACACATCTAGCAAAAATGAAGCATCAAATCATTTATTGAAAGAGAGTTTCGGCTATAGCAACAACCAATGAAATTTATATGGAGCGTGGAATAAACGTAATATAAGGATCTTTACATCTATAGGATCTTTAGTATTTATGCAGATATCCTGGACAGGGAGGTTCAGAAGGATAAAAGTGATCATTATTATATTACCCAATATACTACTAGATCTGGTGGTTTACCTACGACCACAGGTAAATTCGGTAAGATATAAGTGATATTTAGTATGTAGGTGGATAACCTGGAACTGATGATATTCTCGATTACTTCAGGTAGGTACGGGAGGATATAAATGATAATTTGTGTGTGGGCGGAAACCCTAGAGATATTCACGAGGAGGGCCGGTGTAAATGGTTTTTAGTATGTAGGCGCATGTTCTGGACGTTGCCAGGTACATATGATAAAATGTAAGTGATCTTTAGTATGTGAGAGCCAATCCTAGACCTGGATGCATTCCCTAGGACCGAAGGTAGGTTATACAAGCTATAAGTGATATATAATGTGTAGACGAATATCCTAGACTTGTTGATATTCACTGGTAGGTTAGTACTGTGTCTATGTATTACCTGAACCTGGTAATATTCATGAGAACCATTGGTTGGTTAGGAATCATGTACGTGATCATTTTTTCTGAGACGATTATATTAGATCTGGTGATATTCACTCATACCGAAGGTAGGTTTGGCTGGACTTAAGTTATCATTAGTATACGTATAGGCGTGTATCCTGAACATGGTTATATTCTCGAGGATCACAGATAGGTTCGGCAGGATATAAGTGATATTTAGTATGTAGTCGCATATCCTGGATCTGGTGATATTCACTAAGACCACAGGTAGGTTCAGGATGGTATACGTAATCTTTAGTATATATTTTAGACGTTATGATTTTAGGATCACAGAGAGGTTCTTCAGGATGTAGGTATTATTTTTAGCACTTAGTCGGATATCTGGTGATATTCACAAGGACCACAGGTAGGTTAGGAAGGATGTAAGTAATCTTCTTTATGCGTTATGATTTTAGGACCGTTTTGTTCGAAAGTCTGCTACACACTAACTTAATTAGGATTTGTAATCAGTACAATAGAAAAGATGAATCAGCTTAAAAACTACTGGGATCATCATTTAAACTACAAACTATACATTATATATATATATATATATATATATATATATATATATATATATATATATAAATAATGTATATATTCTCTCTCTCTCTCTCTCTCTCTCTCTCTCTCTCTCTCTCTCTCTCTCTCTCTCTCTCTCTCTCTCTCTCTCTCTCTATATATATATATATATATATATATATATATATATAGGGATAAAGGTTCAAAAAAAATCTATATATATATATATATATATATATATATATATATATATATAGAGAGAGAGAGAGAGAGAGAGAGAGAGAGAGAGAGAGAGAGAGAGAGAGAGAGAGAGAGCCAGCCATGCATAACAGACGTTTCATAGTTCCAAAAGGATGATCACAACAGCAAGATTGTCTATTTTAAACATTCACAAATACATCCACTTGTCTTTATCTGTGTTCACACAAAAGTTGCCTAAACTTATATAATTGAATGTAACAAAGTTAACTACCAAAGAGTGACTTTGTATCACTGTATTTCATTTCAAATTTAACAAGATTCAAAGTTTATTGTTAAAGTTATCAGTGGAATACATATTAAACGGGGAAAGTTTAGGAATGTTTTATACTGGTTTCCTATTGTATTTACGCCATGGTGCGGGATGTAATTTCATCACAAAATGATTAACTATGTTGGTTAAACTTTACCTAAATAGGTAGAAATTTAATTTAATATTTTAATTTATTGGAGGGAGGGAGAAAGTGAGAGAGAGTATTGTGCGGAAACAAAATAGACAGTGAACTTTTTTGTATATATTCCTTTTGGTGATCTAGTGGCTAGCGTCCTTGCATGGTATAAGAGGGTTTTCGGGTTCAATCCCTTAGGGAATTCCTTTCGGCTTTGACTCACTAAAGTTGGAAAATGCGGGTAGTTGCGATTGCTTGCCATACTTATTAGGATAGTTAACATTGCGGCGAAGGTATATCAATGTACTTACTTGTCAACTTACTCCTATTGGTTGTTACGCCACAAGCTATTATTATTTTTGTTGTTAGTCTTTTGCCTCTAAACTTTTTTTTTAAAAACAAACGAACATGGCTTTACAGCAATTGACCTGCACAAAGCGAAAACAACTTTACCCCTTGACCAATAAGTTCTTCTGTTTCACTAAACTAGTACTGGCGGAAAGTGTTTTCTCCGCCATATAGAGAAAATGATAAATTACTCCAGATATTCCAGCACGAATAAATATCTTAAAACTCCATTTATGATGTTTATTTTTTATATATTGTCGCCGGCTTCCAGCACGTACACCCTTGTAAGGTACCATCATCTCATCAATACTATAGTGTTTTTCTTCTTCTATGTTCAAAAAGTTTGTACGGATAATGTTTATTAGTGGCCGAACCTTAAAATACCTGTCGTCATCATCATCTTGAAGTGTATTATCAACAAAATGTCAGTACCTCCGAGTAGATTGATACCTTTTGAACGTCATAACGGAGGTAATCTTTTCAAATCTAGACGCCTGACTCCAATAGTCTGTTTATGCTGACATCTTCACCAACCCCATTGCAAGTTCAATGCTAATAAAGGTTTCAATTTGTGCCTTGTTGACACGAGTAGAAACTACCTGTAGCCTGGGTGCTGTACAAATTTGTATTTTCTACTATAAGATTCCAAACATCTTCAGTAAAAAAGTTTAAAAAATATTCTAAAGGTTTACGAATATTGTTTTCAATAACAGTCTATAATTCAGAACAGTCTATAATTCAGGTTTGTAGATCCAACTCTCATCAATGCAAGCAACATTATATACTGTAGAAAAGAATTTTTTCCCAATTAAAAACTTCTGGCTTGTCATATTTTAGCTGTTTTATTTTTGTTATCTTCTTTGGTATGTTTTTTTACAGGTGTTTTTGTTTTGTTACGTTTAGTAGAACGAGTGCTTTTTTTGATGAAAGGTGTCTTGGAACAGCTAGAACTAGTAGAAAGTATTGACACTACTACTTTGCTTTTTTCATTTGAAGTTGAACTATCTTCAGATAATACTGAATATATGCTCCCTATAGATTATGAATTTGTTTCGTTACAAGTCGAAACATCTTTTAGAAAACGCTGTGGGAAATTTATGGATGGTTTTTCTATAGCCAGTGTTTCCCCAGTACTATTCCCCAATAGTATTAGAATGTAACCTTTCTTCATATAGTCCTAAATCAAGAAATGTATCTATTTCAATACGAGAAACTTCTTCGTGTAATTTAGTGTTTGCAATGCCAGATAAATTTAGGTCCAAATTGTCTGCTGCGAAATACATTACAAGTCCAGAGCAACATCTGGGGGCGGAACAGTAACAATACTACTAATCTGGAAATCAGAATTATCAATTTCCATACGAACGTCGGACAATGTGATTTCCAGATCATCTGTTGGTAGAGAATACAACTGACATGATTTACTTTTTGGCCTAACATTTTCATACAACAATTGTGACCCCTCCTCGTCTTCAGAGCTACTTGATCCTCCAGAGTCTAATGGTGGAAGAAGAGCAAGTATTTCGTCAGCTCTTGAAAATCCTGGAGCTACTTTACCTTTTTTTCTTTATTCTATCTCTGAAACCTCTTGTAGTTAAGGTACGTCCAGTTGAACATTGTTTCATTATTTTATCTGCACGTGCTTAAAACATGATCTGAAATAGAAAAAGAAAACATTATTGTAATACATGTAGCTTTCATTCAAAAAGAACAAAATATAACTGTGTGCAAAACAAAATATAAGCATGGAGACTGTTCAGTGTGTATATCTGTAAAATTGGCAGTGTATACAAATGGATACAGTGATTTTTAGCAGGATAAATACTGGTTACTTGGCAAAGTAAACAAAATGATACGTAACCTTTTAACTGTGCTTTACTAACAATCTGACAGTGTGTCTTTTTTACATACACTGTAATTTTAGTTCATAAATATTATATTATACATACAAAATAAGATTTGAATGTCAACTTACCTTCTATAAACTGTGTTTTATATGTTTTTATGATGAAAAATCCTTATGGATTAACCAAAACTTTGTAAATAATACCAAAACTTGAAGAAGTTGCTAGGCATCAGATTGAATAACAACAACACAATAAAACAGCTGCACACAGGTTTCCACCTTTTCAAAGCCTTCTAAATGGCTTCTGCCATAGAGTAAAATATCTAAAGATATGCACTGAGAAAAATAAATAAGAAACTAAATACAGATTAAATCACATATATTAATATAAGTTGTATCCAAAATGACACAGTGCCAAGAAAAGGGTTAAATAAAGTAAAAGAGAATAATTTTTTACAGTTTCAACGAAAAAACCTAAAGTACATTCATGTTAAACAACTATTAATGTGCATTTACATAGCTCTTAGACTAACAGAGTGACATCAAAGAAAAGATCTCTTTCAAACCTGAACTCATCAGCTCTCAAAGCAAACATATTACCCTTTGAGTGTTTCATGTTTGCTTTACAAATATATAAGCTATTCTCTTGCTTTGAGCCATTAGCGAATGTATAATAAAGAGCGCGACTTTCTAGCTATTCAGATACGTTTCCTCGACTGTGAAATGTCAACCGACCTATCAATAGGAGTGAATTTCCACTACTTTTAGATAACTGTGAAATATTATTGTTTGTGTATTTGAATTGTACAAAATTTACTTATTTATATATTTTAAGACGACATTAAATACAATTAATGTTGTGATTTATGCAGACATTTGTAAAAAATTGTGTATATAAAAACTAATACATGAGATTTCGAGAGTAAATCCGCTGTCATTATCAAGTGATACACCTAGAGTGTGAGAAGAGTGAACAATTCGATGTCGCCATCATTGTACCTACCCAGTCACATAATATAAGTAGATCTTCTAAATATAATGCCCAAAAGTTGGTTTCTTGGCTTTTGTAGCAAATGTTAAGTTGTATTGTTAGATCCAGGGATCTTACTTTTAAGGATATGTTTGTTTAAAACAGTTGTTACACAAATTTTTGAACCTCATAATTGTATATATCATTACATTTTTACGTCGTCTAGGCCCTAACGGACCATGAAACTGTGTATATACTAAAAAGTCTCCACTCACTTCGCTCAAGTCAGTGTCTCTATCTTAATGAAGCACGAAGTATAAGTAGTCTCTACTCGCTAACCTTATGTCGGTGTGACTAGACTAAGTTGGAATTCGTTACTACACAAATATCACATTTTTGAGAGGTTAAGTTTGAAATTCATTTTCAACAAAAACTTTTTTATTTGTTATCGTAAGGATGTTTGTTACATGCAGAATTGAAATTTGCATATTTTTATCAAATTTATTGTGTTATAAGTTGCTAATATTAACAAAAACTATTTTTTTACAACCGCCATTATGGGTTTTGTCAATTAAGTTTTTCTGAAGTTTAATAGGGTGCTATAAATGGCTTTTGTAGCAAATGGCTTACTTCTCCCATGCGTGCAGAAATGTAAAAATGTAATGAAATAATGTTTACAAACTAAATAAAATAAAATCATAACAACCATAAATGATTGTTTTTTTTTATAGTACTAAATAATAACTAAATTACATTTCGCTTTTATATAAATATACATCTAATAAAAAATATCTTAAATCAATTTAGCTTTCAATCGGCACACAGATAAAAAAAATGTACGACACTTCATTAAGGCTCACCCTGTGTTGAGGCTTTACAAAAAAGTCACGGTCATTGAATAAAAATGACATATTCAATATAAATATTGTTTAAAAAAAGAAACAATTGGATTATATCGGGTAGCACCGATTTGTTGTTTTCATTCTAACAAAACAACTGACTACTTGGCTGTGCTCCATCTGTACACATTTCGTGCATTACTTCGAGATTTTAATAAATGATCTCGCTCATTCATATTCAGAACCAGGTCTTTAACATTTTTGAAACAATTTCATTTTTAACATTGCCTGGTACTAAATGGAGTTTGATTAAAAAGACCTAGGTGGAACAAAAGTATAAAACTTAATAAAAGCAGTTGAGTTTGGAGCACACTGTAGTCAGTTCTCTGTACTATATTTCATATTCCTATCTTTATTTTAAGGGTAGTTATCGTGCTTACGTACTCAACGACAACGATGAAGAACGACATGTCACTTTTTCGGTTTCTTTAGGTCGCGAAAAAGCTAAGATCCGTCAATAAAAGGAGGTCAAAATTAATTGTGATTATTACCAAACTTACTCTCTAATTTGTATACTGAGATAAGTAAAAAGGCAAACATAGCCTAATAGCCTAGGGTGTTGTTGGGAAAAAAAATAGAATCTAAGGAAGAAACCCAAACTTGCGTAGTATATATACCAAGAAGGTTTGTGTATATTGTATGTAACAGTTACAGATGACTTAGCTATTGAAGTGTGTTCTTGTTACAAATAAACTGTTTCATGTTGATTTAGAGTAGTAATTTATTTTGCTTCATATCCTGATAATTAATTATTTTATCATTCGAAGTAATATTTAATAACAGGTCTTCTCTTGCTGATGCAGCATTAAGAAATTTGTCTGGTGGGAGAGACTTCCACTACAAAGACAGACGTACATTACGTCGTATATAGGTTTTTCAAAAAGGACATCGATTTAATATTTTCTTAGATCACCATACTTATTTCAACTTATTTTGGGTGAATAATATTTGTCATATAAAACAACACTTTTGTATCAGTTGATCATTCAATTTACACATCATATACGAAGAAATATTGTACGATTAAACTATGATCTGCACGTACTTCAATGCATTTATAAAAGCTATACAGTAGTTTTGAATGTTCTACGATATTATCAGCAATAAATCTGCATTCCTGCAATGCAGCATTCACTTCTATATCCTTCTTCAATAGGTTTTATATCCTATGTAATGAAAACATTGTTATATTATCTTCTTGCATCATATGGGATTGTACCATGCAGCTACTTGAGCTTATCAAGTTCATATTTCAGCTTGTAATAATTATGTTGTTTAACAGTCAGTCAAGTAATATGAGAAACCAGTGGGACACTTTACACATTAATTAAATTTGTATTACTTACTCATTAAAAAACGTTATTTTTATTGTGACATTTAACGGTATGTTAAATAACCTCTTATGTTTTATTTCTCTTAGGATTACAGCATTTTCAAAAGCTTTGACTAATTGTCAGATCTAAATAAACACAAACATAAAAACACCACATAGGTACATTAATTATATTGGTAATTATTTGGAGATTAACGGGTATTTATCATCTACTGGAGATGGTTAACGGTTTAAAATATTATTAACAAATACAGACATAAGAAAACTCGAAGACATTTGTAAACACAAGGTGAAAACAAATTAAAAACACAGATAAGAAATAATTTTGAGAAGATGTTAATACGTTTCGTTTCGATCCTTGGGGGTAAATTTTACAAAAATGTAAACAAACACTAGCCAATTTTCAGACAATCGGAATTTTGAGTTTAGGTTTTCTTTTAACTATATTTAAATATAGAGTTATGGAACAAATCTTCGTGTGATAGACCAAATATGCCCACTTTCCAAAGTTGATTTTAATTGGTAAACAAGTTTGGGATCTACAACATTGCACAAACTACAGATAAATGTAATTCTAGAAGACCCTCAAATATGATTTTTCTGCGATAGACAAAACAATAAATTTTTGACACGTCACGTAATATTCTCTGAACTATGTATATACACATATAAGAATACGTGAAGAAATTAATAGACACCTCCATTGTAGTCTCTTCAAATTTGTCCCTTACTTTTCCTCCACATCTATTCTTACATTATAAGAATATGTGAAGAAACTAATAAACACTTCCATTGTAGTCTCTTCAAATTTGTCCCTTACTTTTCCTCCACATCCATTCTTACATTATAAGAATATGTGGAGAAATTAATAGACACGTCCATTGTAGTCTCTTCAAATTTGTCCCTTACTTCTCCTCCACATCCATTCTTACATTATAAGAATATGTGGAGAAATTAATAGACACGTCCATTGTAGTCTCTTCAAATTTGTCCCTTACTTTTCCTCCACATCTATTCTTACATTATAAGAATATGTGGAGAAATTAATAGACACTTCCATTGTAGTCTCTTCAAATTTGTCCCTTACTCTTCCTCCACATCTATTCTTACATTATAAGAATATGTGGAGAAATTAATAGACACTTCCATTGTAGTCTCTTCAAATTTGTCCCTTACTTTTCCTCCACATCTATTCTTACATTATAAGAATATGTGGAGAAATTAATAGACACTTCCATTGTAGTCTCTTCAAATTTGTCCCTTACTTTTCCTCCACATCTATTGTTACATTATAAGAATATGTGGAGAAATTAATAGACACTTCCATTGTAGTCTCTTCAAATTTGTCCCTTACTCTTCCTCCACATCTATTCTTACATTATAAGAATATGTGGAGAAATTAATAGACACGTCCATTGTAGTCTCTTCACATTTGTCCCTTACTTTTCCTCCACATCCATTCTTACATTATAAGAATATGTGGAGAAATTAATAGACACGTCCATTGTAGTCTCTTCAAATTTGTCCCTTACTTTTCCTCCACATCTATTCTTACATTATAGGAATATGTGGAGAAATTAATAGACACTTCCATTGTAGTCTCTTCAAATATGTCCCTTACTCTTCCTCCACATCTATTCTTACATTATAAGAATATGTGGAGAATGTAATAGACAAGTCCATTGTAGTCTCTTCAAATTTGTCCCTTACTCTTCCTCCACATCTATTCTTACATTATAAGAATATGTGGAGAAATTAATAGACACTTCCATTGTAGTCTCTTCAAATTTGTCCCTTACTCTTCCTCCACATCTATTCTTACATTATAAGAATATGTGGAGAAAGTAATAGACAAGTCCATTGTAGTCTCTTCACATTTGTCCCTTACTCTACCTCCACATCTATTCTTACATTATAAGAATATGTGGAGAAAGTAATAGACACGTCCATTGTAGTCTTTTCAAATTTGTCTCCTTACTCATCCTTCACATCTATTCTTACATTTTACATTGACTGTAGTGACCCAAGTGGATATTTGTACAATCGTCGTTCGTGTTATGAGAAAGCACTGAAGCACTTTATGATCTATGACAGTACCATTTTCCAACTAAACCCATTGTTAAGTGATAAAGTTTTACTCTCGAATTCTCTTATAGAATTCTGACTGGATGACATCACCACACTGCACAACTATTGAAAGGAAATACAACAAATATCCTGTATATACATGAAGCAATATGTTTCTACAAGCAGCCATACTCCAGCTATCTTTACACACAAAGTTAATGGAGTGTGAAAGATTTATAGAAGTCATTAAGAGACCATTTCTTTCTTCATGGATCTTTATATATCTGACAAACTTCCATGTTTCCCTGCGGTAGTCCTAACTATTCAAACCTATCAATATTTTAATTTCTATAATTATAATATTTATTTGGTTTGATATTTGTATCTTTTTTCATCACATGAATTTGTTTTAAATTTGCCTTTAGAATGAGGACGAACTCAATCAACTATCTGTTAACAGTTTTACTATCTCCTCTTCAAACCAAAATAAAGTTATTTTTTAACTTTAATTAATCCGTTTTGGGAATCTAACGATTAAAATTATTTTGATATTTGAGGTATTTTAACTGTGTTTATATATTGAAATTGTATCTGAAAGAAGTTCAATAGAATACGATAATATGTGCCTATAATATATTATTTTTTGGAGTCCCTGTTTTTGGAGTCTCTTCCAATAAGACCCTTCCAATAAGACCTTCCAATAAGACCCTGCTAGTTGCCTAATAGAGTGTCTGGCTATCCTTCCGGTCTCTTTAATTACGAATGGCCTCGTTATTACGTTATCATGGGTGTTTATGTTATGACCATTGTCATGATCATTGACTTACCATAATTCTCCGTCAGTCAGCTGTTGCAACACTTTTTAAGTTCTTTCCCAATAATACTCTACACTCTGTGTACTGATTGTTTAAAACTTACGAGTATAATGAATAATTAATTATTAACGTAATTTATAATACAGTAATGATAATTCACAACAAAAATTATTACAATAGTACTAGTATGAAAATACAAATTGGAAGTTAAAAAATAATAGTGAATTATAATAACATATTGTGTAATTTAATACAATTTTAGAATATTAATACTATATATGAGATTAAAAAACTACTTTTCAAATATCATATTTTATTTTAAAATACACTCAGTTGATTTACAGCAGTCTAAGTGTTCATGCAATAACACAAGATTAAGATTGTTCAACTCTAACAGATATTGTCTAAGGAGTAATAAACATAAATATTGAAGTAAATCTCAGGACAATAGAAACTTTATTACCTTCATAGTTCAGGCAAGGATGGATGAAACAGACAGCACAGAGTATAAATCTTAAACTGAGAACTTTACTTAGGATTAATGCAAGTATTGTTTCATGGCTTAGTGTTAGGTAAACAGTTTAATTTAACTTAAGTATAACAAAACTAAATTGTTAGTAATTTAGCACTGCTCTGAAATAATTTCAAAACATAAAGAAACAAGATTGTTTTTGTTTAAAACACATTCAAATTATCAAAAGAATAACAAACAGGAAAGTAGTATAACTCACGTTTTGTTAGTACGACCATGAAATTTTAATTTTACTTTCTGTAAATTATATCAAGTAACTAAATGGTGGACAGAATCTTCAGAAAATTGTTAAGTCTAATTTCTTAAACATTGGTTTATAAACAAAACAGTTCAACCTCAATGTAGCATTGTTAATTATTAAACATTGAAAGTTGATTATTTTGTATTTCTGGGCTATTTTTTATCGCTAGTGTTTGTATATTTATCGCTAATAATTGTATTGATTGTGTTTAAAATTTGTTAACAGTGTTAAACGTTTATATATATATATATATATATATATATATATATATATATATATATTTCATAACGCATATTTAATAATATTTAATAAATGTTAAGGGAAAATTGCATTAAAAAATGGTTATTTTATAAATCGATCTATGTAGTGCATACCTAGACTAATAAAAATCAAGATTGAAAATCCTATGATATAGTTCGGAGTTGCCCGAGTAGAGTGGAGACGACCATGTGGATTATCTGAAGATTAGGGTTCAAAAACTCGTTTTGAGTAAAGTTTATAAAACATGTCTCTTATTCCACTGCGTCGCCCATAGCCGTTTCCACTAATCAAGCGATAATTCCCAATCAGCAATTTTGGGGATATGGTGAGTAATTCGTTTTGTTAGGGTCGTTGACAAAAATCATAATCGGAATCATATGATGGCTAATACTAAATTTCGAGTAATTGAAAAAAATTAAATAAGCATCTCGAGTTATGGCTAAAATATTCCCACTTATCAAATATTAATTCAGTCCTCTACTAGTTGCAGAAAACTTTACAGGCATTTATAAAACTATTTTTGTTTGATAACTAGGGTAGCTCAAAACAGATATATTCTACAAAATTCAACATCGATTTTGAGATATAAATCTTTTTTTTTTTTTTTTTATAAACTGTATATATATGAAAGTAAAAAAACATTTATCACATATATTTTAAATGATGTTTAGATAAAAGTTTTAGCACCTATTTCAGTCCAATGTGATATTAAAAAAAACATTTATCACATGTATTTTAAATGATATTTAGATGAAAGTGTTAGCACCTTTTTCGGTTCAATTCTATATTTAAAAAAACACATAAACACCATGGTACAATTTTACACCGAATATATCGAACGATGCCCTGGAGTCTGTACACAAAACAAACAGAGCTTTGTCCATGTACCGATAAATTAGCACAGAAGCACTTATGATCATACTTCTTGTAACAGAACCTTAAATTTTAGGCACATATATTGAACGGAAAATGTTCAAAAATATTCTGATGATAAATTCGTAGAAACCAGAAAATTATTTCGAGTACATGGTGAACTATTTTTTCTAAACTAGATAAAAATACAAATTTTTTATAGACCCATTAGCTTAATATACATCTCGAACAGAGCTTTGGTTTTCAGTCGAGTGAAAGAATACCAAGTATATCTTGGAACCCCAAAATTGTAAAAATTCCAAATATTGATATACTTAATCCCCAATGTTTTAAGTATGTAATGATAAAATAAATATCAATACATAAATAAATATAAATATATATATATATTCAGAATAATTCTGAAAAATTTAAAACAATATATTATATTTACAAATCAGGTTTTTAATTTTTAAAGAAATTTTTAGTAAAAAAGTGAATAGTTTTAGCCATGAGTTCCTTTCTTTGGTTACTAGTTTCAGTTTTCAAAATAGTCCTAAGATACAAGACTATATCGCCCCTTTGCATGTTTGTCATGTTCCAAATTTTTCCACTTGATAATGAAAGTTGATCCACACTCTTAAAGAGTATACATTTTTATAAACAAAAGCAATGGCAAATAAACTATAACAATACCGGTAATAAAAACAATTCACTATTATCTTATTAAAAACTGTTTTTATCCCTCAGATTTTGTCTAAACTTAATTCAACGTTCTCGTAATTTGCATACGTATCAATGTGAACTGGAGTAAATTATAAACAATAGTTAAATTCCGTACACTATCTCGTA
Organism: Aphrophora alni; assembly: GCA_963513935.1. NCBI lineage: Eukaryota > Metazoa > Arthropoda > Insecta > Hemiptera > Aphrophoridae > Aphrophora > Aphrophora alni. Next base: position 34,732,094 of record OY740769.1, read on the forward strand.
AATTGGGCCACTCGCCAACGAGGCCAAATAGTCGTGGGGATGAAGAATCATTTAATCAGTTAAAGCGGTCAGAGTATTCCAATATTTATATAACATCGTTGGGAACAGTTTAATATTGACCCTGTGATATGAAATAATGGTAAATCTCAATTTTAATACATGAGTAAAACATTGATAATACACTTAACGTTTATAATTTATCCCTGTGAGTGGTGTCCTTGTGTACAGTAGATATTGTATTATCTACTGTAATTTTGTGGTCTATGAATATTATACGTGTCGCTAAGCAGTACACACAAAAAAAGCGACATACAAAAAGCAGGGTTTACAAAAGCCATTTAGAGAATGAATTAAAACTTATAAGAAGGCCTAATACACAACCAATAGTTAGATGGTATGTGATATCTGATACGTGGAGAGTTGGGATTAGGATGACATTATATGTATTATATGTACCTACCAAAGATATGGAAATAGAACCAAAACTTTTCAAATACACAATGTGAAATTCAAAACGAGAGAAAATTGCGCTGTTGCCAAATTGTTTCCTTCCTCGATAATGCTTTTTCACTGGGAACTCAAGTTATAAATTATCTTCACAAGTGCCGCTTCCTTCTTTCTCAGATTTGATCCTTTCTTTGTCCTGCATTATAAAACTTAGAATCTATATATGTCCTATTTATATATAGTTCTCTAAACCTCTAAAAAATTGGTACTAAAAATATACTTATATTTTTACTTTCTCAATATAATATACTTAGTACGTATAGATAAAGTAATGTAAAGGGACAAACAGATTTCTAGTTTTTATACAGACATTCCCTTGATATTTGTCTATCGACTGTACTGTTGGTTATTCACAAACGAGTGCAACAATTTGTTTGGTTGTGGTCGAAATGTAATATATTGGTAAAATATTGTTAAAATGTTTACCCAAACAAATCGTATCTATCATTACTTCCAAAAATTAACGGTTAGGGATTATCAGTAAAAAAAAAAAAAAAAAAAAAATTGAAAACGGATTGTTACAAATATAATTTCTCAAAATCTGCGCTTAAAATTTTGTAAACACATAATACAAGTAATAAAATAAGGTTTAAGAGAAATCTACAAAAACGAAAATGACCTTTGTTCGCGGTACTCAATTGCAATTAAATATAATTTACACTACGAAGAGTTTATTTTACAATCGAAGCAAACTCTATTTAAATATATTAGTGTATTATAGCAATATTATTTTATATAATTTTCAAATGTTGATAACGGGGAGTCTTCTGCACCAACTTATTCTCTTGTAGGAAATAAATAGGCAAAATTTTAATAAAAAGAACTTTTTTTTTCTCACATGTAAGTATAATTTAGTATAAAGGTAAAGTATAATAAGAGTGATTTCTTTAAGTATAAGTGGAATAGAAACATTTTAGCATGTGTAAGCAGAATAGAAAAATGTCTTTATGTGTAATTAAAATACATTTCCTCATGTGTAACACATTTTTTAGCGTGTAAGTAGAATAGAGACATTTCTTCACGTGTAAGTAGAATAAAGACATTTCATCATGTGTAAAGTGTGAGTAGAATAGAGACATTTCGTCATGTGTGAGTAGAATAGAGACATTTCGTCATGTGTGAGTAGAATAGATACATTTACTTACGTGTAATAGAATAGAGACATTTCTTCACGTTAAGTGGAATAGAGACATTTCATCATGTGTGAGTAGAATAGAGACATTTCGTCATGTGTGAGTAGAATAGAGACATTTCATCACGTGTAAGTAGAATAAAGACATTTCTTCACGTGTAAGTGGAATAGATACATTTCGTCATGTGAGAGAAGAATAGAGACATTTCATCACGTGTAAGTAGAATAAAGACTATTCTTCACTTGTAAGTGGAATAGAGACATTTTATCATGTGTGAGTAGAATAGAGACATTTCGTCATGTGTGAGTAGAATAGAGACATTTCGTCATGTGTGAGTAGAATAGAGACATTTCGTCATGTGTAAGTAGAATAAAGACATTTCATCATGTGTGAGTAGAATAGAGACATTTCGTCATGTGTGAGTAGAATAGAGACATTTCATCACGTGTAAGTATAATAAAGACATTTCATCATGTGTGAGTAGAATAGATACATTTCCTCTCGTGTAAATCGAATAGACATTTTCGGTGAGATGACATAGAATTATTTTTATTATTTTTTGAACGTTGGTATTTGAAATAGATATTACCATATTTTTGCACAATTACAAATGTTTCCTCTTCTTTCTCAGTTACGTTCATCAGATTTAATCCTTTCTTGTGTGAAATCCTAGCTGCCATAGCAAAAGAAATAATTAATTAGGCGAACATAGACCCTACCCATATAAATTGTACCGCTTAAGAAAAATCGTATACACGATGAGTACTCTAATAAAGTCAGAATCTGTAGAGAACAAGAGTTGGTTAAGATAAACACTTAATACGAAAAATCTAACACAAGATTAGATAAAGAAAGACGGAAATCTAACTATAATACCTACAGACTGCAGTACCCATACTTACTGTAAATATTAGTTATTTACAATAATCAGATTGCCTATCTCATGGCTCATAAATTATAGGCTCTAGTGCTGCCACCTGAAGCCCAACTTCTGATAACTTCCCATAAACTATTCATCTTATTCTATGTCCTTAGATAGAAATTCAACGCTATTATGAGTTCCTTTGAAATTTCACAATTTCCACATAAAATAGAATTATAACCTCTAATTGTTATTATTAATACGGTTTTTGTAATAACAATCGTACTATAATTTCAGGAAGGTTATAGAAACTAATTGGTTTTTTAAATATTGATATTTTTGATTATTTTGCGTGATCAAGCTTCTAACGAAACTCACTTGAATGTGAGCATATTTTTTGAAAATTTTCTGTTTTGGTGCACCAACATCTTGCTGTTAATGGTTTTCCTATCACCCCGCCCCTACTTTTTACCCTCTTCAATTGCATTGTATTACTTTTCCACTATAAAACAATCTCATTTATAATTACTGTATATTTATTTATCTACTTGTGAAATTGCCTACCGAATTATTATGAGACGAGTAAAATTTACTTTGTATTTAATGGAGATTAGGTACATGAAATCCCAATATTTAACATTATTGATGTAATTTTCGTAAATAACATAAAGAATGTAATGTCATTATTCCATAAGACACCCGCCCTGCATTATATTCCACACTTTTAAAATGTTTTAATCAATCGAAAACGATTGGCTTTCGAATAAATTGCCCAACTAGACAAATACGTATCCATCCTATAATGTAGTGTTGGGACTATCGAATACTTCTTAGTATTTGAATAAGTATTCATTTAAGACTATTCGAATAATTTTCTGTACAATAAGTCAAGATCGGAATAAATAAAGGTGCCAATTTATTTAGTCATTTTGAAAATTGTAATTTATTTTATAATTTTACTAAAACTCCAAGTTCAAATGAAAATTAATGATTATAAATAAATATCCTATTTATCATTAGGGTTTTTCCTTCTTTTTTTTGTATTAGTGCAATGCACATAATATATATATATATATATATATATATATATATATATATATATAAAAATTATATATTTCTTTAATAAAAAAAACGAGGAATGTTGTGGACACAACAAAAAAACAATTTTAATAAAACAGGTTTAAGTGACTGAATTAAATTAGTTTAGTACCATGAAGTGTTTGTCTTTTAAATATAAACGAAATGACGAACGAATAGTGTTCAATTAATCTAAAACTACTTGTGCGTGATCACTCTGTCGAATAATCTAGCTAATAGTTAATAACGCAGTGGTAAAAACTATTCACTATTTAGATAAAGTAGTCGTGAGTACCGCTACGAATAGAAATTGATTCCGTATGTGCATAAGTTGTAGGAGCGTAACAGCTTGCCAGAAAAAAAAGTATTCGAATACTTTTCTTACTATTCGAATAAAAGAGAACTATTCGAATATTTCAATACTTTCCTATTTAAATAACCCATCACTACTACAGTATAATGGTTTGAAATATTGAATTTATATTGTATACGTAAAATCAATGTTTGATCTTAAAGTTAATGTTTCAATAAATGGAGAATCATTGAAAACGTTACATAATAATAATAATAACATCGCAATATTGTTAGACTTTCATTTTTACAACGGAAAGGCATAAATATTACTGGCAATGCGTTTTTGATAAACTCAGAAAATTATTTAAGGATATTGATTTTTGTAAGGTCTACCATTACACAATAATTCTATCTAAAAAAATTCTTTGTGTAAATATTGTAAAATTTAAATTTAATATTTTAGGATCCTTTTGAAAATTTAAAAAAAGCAGAGTAGAAAATTTAATTATAATCATTAGAAAAATAACAGGTTCAATAATTCACAGTTGAGGTATTTCCATGTGTGGTATGTTTCTAATTAGGAGAGAAATGATAGACGATTGGGGCGAAACTTAGGCAACTTTCCTTATCAAATGAGTTTGAACATCTCTCAGTGAGTCAATACAGTTTATAATGGTATTTGTGTAAACTAAAATATAGGCCTACATGGTACACAATTATACTAAAATATCAAAATTTGAATAGGCTTGAGTACAATTAGTGTTCAAGCCGTAACAAATCATAAGAATTACATATTATATGACCCTTACCGCAGTTATTTGCATAGTTGATATGGAACTTTGTCTGTTATCTTACCGCAGTTAGTTGATAGCATTGTAACTTATAGATTGAATAAGATTCAACAAAATATAATATCTATTAATATTTAAAATGTTAACAATTTTATTTTCCCAACAAGCAGGCATTGCTAGATGAAGTGAAAATCCGTGAACAGCTAGGCAACTTTCTTTGTAAAATGAGTATGAGCAACTCTCATTGGTATAGTCTATACACTTTGTAATGATATTTGAGTAAACAAAATTATACATGTCACACACATTAGTATGCTTATAAATTAAATTTTGAATAGGCTTGAGTACAATTAGTGTTCGAGCCGTAACAAATTATAATAATCACATTTATCTCTTACCGCAGTTATTTGCACAGTTGCTATGGAATTATCTGTTATCTAATCGCAGGTTGTTCTTAACATCGTACCTGATAGATTGAACAAGATTCAGCTGATATAAAACAAAATATATTATCTATAATAAATAAAATGTTAACAATTTTATTTTTGAAACAAGCAGGCATTGCTCGATGAAGTAAACTTTTGAAATGCACGAAACGCGTTTGCCAGATTGAAATTCAGTTTCGTCCAAACAGGGATCAAAATTAGGTTTATAGACTAATCATTCATTCAATTTGTACATTAAGGCTAAACATCCCTGAAAAAGTTGTGTTTCTGACCCGGTAGATAGCAGCACCTCTGCGGCAAAATTGCATTACTGATAATTTGCGTAATTATTGTCCGATTTTTGTTTTGTAAGTTATTTTGTAAATAATATCAATAAAATATTTACGCTACGAAGGTGAAACTTTTTTAGATTTTTTTTATAAAAAAGTTGTTGAGCAAAAATATTATTATTATTATCATTATTTTTAATCGCAGGTAGTCATTTTTTAAATAATAATTTTAAATGAATTTTGCCGTTTTCAGATATGAAATCGGTCGGTCCTATCGGAATCGTGTTTTAAGTATACTATCATTATTTCTCTCACGCCCCGCGCCCCCCTTCCGCGTGGCGCACCGCCATACTGCCCAACCGCTCTGACGCGCTGTCCCTCCTGTAGTGATGTGGTACTAATTAGCAAAGCAGCTAACGAACGTTAGCAATTTCAGAGCACTCCTAACAACTAGAAATAGCTGCTTAACAATTAGCAGAACTTATACTAGCTGATGGTAGTATTTTCAACTGTTTTGACAGCTGATTCTGATAACATTTAAAAGAAGCAGGAATACGGATATAGCAGTTAAATACAATGATGAATGGAAACAAATTTAACAGGCTTTGTGGAATGTTTGAGTATTGTAATTTAATTTTGTATGTTGTTGACATTGGCTACACAATTGTATTTTTCAACAACTAAGGCATAGATTTAGGTTGTGGGTTGTAAATTGAGATATGTAAATTTTGGTTTAAATAGAGCTTATTTTGTGGATTGATTATACATTTAACAAGAATGATTTTAATTTGTTGTTGCTGTTTATTTGTTTAACTGCTTTGACTTCTATATTTATAATTTATCTGTCTTATACAAAAGAAATTTTTCTAAAGGACTAATAAAAAATTGAAAATGGTTGATGTTAAGCTAATACACAAAATTCTTTTTAAAAAACAGAATATATTTTTAACCAAAACTATAACAAACGAAAAAACTTATTTGCTACAAAAAAGTACAAACGAAACGATAGAAAGATATTTTTGGATTACACAAATATTAATTTTATATATATACCGGTAGAGAGAGAGAATTGAATTGAATTGTCTATATTTAGGGGCGAGGTTAGGACTGTATAGGACAACTTGACCTATCATCACCAACACTAACGCACTGACTTCTGCCAGAAAGATAAGACTCCACCCATGCAATGCATATAGGCGCCAAACCCATATTTCCTAATTTCACCAAAAGCAATGAGTGGTTTACGCAATCTAGAAAAATCCAACAAAGTTAGGATAGTCAGTTCTCTACGATCCATTGCTAACCTCACATCATCAGTTACCTGAAGTAAATCTGTGGTAGTATTATTTCCAGTGCGAAATCACGATTGTAGTGGACTGAGTATGTTATTTGATTCGAGGAAATTAGTCAATTGCTGTTGCACTATACGTTCTAGACATTTAGATGAAGCTGGCAATATACTTATTGGTCTAAAATCAGATAAACACGAAGGTTGGGATAGAGAGAGAGAGAGAGAGAAAGAGAGAGAGAGAGAGAGAGAGAGAGAGAGAGAGAGAGAGAGAGAGAGAGAGAGAGAGAGAGAGAGAGAGAGAGAGAGAGAGAGAGAGAGAGAGAGAGAGAGAGAGAGAGAGAGAGAGAGAGAGAGAGAGAGAGAGAGAGAGAGAGAGAGAGAGAGAGAGAGAGAGAGAGAGAGAGAGAGAGAGAGAGAGAGAGAGAGAGAGAGAGAGAGATTAAACACAAGTAAACTAAACAATACTTTAATAAAATTTTTAAATTAATGAACACAAATTAAACTATATAATATTTGTATATTTATATTTGACCTGACTTATACCAATGACTACATAAATACTATAAGACACGACATAGGATAGGGAAATAGTCTACGCTTTACGGGTGCTGTTCGTTACAAGTTTGACACACAGCTATCAGAAAGCGCTAGCAGCAGGTGCTTGACTGTACGCATCCCACTTGGTTGAGACTGTACAACTGTTGACACAGCATAGTCAGTGTTGTCAATTCGTGCGCTGAGATAAGCGATTCTCGACCTTCCCTCGCATCTCTGGTCCCATATGTGGCATCAGTGCGCAACTGAAACATTGTTTGACCGTAGAGCCACCTAGCGCCAGTCACATCAACTTCAAATTCTCTAGCAAAGAGCGACAGCTCCACACCCAGCGGGTATTGGTCAACTCAAGAATAAGCGTAGAATATTTAACATGGCCATGTCGTGTCTTATAGTATTTATGTAGTCATTGCTTATACAAAAGACTAACAAAGTCCAGACAGATACTGTTATTGTGCGAAGCCGACACTTCCACGAATTGATACTTGATAGATTCCACGAACCTAGCTATAGACGATAACAGATCAAACGACTTTCTATTTAGTTTAGCAACCTACTCACTACTGCTTATTTATCATTGCATACGACAGTTAGCAGTTGCTAATTTTAGCTGATAATCAATATTAGCATTAGCAGCTTCAGCTGCTAACCATAATTAGAACGATAATACTTTCAATTAAAACGATAAATAAATAAACAATAAACAGTGCAAAAGACCTTAATTTACTTAATGCAGCTACATAACAGTCACAAACTGTACAGTGCAAAAAATATACGAAACATTTTTACAAGGATCTATGTTCCGTCGTTGAATCCCTCAAGAGGAATTTGTTTTTTTAGATTTGGTTGTTCCTCGGCAATCCACGGAGAACATAAAAGTTTAACAAAATAACGTTCCCAATAAAAATTATAAACAGACGACGAAACAAATCCCTAAGAAGAATCACGGTAACTAATAACCGAGAGCACATGAGTGGAAGGGCGGGAAAGTAGTCATCCAGCACAAAGATTGTAAGACGAGCGACGTGGTGGGGGGGGGGAGGTTGTGCCACAGTGTGTCACCTCGGCCCTGCAAGTGTGTTTCGTGTCTCCCGCGCCCTCATACCCCTAAGAGGAATTATTTTAAATGTATAAAACATGATACCGATTGAACCACTCGGGCGATTTTAAATATTAAAAGTGTAAAATTAATTAAAAATTATTGTCTACAAAATGACTACCTGCGATTTGCATATTTCTTTTTTTAACATGAAGATCTTATTATTATTTTTTAACCAATAACTTAATTAAAATTAGGCTTACATAGCGTAAATTGTAATTATATTCTGTTTACAAATCAGTTTTTCAAATAAAAATCGGACGAAAATTCCACCAATAAACATTAATACAAAATGACTCCATTTTGGTGCTGCGCCGTGGTGGCAGAATTTGTACATAATCCTGGGATGTTTAGCCTTAATGAAGTTTTGAGTTGACTATTAGTTTTTTCGAACTTGAACTTGATATTAATCACATCAATTTAGCTTTCTCCCCTTACGACTTACTGACCAGGACCAACTGACTCCCGGCCGTTAAAAGTTGCATGCTGATCGTTCTAGCGGTTGTGACTGTAGATGTTAGAATCTGTTTATTATGCTGTGTTTTTATGGAAATCATCTCAATTAGGACTGAAAGGAAGATTTCATGTTCATATTTTGTTTTACGGTTTTGCTATGCAATACAGCATATAACAAATAAATAAGTGGCAGTTATGTAAGTCTTTGAAAAAATTTGATTACTTTAAATGATGTGGGTTTTTTTTATTTACTTTTGAAAATCATTATTTGAAAGAGAGACATCGTCTTAAATACCACGTTTTTGACGCAAGGAGTCCCGAACATTTAATCAAAACATTGATTTAATTAATCGAAATGAACGATACATGTGGAATCTTCAATGAATAAAAAGCTTCCATGTTTTCATGAAATAAATAAAACATAATTTTTTACAAAAACAAACAAAATAAACTATTCTTATTAAACACGATATTTCATTGACGAATTCTCTTCAGTTGTTAAATGTACACAAACAATCTTTGTACTTAACTGGCATTGAATAAAGAGTTTATTCTGGAAAATTTTGTATCGCTTTATTTGGTGAAAACAATGAATGTTTCTTTCATTGAATATTCCACAAGGATTTGCTTTCAATAATTTATTATAAACGGCACAAACTTTCTGTAAATCCGCGTTTATGTAAGAAACTTTAAAAAAAAGTCAAATTCTAACCATTCATACGTAAAGTAGAAACCAATAATAATCAAAATTTAGCGGAATATTTTACCAGTTTGATTCCATGAACATTAATACCCAACCATTATCCAGGCGATACATCTATGTGTATGAAAACAATTGACATTTCTGAATACATCAGCTTTGTGTACAAACCTCTCATACCTTTCTGATCAAAGATTGTTTGAAAATTGTGTTATCATATTTTCATCTACTTTCTACATTAGTCCATTAGCGACATGTTATTATGGAGTAAATATCGTTCTTTAATAATTTAAATTATCCAATAAAGGTGATTAAATATACAAACATAAAAAAATGAGTTCAACATACAGCTTCTCTGCCAGATTAGAACGTCAATTACTTTCGACTGATACAAAGTATAAACTCAATGGTGTCGTTATATGACTCTAACTAAACTATGATTTATTTACAGAATAATGAATAAATAAACACATCATAATATGACTGAAATTCCGTAACTAATGTAAATATAAACAAAATACATTAACTTTTAACTTCATGAGACAATTGTTGGATTGTTCTTGATTCACTTAAACATTACAGATAGATTGGTAGACAGACAATGTCGAAAATGTATTCCTTTAAGTTTAATATTTCAAGAACTATGTCGTGAATTTATTTAAAAAAAATTATTTAAAGCCCTCTAGTGTCTAAAATTCAAACACAAGTAAATATTTTAGTTAGAATTCACAAGAGGATAAAATTATTTTATCAGTTTTTCATGTTTTCATAATGTCAGAGGATGTTTCCAAAGTACCTATGAGTGTTAGCCATAAGTTAAAAAAAAAAGTGGATGTTAAAAATATTCTAAAAAGATAGAATAAGTAATGAAGTGATCCAAAAAGGACTCTGTATTAAGGATGACCAGGACAAGCACATTTGGGATTTCACAGAAATTAATGTATTCGGATTAGCTGTATAAATCGAAAAATGATAGTCCTTTTTTAAACATCCTCACTCGATCAGTTAAACTCCTATGTTTATGTATTTGTATGAATGTTTTGTTAGAAATTAAAATGTACGATCTTAAATCTTGCTTCTAATTCGGTTTATTCATTACCTTGGGGTAACATATACCCTGACCTCTTAATATCGCTTTGTAGTGTCGTTTGTGTTTATATATATATATATATATATATATATATATATATATATATATATATATATATAACACTTAATATACGTACTTAAAAAAAATTGAAATAAACAATGTAACAAGAAAGCTTTTGTTACTTATATTTCCTTATATATTACTGTTTATTTACTTGAAATATTTAATGAAAAAATGACCTTATTTTTGAAGTGATATTTAAAGTAGTGATGTTGTGGAAAGAAGATAATGACATTTGTTTGTGACAAGTTTTAGCTGTGGCCATAAAATATTGTCAATACCAACTGTGACAGCAATTAGAAGATTGGACATTTTTGTGTTTTTAAAAAAAAACTGGTTTGATTGAAAATTTTATAGAATTGCTACGTTTTGAGAAAGAATACAAACATGGATTACATTTAATTAAATGTTTAATTTATATTTCTTAGATATTGATTTGTTATTCTAGAATAGACAAATGACAGGCCGTAAGTTACGTGTATTGTAAGTAATGTCTGTATAAAAAAAGATAAGAAATGTTCATCCTTTGTGGAAGTATTTATTTAAATGAATGGTTACTAATGAGGTAAATTTCTCTGAACAACTTCACAGAACGTTAGTGATGATGAAGTTGGTTATATTGACAAGGGAGACTTATCACCCTCTGTGTATACAGCGTTGCGTCCCTTTCAGTAACACCTACAGGTTTAGTTTACTTTAAATACCCCCTGATATACTAGTAAATCCCCGAAGGGACTATAACATCACACACTGAAGTTAACATCTTTATTAAATCATCCTTTAGCCACTTTAGATAAACTCAAAGATTACACAACTGAAGAGCATAAAGTTATTTATATAATAAACTTATGTTCGGTAAGTAATATCAACTCTCGAGGGCGCAATTAGTGCTCGCCTGTAGTTCTTAAGTTTGAAACTTATGCTCTGTTAATGTGTTACTTGTATATTCTGATAGTAATAAATTTGTTGCTATAATGTCTAAATAACAGGTAAATCAATCACTTTTATGGTTAAACACTTCCTCTCACATATCTGTATATAATATAGCATTACTTATAATGACAGTTTTATAATATACTGTAGTTGATTTTACCAACATAAAACTTTAAAATTACCTATTGATGACCCAATAGCAGAGAGTATCTAAGGGGAGTATTACCGCAGTATAGATTTCGTCTCGATTCTGTAACGTCTTGTTTCTAATTTGATAATATATTGTCATAATTTGATTTAATTGTTGAGAATAAAATATAAAAATTGTGCGAAACATAATATGTGGCTTTAGAAGATTGTATGCGAAGTCGGTAGTAGCCGTACAACTAGATATTATATATTTTCCTTCTTTATACTCACATTCAATTTGTTTTACACAAAGTTTTGTAATTATACGAATCCCTGACAGAAGTTAACTTATAATTTCTTAAATTTTGAATTATATATATATATATATATATATATATATATAAACACTAATATTTATAATTCGTAAAATGGCTATAATCTTGTTTACTTTGGGATAAACATAAAGTAAGACTACCATGACCTCGTAACACCTCTTTGTATTACTAATTTTTACTCGCTTGAAATCTTCTTGTACGTTCGTGATGGCACTACTGCTGAAGCGTTAGAGAATTCCTGGATAAACTTCTTATCTGTTTCTCTACCCAGTGTCTCCCCCCGGCTCACTGGGACTAACCTCACTACCTCCTCTCATGAGGTTCGTTGAGGATTGTCCAAGGACCTTTCCTCCATTAGTTTTCTCTGCTTTCGGTTTCTGGAGAATTTTAGGTTCTCCGTCATAACAATCACCGGTCTCTCCGTGTAGTTTTCAGAATTCTCCTTAATTATTCACTTGTAATATATAGAACAAAATAGGGAATTTTAAAAATGAGAAAAGATTAAAATAATGATGTTTTGGAAAGAAGAAAATTGAATTTGTATGGGACAATTTGGTTGACTGTGACCATAAAATATCGTCAATACTAACTGTAAAAGCAGCACATTAAAGAAAGCATGGAAAGTTGATTTACTTTTATTTCATTATTAATTTATATGTTCCTAGAACAACCTGTGACAAAAAGTGGGTTTTGTACTGTTTGTTTAAAAAGAGACGAAATATTTAAAAAAATGTTTTTCTTTTATGCAATTAGTAAATAAAATGTATGCAATATGTGCAACTTAAAATGTCAATATATATTTGCTTAAAATTATTGAGATAAAATAGAGTATGAAATTAATTTTTCTTATAGGCCTACATCGAATATTGAAGTTGTGAAAGAATTCCGCTGTTATTTGTATGCGTGGAATTCACGTTATTAAATTTTAACTCAAATTTATATTAACAATAACGGGTAGTCTGAATATTTAAAAAAAATACAATTACAAGCGTTGTGTATATGTAAAGGTTGCATGAAGGGAATTATTAGATTTTTGGTTAAAATGCAATAGAGGTTCGAGATAATATTAGTTGACATATATTTATTATAAAAATAGTAAATAATTATCTAAATTTTATGAAGCTAATGGCATTTATTTTGGAGCTTTGACATTGGAATTTGACACGGTTGTAAGTATTATATATATATGTGTGTAAATTAAAAAAATACGAGGATTATGTAACTTAGGATATTTATTATATTTAAAAACCTGATTTCGGATTTCGGATCTGTAAGTATATGCTATTTTTTGTAACTTATATAATTACCTGATTTATAATGTCACACAATTTTTTATAAAACAGCTGTTACATAGAAATAACACTTTCGGTTAACAGATCTTTCCATAGAAGATAGAAGAGCCATAGTCCCTAGAAGTTGGATTTAAGTAAAAATGTAATTGGAAAAGTTTCCTCGTAGCTCAATGCAGGCTAATAGATAGGGTAGAATAGTTATGGAGGAATAAATAGCTTTCTTCTGTACAGAAACAGCTTATTTATTGGAAGTCTGTATTTATTTAAATTATTTGAAGATTTTGTGTTTTTAAATTTATGAAAAAAAATCAACTATTTCCATATTGAGGATGGTTTCTTTCATAGAGTTTAATATTGGCTACATTTTATTTATAAATTTAAGCTATGTTCCGGTGAAAGAAGGAAAAGGAAGGAGGTTATCTTAACAAACTGAGATCGTTAAGATATATATGCCATGAATTTATACCGAGGTCATAAAGGGCGGGACATATATTGAACATGGAGGAAGAGAGGGAACCCAAAACTATAGAATCATCTACAGAATAACTAATATAAGATAAGAAATAAGTAATTATTAAAATTCAAAAAAAACATTATGAATAATAGAATTTAATAATTAAAACTACGAATAGGTGACAAAATAAAATTTTCGTTAAATAATTGTTAATCGTTTTTATCTACACATAATCAAAAACGCGAAAATTTTCAGAGATACTAAACTTATCTTTCGACTATGTAAATCCATAAATATAACTTCTTGGAGATACAGTTACATCTCACTTACATGAATTGCCTACAGTTTTTGTTGCCAAATTATTCCTCTTACTGTGTGACTTACAATATAAATCCTACAACATACAGATGCTGCATTTTAATACCATTTATGTTTATTCACAACCATTCTTATTGACCCACTTGCATCTGTACTAAAAGGATTATAGTTTTTCTATTGCCTTGAGACTTACTTCAATCTTGAGTTTTATTGGTCCAGTGACAATTCTATCAGGAACTTCGACACAGAAAAGAGAGCTGTGTGTTTGTGCTGAGGTTTTCCAATCTTGCTATAAGTAATAAAGTTTATTTTACAACAAGCGGTACTAACTATAGTGGACTTCAAAATATCAAGTTTTAAGTGATAATCTCTTTTATAAGGCGTTATAATGCAAATATTTTTAATTCAGTAACAAAATACATCATTGCCATGGTGAAATATTTATTTAGTCCTTTGTATAAAAAAAGGACTAGTTTTTTTCAGCTTTGTAGAAACTTGGGTCAATTACTTACATTTTCTGTTTCCTTACGCCTAAGAGAAAATCTAAAATTGTTCGATACTTTACATATTTAATAAAAATAGAATAAAAAAAAAGATTTTGAAGAAAAATTAGGAATGCACTCTCCTTTAATAACATTAACTTACCTTAAACTCTTCTTTGCACAAAAGATATTTGAAATGTGAAAGAAGCTAAGGCGATATGTTAATATCAATTATCATCCATCTGTAAGGTGTCCGAATGTGGATTGCATTTGTGGATATATGTGAATATACAAATAGTTTTACTACTATCGTTAACAGACAGAATCACCCTACTCTCTGAGGCTTGAGACAAGACACAAAACTAGAGGAGATATAAGACAAAAGAGACGGGACGAGAGATGAAAAATTTGAGAGAAGAGACAAAAGACGAGGCGAAACAAAACATAAGAGAAGAGACGAAACGAGAATCTAGAACAGACTAGAAACTAGATGATACTCAAGAAGAGCGATGAAATTAGACAAGAGGAGTTATTTTTAAAACGACATTCATCTTACCCGCTATTTATATGTCTGTATATAGATTCCAGTTATTTTCATAACGTCCATAATGTATGTTCGTGATACGGACGATAACCTGTCATAGTTGAGGAAAGAAGATTCAAGATTAAGACGGACAGCGAGTATTATTATCCTTATAACTCTCGGGTCTGGTGGCATCAATAGGTGATGTTAAATGTTACAATCTTAATTATTAACATCAACAACAGTACTTTTAAGGCCTATATTATATGTAAGTCTATACGCATTACTTTTATGTAAAGTATCCTATCCTTCTACTAACAAAATTATTATAGTCAAAATGTACAAGTATCACATTAACAGAGCATTACTTTCAAACTCAAACAATCTCCGAACAGCTGTAAATCTTGCTTCGAGGGTTAGAGTTGCTTAATGAGTTTAAGTTTATTAAGTACTTAACTTTACACTCGTCAGTTTGTGTAAGCTTTGAGGTTGTCTAGAGAACTTGAGAGATAATTTAATATAGATGTGAACTTCGGTGTTTGCTGTTTTAGTCTCTTTGAGATGGGATTTAATAAAATCTGTAAGTGATATTTTAAAGTAAACTAAGCTTACAGGTATTAATGAAAGGGACACAACATTGTCTAAAGAGAGGGTGTCTCTTCAGTGCTATCATTCCCTAACGTCTTATAAATTTATTCAAAAATACATTGATTAGAGATCATGCAATTTGTTTAGTACCTGTGAATATTATGAGAATTTTATAATATTAAATAGTCCTTCTTTTATCAGCTATATAAAATTTATTGCCTGTCATGGTTCCATGATAGCAAGTCAGTCAATAAGAGATAAATTGAAATTATAAAAAGTGTAATCGAATAAATAATCCTTTCTCCAAATTCGCAAGCTATAAAGTTTTTAATAAAGGAAGATACTCTATAAAAACCCTACAGTTTTAGACTCATAATGCGTTGGTTTCATGATCGCAATTGACAATAGTCAAACCCTAAAATAAATTGTCTCACCAAAATGTCAAAATCTTCTTTCCATAACATCTTTACATTTTCATTTGTTTAATATAAAGTAAATATACAACTTTTTATTCTTCAGTTTTTTATTTTACCTCGTGTTCTGAAATTTAAAAACGTAAATTTTCAATTTGCTGCAATATTTGAAAGTTTACTACAGACTATAATAACAAAGTGATGTTACTAGTGATAATGATAATCAAGATTAGAGGAAGTATTTGAGTTTGATTTTGTTTCGTTATTTCTTAAATATCTATAGTGACTCTCGTGTGTAGATATAAATATCTAAATATAGATATTGTATTATGTAGCCTATTTTTAATTCTTAAAGCTCTTATATATACAAAACTAATCAAGCCTAGACACTGATAGTTGAAAATAAAAGAGGTTTAGATATCTGGGAAAGGAAACATAATTGGTCCCATGTGCGAGAACTTTGAAAGACAAATTAAAACTCATATATTATACAATTGAAAACATAAATTGTGAGAGTGGATTGGTAAAAATAATATCGAACAAAAATTATTTTCTTCCATAGATAATAAAAAACACAACATAATTTTTTGATATTAGATATGTACTTAATCTCATATCATACTGTATTAAAATTAAAAATAAACATAATTAAACACTGGCGAGACAGGAAAATATACTTATTTGGAAAAGGACTGTGTACCAGGTGAGGTTGAATATCATTGAAATTAACAACAACAAAAATTTACAAAATTAAATAAAAATAATAATTTAGCAAAATAATGCACATGTGCTTCTTAACTCGACCTAAGAATTTTCTTGAAAAATCATAATACAAAACAACAATAAGCTTGGTAAATTATTAATGATATACCTTTAAAAAATGATAATTCTAGTGTAGATGAAGAGATCCCAATTTTAATGGTAACATTAAAATGTTTTATAGAATTAAATGTTTTTATTTTTGCTAAGAACGAGGACATGGAGAAAGATAGCGAAAATGGCAGTCACAAGATAAAATATATTTATTAAAAATATACAATTATTACTAAAAAAAAAAAAAACGAAAACCGACCATGGATGCCGTCTTAAGTTTTGTACATTATTTAAATAATATTTATGAGTTTAAGTTCTACATATTAAAATATTTTTTATTAAATCTAATTTTGACTAAAATCTATATAATGTGATTTTTGATTTTATATTTATATACTTCCTAATTTATAAATTTGAATAATTTCATGAAATGTTTGTACATTATGATTGTATCCCCTTCTTCTCTCCATTATTATTTACCATTACTAAATATAAATAAATATTGAGCCTGACTTGTGAGATAATATTAGATAAAAAAACTCGAACACAGGATCTTAAAAAAATAGTTATAGTTCTCTTTAGTTATAGTTTAATTATTGTAGCTCATGTATCACTGAGGATGGCGACTTTGTGTTTGTAACGTGCCCTTCACTGCTAAATACTTTTATTTTACAGTTTTTATTTACAAAAAAGTGTACAAGAAACTTTTCATGCTCATTAATCTATTTAATTAAAATTTAGAAAAAAAAAATTTGATTTATCCCCTATTAGCTATAATATAAGAGATTGAAATATTTTATATTATTTAAAATTAAAGTTTTTCCCAATGTCTATTTTAGGCTATAATTTTCACAATAACTATGACTTACAATTTATATTCATGTATTCATTATATATTATTGTTATTATTCATTCATAAAAAAATAAAATAAACATTTATATTATAACAAATTTGCACTTGACACAATTATATATTAACTTTTTCTTTAATTAATTATTTATAAAATTAAGTTTTAAAATCTTTTACAATATAAAATCAATTATTGTCCAAATCTGATGCACTTTATACTTATACACTAACGTCTTAACCTACTACTTATTCTAAGTACATGTAGTTAAAATAAAATCTACCATGTCTTAACCTAAATAAAGAATTAAGAGTGCATCATATTTTAACTTTTAAATGTTTTACTTTTAATTTATTAGGGTCTATTATAAAATGCTCCGGCTAACTGAAATGTATTATTAATTTTATAATTTTTATTTATTTTCTCTTTACGGGTTCGTGAGGTTCTTTGGTGACTATAATTTACATATAAAATAGAATTTGGTGGTGGGTTATTTAATTGTGATTGTCCAGTTATTTTTACTTATCGCTTGGAAGTTTTTCACTGCTCCGATGTTCCTGGTTCCGTGCACCTGGTTCCCTTGTAGACTGCCAGTAGATGGATCGATTTGCCGAATCTTCTTTTCTTCTTACACTTATTTCTCACTCACTTTCGTGACGACGATCACTTTAATTTATTGTATTAATATTCCTGTTCAAACACTTTTATAACGACGCAAATTTATCACACACTTCAATGACGACGATTACTTTTAAACGTATAACGACGATTATCTTTTAAACTATTCTTCGGAGATTATTATTAATACTTATACAAAAAAAAACGACGCAGATACTATTTTATTTTGACGTTTGATCTCGGCTAAATCTTTCACAACGATCTTCTTTTCTACTAAAGAAACACTTGCTCCGGAACTCCCTCCTTCAATTATTAGTAACAACCAAAAAGAAAAGAATGAAAGAACCTCGCGTTCTTCTCTTCCACCCCTATATATATATATATATATATATATATATATATATATATATATATATATATATATATATATATATAAGTTCTAATTTCAAATGCTTTCTCCCGATCCTCTTCCTTCATTGGCTTATTTTAAATCTTGTACGTTATTTCGAGACCGACGCAATTTATTTCATTGGTCTATTTCAAACATTTTCGGTTGAAGGCATTGACTTTTGGAATGGTTTATTTGACTTCTTGAGATCTGTGACTAATGTTAGAATACTGTAGTTTTTTCTAGCTGTCAACCCTTTCAACTCTTTACAATTTACGGCCTGCCGAGGACTGACCTTTTTGGATCCCTCTATTTCGTTATAATATATATTTGTTCTTTTGTAACATTTAATTTCTGTATTTAAATGGTTTTTTCTTTGCTGGAGAAAAAAAACCTTGGCCTTTGCCTCTTTGCATGTTATCACACCTCATTATAATCTTGTCAGAAGGAGAATAATGTTTAACGTATTTTAAATATAATTTCCATTTATACGTACTGGGTACTGATCCAGTCCTTCGTTATGTGCTATAAACTTGTCATATGCATACATGTTATAAAATAAAATCAAAATTAATTGACTGTGGGTAAGGTTTGTATTTTGAAAATGATTTCTTTCTTTTATTTCTAATTTTACTTACTAGTTTACCAAAATATTTAGATGTTGAAAAAATGAAGATATAAAGTTGCAGCATGTGAAATTTGAATAAAATCCATTTTGTAATTATCAACGACACACCCTCATTCCTGCAACTACTTTTATGACTTAAGTTTGAGGATCTCGAAATTAATATTTCCCAACCTGCGTTTGGGTTTAAAGACGCAACACATAACTTTCTCTACACTATGTATATGTGAGATAGTGAAAAATATTCGTCACCAACTCACCAAAAATATCAGTTCCTAGCTTTGTGTCAAAAAGGAATCAAGGAGGTTGTCTAGAAACTCGAATGTTTTATAATCGGTTAGTGGCAATTCGATAAAATTGTAGTAAAGTAAATGTAAAGGTACGTGATTGGAACAAAAAGCAGCAAAGTTTCTCGAGTAATTTGTAAACTGTCTAATTAAACCAGTCAGTGGCTATTAATAAAATATTATAAAAATCTTTAGAGCTTAATAATCGAGCTTTGTTACTTTGAATGAAATATTTCAAAATTTCGCTCCACCCTATATAGTTAACATTGCGCAAACATAAAATATGTTTATAAAATGCATAGTTGTGCATTAAAATGTAAATGAGTTTTCACAACTTTAAATTAATCTTATGTTTTATAAGTTTCAAAGCGAGTGAGGTCTTTGGTAATGGAAACAATTTTTTGTACAAAAGAGTTGCTATTTAAATTATACCAGATTGATTTATGTAGAAACTTTTCCAATTACAGTTTAATTTATACCCAACTAAGCTGCCAGGATGCTTTAAAAGAAATTTGTATTCATTTGTAAGTTTATCTGCTGACTTATAATTTTCTAATACACATTGTAAATAAAAGATTTACTTTTGCGTATCTACGACAGAAAATGAATTTTTTTATGATCCCGAATATATTCCGAATATTCTATGAAGAATTATGCTATTAATTTATTTACTTATATTACGGTTGTAAAAATATTTAAAGCGTAAAGGGGTTTTTTTTCATGGCCACGGTTTACCAATTGGTTATAAATTGATCTATTGTATCTAAATATATATATAATCTTTCTCCGTTTTTCCGCTTATTTCTAAGAAACCGCTGATCAGATTTTCATACGATTTATTTTTTAGGTACATTATCTGACCATGTTTTAGTTTACGCTTGATTAAAATTGGATCCCAAATTTTCTAGTTACAATAATATTTATTAACACAAGTACTAAAATCAGGTTATTCTACATAAATTACATGTTTTTTTTTAAAGTTTCAGCAACAGTATACGTTTTGCCAGTCGTAACTTTGATAGATAACGGTTTGGAACTGAAAACGTTTTACAATCGGTGGAGTATTTCCCAAGTTATTGTCTTCTTTACCTGCTCAATAGAGGGCACACAGATATGTCAATATGTTTTATATGTTATATCAAATCTTTCAAAGATAACATATATTTGTCACTGACGATATCGTTATATGATTTACATGGTAATATGGAAACATATTTTTTTAAATAGGTTCAGTAGTTGATAATTTTAACGTTTTGTTGTAACAGCAATTAAGATGGAATTTTATCCTTCCTTGCTTTTGACATTTCAACAGAAATATACATTGTATCAACAACAAAGTTCCCATGTAAATAAAAAGTTTTTTGTTGATCCTTAAAATAATATTAAGTTCTATGATCATTTTAGTCAAAAGAATTTGTTTTTGGAAGAATTTCTATCTGTTTTCTGTCTGTTAGTTGTGTGTGCAGTGATGTATTGCCAAGGAGTGGTCGGATTTTTTAAATATTTGGTATCTGAACTCTTCTTTATACATATTATTTACATTATTATGAATCAAATATTTGATATTAACCAACAGTGCACGTAGTATCTATGGTCAAACCTTGTTTTGTAAATGTGTAAGTGTGGTAATAACGGTTGAAACCATTAATTAACAACCTGTAACTAGATGGACAACCCAATCTGAAACAACTCTCATCCCAAATGGGTTTTCAAACAGGGTTTTATTGACGTACTGTTTATAAATAGTACTCTTTTAAAGTTCTAGGAGGTTCAGAATTCAAACTAAAATAGATATTTCACCAAAAATAAAATAAAATAATATTATTTTGGACAAATTTGAAAGATTCCAGATGATACCCAAGAATGTATTATTGTTAATCCAAGTTGGGAAAAAGTATGGAAGTCCAGAAAACTTATAAAGTTGGAAGAATTATGGCAACTAACCAAAGAGGATTTTTTTATTATGATGCATGCATAGTTCAAGCGGTTTTGGAGGATTATTACGAAAAGTTTGTAGTAACCGTAAAAATAGAAAAAAAAATCATATTAATGAAAATTGAAATTAACAAATATATTAATTAACAAGAGAGACAGATTTGTTTTATTTACTAGTTCTATCTGGATATATCTGCTGAAACTTGTTTTGAAGTAAAAAGAGCTGTAAAGTAATGATGTTGATAAAAAAAAAGATAATGACATTTGTGTGAGACAAGTTTAAGCTTTGGTAATAAACTATAGTCAATACCAACTGTGAAAGCAATTAGTAGACTATAAATTGTTGTGCTATTAAAAACAATATTCCTTTATTAAAACATTTACAGAATTGTGGCTTTTGGAGAAAGGATAACAACTTCAATTACATTTTTTTTTAATTCCACATTTACATATCTTAGAGTAATGTATTTTCCTTTAATTTTAAATATTCATAATTTCAACGGGTGTATGGTCACTTGTTGAGATAAATCTCTCTGAATAACATCAAAGAAATTTAGGGGACTGTGTCGATAAGGGAGACTTAACACCCTCTGTCTGTACAACTCATTAACACATATAAATTTAGTTTGTTTCTAAATACTCCCTTGATAGTAAATCTCCCAAGACACTTAAAACATCAGACACCGAAGTTCATATCTATATGTTAAATCATCCTGTATGCTCTCTTGTAAAGAAACTGAAAGCTTACACAAACTGACGAGCCTAAGGTTATTTACCTAATAAGTTTGAGTTGTGTCAGTAACTCTAACTCTCGAGGGTAGAATTAGTGCTGGGCGGGGGTTGTTTATATTTGAAAGTTATACTCTATTATTATGTACGTGTTTATTCTGACTGTAATAATTTTGTAGCGCATACGATAAAATACTTTACATAATAGATATATCAGGTATATGCGTACATTCATAACATTTCCTTTCACATACGTAAGTCATTCGTTCATAATTGTAAGTTTTAAAACATAATGTGTTACCTAAATAAAAGTTTAAAATTACCAACTAATGCCTCTGTAGCTGTAATTTCTATCAAGAGTATTCGTCGAGGCACTCATCCTAGATCCCATATTTTCTTCTCTCTAATTTACAGCTAATCGTTCTTATTGGATTTATTTGTCTCGCGTAAAGTATAAACATTATGTAAAAACAGAGCATGTGACTTTATAGGACTGGAATAAGAAATCTTTAGTGGCTGTACAAATAACAAATAATAATAAGCTTTCTTTTTAACACGCTTCCTACCTCAGTTAACACTTATATTTTCCTATTTATATAAATGTTAATCAGAAATTAATATTTTTTTTATCTTGAATTACAAAATAACACACAAATATTCAACTGCCTCTAATATTATTTATCATTACCTTAAGATAAATATAAAGTGAGACTGCCTTAACATCAATGCCAATACAGCAATGTTTGGGAATTTTTTGGATTTACTTTTTATATTTTCTTTACATTCGGATAGACTGCATAGCTAGTTCCGTGTCTTCCCTATCTACCTGCAATCTGCTTCGATACTTCCTTCCATTTGGTTCTTGTTGTTAATATGAGTCTCTTGCCCGATGGCCTTACCTCATTAAATTGTCTCGGCTTCCGCTTTGCACCCATTCTGACTACATGTCCAGGTGTCTGTTATGAATTGCCTAGTATCCTATAATATCTAATTCATGTCTTTCCACTATTTTCCTAAGGCACTTCGTTTCTTTGAAATCAAATTTATTAAATATTAAAGTAAATTGAATTTCATGTTATTCAATTTCAGAATATTAATACAAGTTGAAAAAATAATATAACAGGATGGAATGCTGTAATAGATTTACTTGTAATATATGAGATAAAAAAACTATTAAAACTTTTGCTCTATTGAAAACGTTATTTAATTGTGACGTTTAGAGAAAGAATTGACAAGTAGAATAAGGTAATTTATTTTTAATATATATTTCATAGACTCTGATTTGTTCCTTGAACTGACTTTTGACCATATTGCACGTCAAAACGTGGGCTATGTATGATCATATTTGCCTGAAAACAAACGAAATATTATTATAATATGTTTGTCTATTATGGAATTAGTAAATAAAATGTACGGAGTCAGTGACATTTAAAATGTCATTTGTAGGTTAGTTTAAAAATACTGAAATAAAATAATAATATGATATGAAATTAAATACTTCTCATAGATCGAACATTGAACTTGTCAAACAATTTCAGCGTTATTTAAGTGAGTGGAATTCACGTTATTGAATTTTAATCTAAATATAACTTCACTGTAAATACAAGAGAAGAGAACAGTAAAGTTAATAACGCAGGGGAATTTTTCACCGCTGTTAAAGCTATACAGACGAGAGATTTCGAGTTAGATAAATTGTTTTCTTACATTTATGAAAAGCCTCGCATTAGGGAAAAGTTAGAAAAAAATTTTGACTTTAATATTGTTCTACAGTTTGTCATAATTTTACGAAGGACTGACAGCAAAGAATTTACATTAGAGAAGAAAAAATATTTGAATTCATAGTAAAAAAAAAAGTTTAATATTTGATTATTCGAGTGATGTGAGTTTGATACTTCGTGAAATGATTAGATATTGGATTAAACTGTATTGTTGAAAAGTGATTGTATCATTTATTAATAACGGGTAATCTGAATAAAAAAATTAAACAGTTTAGATTGTTTTGTAAGTGAAATTATTAGATTAAAAATAAAAGTAATTGAGAGGGGTTATTAATAGTTGTTGGTCTACATTTAAGAACATTGTATAATATCGTTAGATTTTTATGAAACTCATGACATGTATTTTGAAGTACTAAGATGGAGTCTGACACGGTCTGTAAATACCGAAAAATAAACTCAAAGTGTAAAAATAAACATACTGACGATTTTGATGACACGTATAATATTTATCATTTTTAAAGAGCAGATTATAATTTTAAGAGTTGTACATATATATTGTCCTCACTAACTTATGTAATTATACGACTAATGGTGTCATACATAGTTATAATGTCACACAATTCATTACAGATATACACAGAAAGAACATATATCGTATCCAAACAAACATTTTCATAGCAGGTAAAAAAGTCAAAGTCTCAAAAAATTGGTTTTAAGTTATAACGTAATTACAAAAGTTTCTAAGTAGCTTAATTGAAAAGGAAGAGTTTTTATGAAAAAATAAATTTACTTTTTATGTATAGAAACCGCATATTTCTATTTGATTTCTATTTTATGTATAGAAAGTGTTTCTATTTGATTTAAATTACTGTATTTGATGATTTTGTGATTTAAAACTTTGGCTGTCGATTTTCAAATTTACAAAACCTTTTTTGATTTATAACTTTTGCAATACCTTATTTTGTTTAAATTTCTATGATTTAAAGATGTATTAATTAAGTTGTCTACATTAATAACAGTTATGGTACCATTAATTTTAGTTACATTTAGTCGATTTGGTAATGGATATTGCACTAATATTTGATGTTATTCATAGATAATACTTTTGATATTATTTACATCTATTAGAGGAAGTCCCATAGTATGTATGAATGTAATACGAACAGTTGTGAAATCAGTTCAGAATAAGATATAATGGAGGGGGGGATACAGCTTGGCTCTTTACAATACATCCATAGAGATTCCAGAAGTGATCCTTAAAACTAAAGACTTTAATTTTTAAATACAAGTCACATTATTTAGAATAAATATTGATTATGTATGGAAAATAAGTAATACAAATAAAAAAGATTACACATTTTGAAATGGCTAGTGTACAGTATACAGTTTTAGAACATCGATTAGCTTCAATTTTTCTCAATCTAATGGCACAATTTTTGCATTTACCAATCTGGACCTCTTATTACCAAAGTTAAGGTCTTCAAACAAACTGATATACAACTTTCATAATTAATCTATCATCCTATTATATTTGCCTACCTTTTGATTTATTTACCTACAAACAAAACCGTGGTATTTTCAAAGATACTTAACGGGGTTTTGAACTGGATAAATACATAAATGTAAAGTCATAGTGGTTACTGATAGAGTTTCTTTTCACTTATAACAACCGCCTAAAAAAACAGTCTATACTACCAAACTATTCTTCACTGTTTTAAGTCCTATAACATACAAGCTGCATCTTACTACTATTATTGAGTTTTCTTAACCTTTTTTACTGACCTACTTGTTTCTGCACTGAAAGGATTATAGTTTTTCTGTTGTCCAGGGACTTACTTTAATCTGTAGTTTTATCACTCCACTGACCACAGAAACTGAGGTTTTCCAATTTCGTTTTACAACCAATATCAACTGCAATGTACATAGAAAATAATGTTTTTTATAATATTTCATCTCTTATATAGGTATTCATGAAAGCCTTTATAATTCAGTAATCATATAAATATTTTTTATACTAAAATGAATATTTTATTTAGTCAATAGTATAATAGAAATTAAGTTGTTTCCCATTACAAAACTTCCATATCAGTTTCCCATATTAGTGACTTATATATTCTTTTAAATTTTTGTAGTTTACATATTTTTGTGTGGATAGAAGAAAAGTGATCTTTCATATCAACAGGGGTATAAATAGTTTTCATTTTTATAAGGAAAAAATACAAATTTAAGCATCAATATGTTATTAAACAGTTACCCTATTGGTTATATTATTCCAACATGAAACTAAAGTTAAATTTAACAATGTTTGAAAATAAATACATTTCTGCCAAATCCGGCTCTGAATATAATAATCTATTCCTTCTATAGGTTTGGTTAGATTTTTGAAAGGTGTAAGTAACCATGTGAATAGCAGTTATCATGCAATAGAAAGGTCCTCTAGTGTGGAAATGTTAATAAATTTATAATTAATATAATTGTTGTGTACAATAAACAATATAATATTCATGTACTAAGCCAGTTGGCGTTTTAATCAGAAAATTGTTATTTGTCATTACACATTTAAAGTGCAAA